>CM065591.1:488677495-489034995 GCA_033119425.1 Bufotes viridis
CGCTGCCCCGCTCTTGCCCCTACCTGGTGCTGCCTGAGGCGATCGCCTCACCTGCGGTGGGAGTCTGCTGCACTTTTAGCTGTTTTTTTGCTGGATCTGGATGATCTTTGCTTAGCTCCTGGAATAACAGATCTCTGACGGAATTGACCAAAAAACGATGGTCAAAATAAAGGATCCTAGGTTTTTTATTTCTGTTTTTCTGACGGATCAGAAGTGAACCCGACCTTAAAGTGCACCAGACAAAGGTGCACCTAACACCCTCTAATGCTGCAACTTCCTGTTTTCCTGTTTGTTCTTGTTCTTCCTGTTCCATTTATACTTTCTACTGGCGACATTACTATCCAGTTTAGACAAACATCAGATTCTTCAGCAGCACAAATGTCTTCTGCCCTTTGCTACAATGAGGCAATGCAGGTAAAATGTATCTGGCTGGGATTCAAACTGTTTAGCTTACAGAGGACTGGATACAATTGTAGCAAACTCTCAGCTGTGAGGAGTTTGAAGTCTCTACAGAAATTAGAGAAAGTATATCAGAAAGTTACACTAATTTTTACTTACAGGGTGATCTGTCTTTAGTTAAACCCCTTTAAGCTAGTGAATGGCATGTGTGCCCCCCCCATACAGACCCCTGATCTAAGAGAGACGGACAGGGTGCCCCTCGTGCTGTGCCACCTATCAAAGTGGTACAGATCAAACCATAATTTAGCCTGAGAGGCAATGGGCAAGTGTCGGACGACTAGGAGATTTACGGATAATCATTGAACTTCTGCTAGTTACTTGCTCGCTGGTTTTTAGGCTGCACAGAGCGTTTTTCTGTCACTTATTTTCTGGGTTGATCGGCGGCCATTTTGTGACTTGTGGTGCGCCAGAAGAAGCTGCCACCAAGTCCATCAATCCATCAATACTAGTTTTTTTTTTTTTGCTATATCCTACATCAGGGGCTTGGCTGTGCTAATTGTCACCCCTAGAAACTCAGGAAAGAAATTTCTATATTTTATTAAGGGGTTAAATACAATTGCCCAAATACCAATCCCCTAAATCTGGTGTTCCAGCTTTGGCTAGCCAAGTATAATACTGTCTGCTGTCTGGCAAAGGATAGATTATTTTCTGGGGTTAAATTCAATTGCCAAAATAGCAATACCATAAATCAGTGGTTTCAGCTGTGGCTGGCAAAATAGAATAGTGTCCGAGGTAACGCACACACGTACAGACGCACGTACACGATTCTTGAATAGTTGTATTATCGCGATAATAAAACTAACAGTGTAAAGTTGACTGTATTGCTCTAAGTTATATTTGCGTATCGAATGTAACTTCTATTACAGCACACCAATACTAAAACTGACTAAGAGACAGCTTTAAGTTCTATTCGAACGCGATTGCAACTTTGGAACTTAAAGTGGTGTACGATTTTAAAAGTTGAGTACTAAAAGTTGGAATCGCAATGCGATTCTTATGTATTTACTAATCGCATTGCGATTACAACTTTGAGCTACCGATCACCATGGAAACGCCTCCTCCAGTAGAATGTACTGTCGGATGTGAGAATTAAGTTGAAATCGCAATGCGATTATTATATATCTGCTTAATCGCATTGCCGTTTCAACTTAGCATTGCTAAATAATTCCATCCATATCGTAACTTACTGACTCAGTAAGTTAACGATATGGATGGAATTATTTAGCAATGCTAAGTTGAAATCGCAATGCGATTAAGCAAATATATAAGAATCGCATTGCGATTTCAACTTAATTCTCAGATCCGACAGTACATTCTACTGGAGGAGGCGTTCCCATGGTGATCGTTAGCTCAAAGTTGTAATCGCAATGCGTTTATTGCGGTATATTATCCCTCTGGGTGTCTTTTACAGCCTTTTTAGTGCCCAAAAGTTCGGGTCCCCATTGACTTCTATGGGGTTCGGGTTCGGGATGAAGTTCGGGTTGAGTTCGGATCACGAACCTGGACATTTTCCGGAAGTTCGGCCGAACCTCTCGAACCCGAACATCCAGGTGTTCGCTCATCTCTAATCAGGACCTGAATTGATGATGAGACTAATCTCCATTCCAAAAGAAGTCTAAAAAATAAAGATCCAAGCTTAAAAAATTACTAAAATAGCTTTTTTTTTTTTTTTTACAATAAAAAATGCATTATCAGAAACAAAAATTTATATAATAAAAAAAGTTGTCTATCCCTTGGGGTTACCACATTTAAAAAAATGGCAGAATAATTTTTTTATTTTTTGTTTACCCCACTTCAATAACGAGCGATCATAAAGGTTTATAGACCCAAAAATGTTGTCAATATAAACCACAGGTCAGTCAGGATTCTTAAAGGGGTTGTCTAGGATTTTGATACTGATTCAGTGGGGTCCAACACACTGCACCCCACAAATCAACTGTTTATTTGTAGTGCGAGAAGTCGGCACCGGAACCACACAGTTCTCTCCACTACACAATGGACGGAGCTGTGTACTGCAGGAGCCGACTTCAGTCTCTGGGCCTGCAAGGAAACAGCTGGGGGGTGCGGAGTGTCGGAGCCCCCCTTCCCCCAACTTATTTTATATTGATGATCTGTCTTTAAGATAGACCATCAAAATCCTGGACGACGCTTTAAGGGTGCTGATGCAATTTTGGAGGCCAAAACTTAGAGTGAATTAAAAAAAGAGGTGAAGTGGTATCTGTCTGCTTCTCTCCTGTTGTGATCCACTGCTGATCTTGGCTTCCAACACTGCATGCAGAAACCTCATCGTGTGGTCGTACCCTAAGGCCTATTGTACACAAACGTGTGCGCCCCGTGCCCGTATTGCGGACCGCATTTGTGGATCCGCAATACACTAGCACCATTCGATGGCCATTCCGCATCATGGATGCGGACCCATTCATTTCATTGGGTCCGCAAATCCGGAGATGCGGAACGGTGCGGAATGGAATGACGGAACGGAACACTACGGAAGCACTATGGAGTGCTTCCGCGGGGTTCCGTTCCGTACTTACGTCCCGCAAAAAGATAGAACATGTCCTGTCTTTTTGCGGAACGGGCAGATCGCGGACCCATTCAAGTGAATGGGTCCGCGATCTGCTGCGGCTGCCCCACGGCCGGTGCCTAAGCGTTGCGGGCCGCAATTTGCGGCCCGCAGCACGGGCACGGGGTGCACACGTTTGTATTCAAGAGGCCTAAGGGTACTTTTCACACTTGCTGCATGGCTATCCGGCAGGTGAATAGCCCGCCGGATCCGCCATGCCACAAGTACCCAAGTGCTACCGCTCCGTCCCAATTGACTTTAATGGGGGTGGAGGCGGAGCTACGGCGCAGCACAGCAGTGCGCAGACAGAGATCACCGGACTAAAAGTACTGCGCCGTAGCTCTGCCCCCCTGCCGCCATTATAGTCAATGGGGACAGAGCGGCAGCACACGGGTACTTGCGGAAGGGCGGATACGGCTGTTCACCCGCCGGCACAGCCTGCCGGATAACCATGCCACAAGTGTGAAAGTACTCGAAGGCAGGGGTGGCCAACCTGCGCCTCTCCATCTGTTGCAAAACTCCCAGCATGCCCAAACAGTCTACAGCTATCATCCTACAGCAGGGCATGATGGGAATTGTAGTTTTACAACAGCTGGGGAGCCACAAGTTGGCCATCCCTGCCCTAAGGGTGCGGGCAGTCTTGTAGAAATTCTGTGCATTTCCACACCAAAATCTGCATGTTACTTCCAGATTTTGTTGCGAATTTGAGGCGATTTCTCTCCCGTCCATGGTAAAGGATGAAATCCACACCAAAAGTTGCATGGAGAATTGACGTGCTATGGATGTCAAAATCCGCACGGCAGGCCAATTTCTGCATTGAAGAAAAAGCTACGTGCACGTGAGATTTGTCTAATGGTTGGTCCTGTGTATTTTTATTTGCAATGTGTGCAGGTAGTCTAAAGAGATCAAAACTATGGGGGTCATTTACCATCGGATATGCCAGCTTTCTGGCGTATATCTGGTGCAGATTGCGACTTTTCCTCGCTCACGCCAGTAGGTGGGGAAGGCGATTGGGCTGTCTGGCTCGTCTCATCTATCATTTTCTACGCCTATTTTAGGTGTAGGAAATGGTCTAAATTTAGGCTAGCAAAAAAGCTGGTGTAGATTTAGACCGGTGGTGGATGCGCCAGTGTTATGTAGAAGCTGGCACCTCTATATAACCGCCAGCACGAAGAGTTCTAAAGACCGGAGTCTAAAACGCCAGTCTTAATAAATGACCCCCTATGTGTCTGACCTTCACCAGGTCATAGTTAAACTTCTCGTAAAATACCCTTTTTCTTCTGATGGCTGTCCTATAGGTGTAAACATTGTGTCCTTCCCCAAGTAGCTGACGGATGAGCTATAGACGTCCTCATGGGATCATTACATGGAAGACCTGCAGACTAATAACATAGTGATTCATTGTTCCCTAAACTCCTTTAATGACGGTGCGGTCTGCTCGGCCTACTCCGATTTTCTGCAGAGTCTTCCTGCTTCCTGCTCCTGCAGTCAGAAGGTTTATTGATCTCTGTAATGTATATTTACTGAGTTGTCGTCGTGTCAGAGAGTCCTGAATGTAGTGACTGCAACCTGGCAGAGGGGAGGAGTAGATGGCAGTATTAGGCAGAGTACGATCTAGCTTTACTTTTATTTTTGCATCGTGAAAATGAAAGTAAAAATCGCGCGTCGTGCGCGCGTTTGCGCTATATATCCCTATGAGGGACGCGCGACAATACGCCCCAAAGAAGCTCCTGTACTCTTTTGGGCGTAGGGCGTTTTACAGCGCGTTCGTACGCGCTGTAAAACGTTCAGGTGAGAACCATGCCCATAGGGAAACATGGGTTTTCACCTGTTGAGCTTTTTACAGCGAGTAGGAACGCGCTGTAAAACGCTCAAGTCTGAACCCAGCCTTAGGCCCCTTTCACACGGGCAAGTTTTCCGCGCGGGTGCAATGCGTGAGGAGGACGCATTGCACCCGCACTGAATCCGGACCCATTCACTTCTATGGGGCTGTGCACATGACAGTTGATTTTCACGCATCACTTTTGCGATGCGTGAAAATCGCAGCATGCTCTATCTTCTGCGTTTTTAATGGAACGCAGGCCCCATAGAAGTGAATGGGGATGCGGGAAAATCGCAATCATCCGCAATCACTATGGTGATGGAGCATGTGATTGGGCCATGTGACCATGTGACATCATCACAGGTCCTTTACCTAGTAGCTAGCTAACGGAGAGGATGCCGGGCTTCGCGATCAAATGGACCAGGTAAGTTATGATTAGTTTATTATTTTTAACCCATTCAGCACCGGCTTCAACATTAGGAAGATGGCCAAGGGTATTATTTCACATTATAACTATGTTATAATGTGAAATAATACCAGCGGGACAATTTCGGACCCGAACATGCACTTCTGTGAAGAAGTGCAGGTTCGGGTCTGGGTACCAAAAGTGCCGATTTTTCTCCCGCGCGTGCAAAACGCATGACAGCGCTTTGCACTCGCAGGGAAAAATCGCGGCGATTCCCGCAACGCACCTGCACTGTTTGACGGAGTGCACCCGCAACGCCCGTGTGAAAGAGTCCTTAGGGTTTTGGGTTAAGGCTTCAAGGCAACTACTGTGGATAAAATGATTAGTTACTGCAGGTGGTGTGCCACACGTGGTGGGGAAAAAGTTGAATTCTGATCACTTTTTCCCCTTTAGGAAAACAATACAGATTTATATATCGTTCACAATCTCTGGAAAGCTGGGTGACAGCCTTTCTGGAAACTTGTCACCAAAGAGTGCAAGTACAGCTAACATGCATGCCGTAGAGACCGCCCAGGCATCTGCTGTAGTCAATCCTGTTCTCCGCCGCCATCTGCAATGCAGCCCACATGTCGGTGGCCTGAGTTGCCACGTCCCGCCACAGGAGGCCACGGGGAAGTCATTGTGCCTTTCTGCACCATTCTACTGCCACAGAATTCGTAAACTGCTGTTTCCCCGCCCTTCCTTCGCAGAGGCAGGTTGGTCACTGCCTGAGACGAGATGCTCGTAGTCAGGGGCATACATAGATAACGTAGCACCCCATAGCAAAACTTACCAAATATACATTTTATTTAAAATTTTTTATGAAAAGTCACGCTCCAGCTTCCACCTCCAACCAAACAGTTGCTTCATAAATATGGCGCTCATTCTGGACACCATCTTTCTCAATATATTTTTACCAACGTATTTTGTTTCCATGTCCATTCAGTTTTTTGTTGTTGTTTTTTTGTTTTTTTTGCGGATAGGATGCGGACCCATTCATTTCAATGGGTCTGCAAAAAATGCTGGCAGCAAACTGTTTACTATCCGCATCCGTATGTCCGTTCCGTAGCCCTGCAAAACAAAGAGCGTGTCCTATTCTTGTCCGTTTTGTGGACAAGGATAGGCATTATTACAATGGATCCGCAAAAAAAACGGATGCCATATGGACGTCATCCGTGTTTTTTTTTTTGTTTTTTGTTTTTTATTAGCAGATTCGCAATTTGTGGACCGCAAAACACCTACGTTCGTGTGCATGTAGCCCAACTAGCATAAACAGAGTGATTAAATCCTCCCCATACAGCTCAAGCTCTCCTGCATTGCTTTGTATAGTACACATCTAAAAGTGGCTGCCTGCTGCCACCGCTAGGGGAAGCCAGTACATTGAAATTCATGCAGTTACCATTGAACTCAATGGACGTTGTAAAACTCTCTGAGCTCCCCTAGTGTCGGTTGTAGGAAAATGACATGGTTTCATGTCATGAGTTCATTGCTGGGCGACCTCTCACCATTGCATGCATGTTAAGTATGCTACTAGCTATACGACATATGGCAAGACGGACCATCTCGGGGCTGCCCAATCCCACTTTCCTATGAGTTATGTAAACCTGCACAGCAGGACTAGTTTTTGGAGGTAGCAGACTGGGCAATTTCCCAGGGCCCCTGTTGACTGTGGATCCTCAGGAGCAACACGAGTCTGGAGTGAGAAAAAAAATCACTTTACAGTCAGTGGGGGTCATTTACAGACTGGCTTTTTACGCCCATCTTTGTTTCCTGCCTGCGCTGCCGAAGGATTTGCCTATGAAAAAATGACGAATATGTCCCTGCCTCTTAAAGGGGTTGTCTGGGTTCAGAGCTGATTCCGGACATATTCCCCCGTTTTCAGCCCCTCTGGAGTATTTCATCTTTTGATGCTCTCCTTTGCCCTGCATTGAATCGCTCAGGGCAGTGCTTTTTCTGGAGATCCTGTAAAACGGCTAGAGCAGTGCTAAAGCCCGCCCATTAGTGCCGGTGACGTCACCAGCAACACTGCTAGGTGGAAGCCTCTGCCTAGCAGTGTAAAAATGTAAAAAAAAAATGCCCTGTGTGATACAGCACAGGGTAAGGGAGAGCATCGGGGCATGAAATACTCCGATGCTCGTATCAGAGGTGCCGGAGGGGTAAAGATGGAGAGATGACCCAGTTCAGCTCTGAACCCGGACAACCCCTTTAAGTGGTGAGGATGTCGTAAAAAAAAAAAAAGTCCTTGCGACAAAATATTGTCTTACAGGTGTTAAAGAAGTTGCCAACATGGGGTCTAGGGATTTTTTAACTCTAAAAGCTGAAGTGGCATGCTTTGTAAATGACCCCCCAGTATCTCTGGACAGTTACAACGCTACAGTCATCTAGTATTAATAAAGAGTATATAGCGGTATTATTTGGGAACTTAATTTATATCTCAGTATTATGTGAGCACTATAGGGTGCTATTACCTTAAAAAAAAAATATAATTGAATACTGAATATTATTTTGGTACTATAGGATGGTATTATGCAGGTTGTATACTGTATGTAGTATTAAGTGCACTAATGAATATGTGAGCACTATATAGTGGCATTATATGGGCTGTATAATTATTATGTGAGCACTGTTTGGCAGTATTATTTGGGCACTATGGCGGTATTATATGGACTGTATAATCGGTATTATGTGAACACTGTATGGCAGTACGTAGGCATTGCATGGCTCAATTGGTTGGGCGCTATAAGGTAGTATTATATAGGCTGTTTAATCCGTGAACACTGGCAGTATTATCTAGGCAGTATATGGTGGTAGTATATGCGCTGTATGATCAGTGTTATGTGAACACTGTATGTCACTATTATTTGGATGCCGGCTGTATTTTGTGAGCATTTTATGGACGTATTACCCTGGTTTCACACGTGGGCGTTTTAAAGCGCGTTCCTACGCGCTGTAAAACGCTCAACAGGCGAAAACCCATGTTTCGCTATGGGCATGGTTCTCACCTGAGCGTTTTACAGCGCGTATGAACGCGTTGTAAAACGCCCTATGCCCAAAGAAGTACAGGAGCTTCTTTGGGGCGTATTGTCGCGCGTATTGTGATTGACGCTACAGTGGTCAATCACACGACTGCGCGTACAACACGCGTTTCCTATTTCCAAAAACGCGCGTTAAACGCACATATCAAGTACGCTCAAGTGTGAACCTAGCCTTATTCAGCATTTATTGGCAGCATGCAAGTGCAACAGCTACTGGTCTGTACTGTTTTAGATCGTAAGGATAGATAGTACGAATAAGCACCTGCAGGAGGCACAATTTTCTGTTTTGTTATGGCTCTGGCAGTTCTCCTGTAGCTGCATAGTAGGGAGGCTGCCACAACAGTGCCCTCAGCCTGTATAGTCCCATGTTCTTGGATCTTCTCATTGCGGTCCTTGATTAAATCTCTCCGCAGGTGTCATGAAGGTTGTGAGCGATTAGATTGTGAGCTTCACAGCAGGTCTCTAATCGCTTAATTCTCACAGCTCCTTAAAGCTGCCAACGCATTCCTCCGTATTACTTTATCATGTGAGCTAAGAAGTCACTTGACGTGCGGACTGCCCCGGCTGATCCGCTCAAATCTTCTTATTGCTGGTATTTGCTTCTGTCCTTAAACATGGTGGGATGGAAAGGGTTCAGCATCGTGACACCATATGATCTAAACCTACAGAGAAAAGCTCACTGAGCCGTACGGGTCACTGGACTGCAGAATGGTATGTAATGGTCTGTGTGGAGCCTACCAGGCTGGTTCTGGTCTGATGGGTATAATCTAAAGGGGTTGGTCCTTTTTGGGCAACCTTTTTACATTACGGTAGTTCCCATGAAGCCATAGTGATCACCAATGGGTTGGAGGATGTGGGAGCATGGCACTGTAATATATCTCTTTCCACTGTGGCTAATAGAGGGGGTCTCGAGTGGGTTGTCTGTGTCTATAGGTTGTACTTGTAGGACTATCACCTTGGAGAACCTGCCCTTTCCTGCATTACAGAGATGATTTTATGGTTCAATCAATTTTTATTGAAAAAATGGATATAATGACATGTATATTACAAATTACAGATAAGAAAGATGGTGTCAAAGAGTCATAGACTGCGACAGAAAAACAATAATCACAATGCTGAGTACATTAGGGCGAGTCGTAGCCGTATGAGAATGAGATTCTGAGACAATGGACACACAAAGACTAGGGACAGGAAGGGGGGGAGGGGACGGTGAGAGGAAAGGAAGTAGGCTAGGGGACAAGGGTAAGGGGCAAGTGGCAATCCTTATGTCTCAACTACCAGAAAAGTACAGTCAGGAGCTGGAGCCTGAGGAGCTAGGAGCCTCAATATTGCCAGTGTCTAACCAGCTGGCGAAACGAGTCGAATTTCTAAATTGGAACCAAGGTTCCCAAGAGCGTGAGAAAGCCTGAACCCGGTTATGGGATTCTGATCAGAGTTCTTCCATACGGATTAGGGTGTCCATGGCCGATACCCAGTGTATCCTCTGCAAGCTGTCTGTGGATCTCCATCTGCTTGGAATAATCCCCTCTTTACCAACTGGGGGCGTCCTGGATAGACAGATAGCAGGGCAATCAATGGCGACAATGTAGAGCAGTATATAGTATTGTGCAGAGCAAATACGTCTGCCCTCAAAGAAGACACTCCCGGGTACTCCCACCATATATGGAGCATGGTGCCCACTGCTGAGTTACACCGCCAACATGTATCCAGGACTGAAGGGTAATAGCGATGGACCTTTACTGGGGTTCTAGACCATCTCAGGAGGATCTTATAATTAAGTTCCTGCAATCGACATGATACAGTGGTTTTATGTGTGAACAGTAGTGCCCTGTTCCATTGTTCATCGGATAGGGAGATGTTCAATTCAGTCTCCCATTCCGGCGCAAACTTGGCACTCGCAATTTGAGTCTTAAGAGGCCCGTCTCCAATCTCCCCGGTACCCAACAGGCCGTAGACCAATGAGATGGTGTGCCCCGGGCCAGAGTCTGCAAAGCATAGCTTCTCAAAGTTAGTCAGAGGGGCCGACAACTGCAATCCGGGGGCCAGAGTGCGCAGGAAATTGCGGAGCTGGAAGTAGAGGAACCACTGCCCTGGGGACCGTGGTATAATGTGCGACAGGTCAGCTACAGGTCGTACACCAGAAGCATTGAGGAGATCTCGTACCCTGATCTGGGGCGAAGTGGTGTGAAAGGGAGGGAGGCGTTTAATGGCCTCCAGGAGGGAGGGACAAGTGTTGAGGACCGTTAGGGGTCCGAATGCCGTGACCAATTTGAGTTTAGACGCGAATTTAGAGATGATTTTTATAGGCAGTGTGCAATACTTAATTTCCCCTGTGGGGGGAGCTGTAGGGAAATTGGACACTTCCTACCTGGTTATCCAACAAATTACAACTGATTGCTGGGGTCCCTGATAGATTTTCATGCACTTCACCATTGCACACGTTTTCGGTCTGTACCAATATATTATGGATACCTATTGGGTAATGGTATGGGTGGGGCTCTGAGTGCTGGGGTCCCCCCCTGAAGAAGGGGCCACAGCTTTTGTGAGACTGATATCAATACAATCATTTTTTTTATTCAAAAGACTATTCAAATGTGTATTTGGCAACAATTTACCAATTTTTCCCATGGCGTCGTTTAAATCCCCATGTCTTGCCTTAGAATAGGCCATCAATATCTGATCATTGGGGGTGTGACCCCCCCCCCCCCCCCCGATCAGCAGTTTGAGTAGTTCCGGAAGTCAGCTCCTTGCATTGAGTAGTGGATAGAGCTGGTTACTGCAGCAATACAGCTGCTTGTCAGGGATGCGGGGTGTAGGACCCCCCCCCCAATTGGATATCCTGAGGATAGGCTGTCAATAATAAAGGTGTCGACATTCCCTTTAGGTCTCTTGCACACGTCCGTATGGCTCTTTCAGTATTTTGTGGTCCGCAAAAAACACGGATGACGCCCGTGTGCATTCCATTTTTTGCAAAACAGAACAGCTGGCCCCTGATAGAAATGTACTATCCTTGTCCGTTATGCGGACAATAATAGGACATGTTCTATCTTTGAACGGAATGGAAATACGGAAACGAACCTTCCGTTTTTTTTGCGGACCCATTGAAATAAATGGTTCTGTGCACGAACCATATACAGAATGCAAAAAACGGAACGTAAACAAAAAGAAAGGTTTGTGTGCAAGAGGCCTTAGAGGGAGCCTATCAGTAGGTTTGGGGCCGCTAAACCACCATTAGATTCTTAGGCAGCTGCCGATTTTTACTAGAGGGCAATACACCTCTCTTCACTGAACACTGAGCAGATGCGCAGCCAAGCGAGCTGCACAGCCACCGCTTCGTCGCATTGCACATGCACTCAGAGCCGCGGGAAATGAGTCCGAGACTTAATGCAGCAATGGCTGGTTTTAATATCGGCAGGTTTGAAACAATAAACCCCAGCTGCATGAGAACGTGACTGTGCTTTAATGGTTTGTCACCTTTAAGATCAGCATAAAACCTGAAATATCACAGTGCCACCTGCTACAACAAGAGCTTTAGAGGATGCATGAATGCTAGTGTTGGACCCGGATCTAATGTAATTTATGGTGACAGCTTGAATTAATGTTATTGGCTATATTAGCCATTTGTATGGCTTTATGTAAGAACGTTGCCCTGTGCCTCACCTTTTAAATCCCATAGCAAGGCATGCACCACTGAGATTATATATGTTCATGCATTTACAAGAGGAATAACAGAACTAACTTTTAATTTTAATAAATACGGTAACTTTTATTAAAACAATGACAGAAGAGCAGGGTTTTCCTTTGTATTTTTTCTTTAGACTTCCAGTGGTAGAATTTCACTGGTTTTACATCATATCTTAAAAGCGTGTTCTGTTTGGTTTGTAGTCGACTACAGGATAAAGTCGATGACGAGAATGAGTTAAAGTATAAAAGCGGACAATGGTTTTATGAAGCCAAATCAAGACGACACAGGGATAAAATACATGGAGCTGACTTAGTCAGAGCATCAATTAGGAAGCGGAAAAAGCCGGCAACTATAGGTAAGTGACATATCTAATATATATTTCAGTTGAGTGCAATTCTGGGTTTGAAAAGTGGTTCTGTTATTTCAAGATCGTTCTGCTGTTCTGTTGACTAATTAATCTGCATTTAAATAGGAAAAGCTAATGTAACATTGCCCCTATTGCATAAGAATAAAACTACTATAATCCTACCTCCTATGTACAAGAATATAACTACTATAATACTGCTCCTATGTACAAGAATATAACTACTATAATACTGCTCCTATGTACAAGAATATAACTACTATAATACTGCTCCTATGTGCAAGAATATAACTACTATAATACTGCTCCTATGTACAAGAATATAACTACTATAATACTGCTCCTATGTACAAGAATATAACTACTATAATACTGCTCCTATGTACAAGAATATAACTACTATAATACTGCTCCTATGTACAAGAATATAACTACTATAATACTGCCTCCTATGTACAAGAATATAACTACTATAATACTGCATCCTATGTACAAGGATATAACTACTATAATACTGCCTCCTATATACAAGAATATAACTACTATAATACTGCCTCCTATATACAAGAATATAACTACTATAATACTGCTCCTATGTACAAGAATATAACTACTATAATACTGCCTCCTATATACAAGAATATAACTACTATAATACTGCTCCTATGTACAAGAATATAACTACTATAATACTTCTCCTATGTACAAGAATATAACTACTATAATACCACTCCCTATAGAATTTTCTCAATTTTTTTTAAATGCACGGTTTATATTGTAAGCCATGTTGTGAAAATTTTTGTTCTGAGCCTTTTTGTAAAGCTGATAGTTATGTACACTAAATTATCCTCTCCAATATTGTCTAATGCAAATAAATCTTAGAATTTTATGGTGAATTTTAAGACCAATTTATTTATAAAGCTGCTCTTATCGGTGAAATGTGACCTTCCATCAAGAAGGGGTAAGTCTGCAGAATAATGATATTTGTACTTCCGTGGTTGTGAAAAGTACAGATGGTTCAGGCCCCCATTTACCCCAACAACCTCCGATATCAATATCCGTGGGCACTGTGTAATGCTTCATATCGCCTGTGGGGGCGCTGCAAGGATATTAATGGGTGCAGTTTGCATAAACTCCTGCTCCTTTTGTGGTCTGGTTCCTAGGATTTCCCTGCCAAAATCGGGACCATTGGCATGGATACTTCTTAGGTCAATACGTGTGACTAGGCGGGGATTGGGGTGCTTGCTGTGCACCCCACCAAAGTGATGACGATTGTATCGGGTAAAAGAATTTGCTCCTCTCTAGTCGAATCTCAAGGTAATAAGGAACTACTGCAACATAACGTCCATAAAGTCCGTCCTCTTCTGTTGTTGGCCCTACAAGGGACTCATGTTATAATGAGGATGAACCTAAAACCCCCAAGATGGAGATCAAAATGGAGATGGAACTATATGGGACTCAATGTCAGTAACATTTGCCACTTGACCTTTTTGTTTGAAATGCAGCATTCTGGCGGTGGTAGTTTTGACACATGGATAGTCAAAGGTTGAGGACCACCAAACTGGTTACAGAACTTAAAGGGTATTCCAGTGAAAGCCAATAATCCCTATTTCCACAGGATAGGGGATGACTATTAGATCGATGGGTCCCCACAATTCATGAGTGGGGACCTTGTATCCTATGGGACCCCACGAAATGACGCTACTCCCATGGAGATGAATGGAGCATCAGTGCACACCTTTGACCTTTTCAGGGGGCCCTTTGGGATACTGGGTTCCTGTTCTGATGATTGGTTTGGGGTCCCCGTGGTAGGACTCCCACTGATCTGATAGTTATCCCCTGTCCTGTGGCTAGGGGATAAATTGGTCCAATTTGAAAATGAATGGTTGCGGTACACCGCTGCCAGAAACTACACAGTGGATGGAGCCTTTCTTTCACTGTATAGTTTCCTGTACTGTCAGCTGATTGGTGGGGGTGCCAGGTGACAGACCCCCACCGATCTCATATTGAGGACCTATCTTGAGAATAGGTCTTTAATATCGAAGCCCCTAAAACCCCATTCATACTATACCAAGCACAGCGCCATATGTTGTATAGTGGCAGTGCTTGGTATTGCTGCTCAGTCCCATTCACTTGAATGGGATTGAGCTGCACAAAGACTTTATGATCGATGGAACTGGGAAAAACACTTGGCTAAGCTCCTCAGACCCTTCCAACAAATGATCAACAGGAGTCGAATCCCCACCGATCAGATGGTAATGACCAATCCTAAGGTGAGATCATCAATATTGAACTCCTGGAAAACATTTTCCCTACAATACATTGTGAGCCCGAATGACTGTGTGTCTGGATACAGTACTCTGTGTCCCCTTTCCCTGTGTGACGTTGAGTTGAAATGTAGAATAATGGCTATTTTTTATGTTTTAGCTGAGCTAGGTAAGAGCAGTAAGAACAGATCACAGAGGAGCTGGGTGAACAGTATCAACCAAGACATTTTTATTCCTCCAGAGCAGTACGGTGTCATGGAGCCACCGGATGAAACCGAAGAAGACCTAATGTCTACTAAAGCCGAGTCCAACAACAGGTACCACCACTGCGTAGATGGCTTGTTAATTGTGTAGAAATTTATATACTGTAGATCTCATGTGGAAATATGCCAGAATGTATGTGCGGGCTCAGGCTGTATGCAACTGTGCGCTCAGGGACGGCAATAGAAATACCAGATCTACATTTACTAAGCAAACGGGAACATTTATCCTTCTCTACAAAGAGTTAATAAGATGCATATAAAATGAACCTACACAAAACATTGACTCTCTGTGTACATACACTACAATACTGCTTACCTTGTACTGATTCTATCTTACAGCTCATGTTATGCTACAGCACTGCGTTCACAATTCTGCAGGCTTCAGAGCTGAAATCTCCCAGCATTCCTTCAAGTGTCTGCACAAAGCTTGCTCTGGAGCTTTGACTAATGGAAAGGGTTCTTTATACCAGTCAGCTAAGAAAACCTAACTTAAAGCCAACCTAACCGATAAGCTGCTAGGGGTGTGTCTATTGACAAGCTTGTCCACTGTTTCCGATGGCTACCAGCAGAATTGTGAATGAAGCTCTGGAGTATAATACAGGCGCTATATCATAATTCGTAGAAGATAAGTAATGTATGTACACAGTGTCTCCACAGAATAGTGAATGCAGCTCTGGAGTATAATACAGGATATAACTCAGAATCAGAATAAGTAATTTATTTACAGTTACTTATCTTTTTGTGTATATTACATAGCTATGTGTTGAAAGGTATTTTTTACCTGGATGCACTTAATAGCATAAAAATGAGTTGGGGTACTTTCACACTTGCGGCACGGTAATCCAGCAGGCTGCACGGTCAGAGATCGCCGGACTAAAAGTACTGCATGTCTGACTTTTTAGTCTGGCGATCACTGCTGTGCACTGCCGGATAGTCAATGAGGACAGAGCGGCAGCACGGCAGCCCACGGGTACTTGCGGCATGGCGGATCCGGTGGGCCGCAAGTGTGAAAGTACCCTTAAGCTCATAATAGAGTGGGCCAAAGCCCCTTTAAGGCTACTTTCACACCAATGTTTTGGCTTTCTGTTTGAGATCCGTCATGGGCTCTCACAAGCGGTCCAAAATGGAACAGTTTGCATTCTAATGCATTCTAAATGGAAAAGGATCTGCTCAGAATGCATCAGTTTGCCTCCATTCAGTTACCATTGCGTTTTGGAGGCGAACACCAAAACGCTGCCTGCAGCGTTTTTCTGTCCGTCCTGGGATGCGGAGCCAAACCGATCTGTCCTGACAAACAATGTAAGGCAATGGGGACAGATCCGTTTTCTCTGACAAAATCTGCCACAATAGAAAATAGATCCGTCTTGGCTATAGGAGACATAATGCAACCAAATCCATTCATGTCGGATGCATGCGGTTGTATTATTGTAACGGAAGCGTTTTTGCAGATCCATGACTGATGCGCAAAAACGCTAGTGTGAAAGTAGCCTAAGATTCAAAGCCTTTCTTAGCCTGGTCAAGTCTGGGGCAGTTGAACAACACCGTTCACTGTGAAGGGAAATGAAAATCCCTCTGGAAACTCCAAAATTGTTCCTATGAGTCTTTACCACATTTTTAGCCTCAGGCCTATCAGGTCAGTTGTGAGTCTTAGGAGCTTTTTTTACAAAGTAAATTCTATTCTATAATAAAATTAAGAGAATAAATTGCATAACGAAAGACTATGTTCCCACTATTCTGTTCAGACCTATGATCTATTATGGCTTCGATGTATCCGACAGACGACAACTGATCCTGACCAATCCCACTGTGTTACTATGGGGTCTGTCAACTAGGAAAAAGGCGTTCTTTTAAGGAAACTGGGTTGTTGTTCTGGGTTGTTCTCTAGGTCTCCCATGTTGACACTTTGAGTCACTGATAAATACTCAAATAGTTCATATTGTCCTCCCAAAAATAAACTTTACACACCTAGCAAACTAAAGATCAGTATCATACCACTCTTGAGAAGCAATGTTTGTTTAAAGGACTTCAGGAACCTGCAGCCTCGGCCATAATTCATGTCTACAATGAGCTCTTTTTTAGGTTGTATTGACTTTGCTGTTTGAAGTATGGATATTTGGCTCATAAATCTAGATCAGCTTCTCTTGTAATGGCTAAAGTGCAATGAATGTGGCTGGAAAAGTAGCCTGTATTGATAAGGCACCAAGTAAAAGGCATAAATCTGGGCTTAACTATAGCCAAAAAGGGGTTCTTAATTAGTGTCTGCCTTCAAAAACTTTTATTTTTATTTTCTAATTAGTGCAAAAAGAGTGAGCTTCAGCTCTCCAGATACTGACAAAGGAGTGTTACCGAATGGAACTGCTTCCCCTGCAAAGGTAAGCAATGTGTCCTAAGCTAACAAGCAGTTGCGTATTAAGGAATTCAATGCATGGCTTGGTGAATGGTGTTTGAACCAGGGATTTGGCTTTGTGGCTCATGTTGGCTCTAGCTGGAATGGAAAAGAACTGTACAAGAAAGATGGTTCGCATCTTTTTCTCAAGGGAACGAATGTCCTCAATGAACAGTTCAAAGTTTTTGCTAAGGAACATTTAAACTAGGAAAGGGGGGCACAAAAGAGACAATCCATCAGTTCAGCTGCCCCCCGAAAAAACAATGCCAGAAGATGCCAGGAGCTGATAGGATAAGAAATGACAAGCTGAGAGTCTTGTCTACAAATGCTCGCAGTTTAGGTAATAAGATCAACGAACTTGAGTCTGTAATGGCATCTGAGAATATAGATTTAGTGGCTGTTACTGAGACATGGTTCAATGAAAGTAATGACTGGGACATAACAATACCTGGGTTCTCTCTATATAGGAAAGACAGAGAAGGCAAGAAAGGGGGTGGAGTGGCCCTATATGTGAAAAATAGCATAAAATCAAATCTAATAGAAGCCAGCGAAACCAATTTAGAGTCAGTTTGGGTTACGTTGCAGCTTGGTAATCATAAGGTAACTCGTGTAGGTGTCATATACAGACCACCAAGCCAAGTCAAAGAATTGGATGATCTACTAGTTGAGGAAATGGCTAAAATGACATTGAAAGGTGAAGTTGTCATTATGGGAGACTTTAATCTTCCTGATATAAACTGGAAAACCAAAATAGCTAGTTCTGCCAGGAGTACAGACATTCTAAATTCCCTACTGGGATTATCTCTACAGCAAGTAGTTGAGGAGCCAACCCGGAAGGAGGCCATTTTAGATTTGGTGTTCACAAATGGCAATTTGGTATCTGATATCACTGTAGGGGAAAGCTTAGGATCCAGTGATCACCAGTCAGTGAGGTTTACTATAAGTACAGTGACTGAGTCACTCCACACAAAAACAAAAGTTTTAGATTTTCGGAAAACAGACTTTTCTAAAATGAGATCAGTGGTATACGAGTCCCTATCAGACTGGAACAATTTCAATGGAGTCCAAGAGAAATGGGACTACTTAAAATTGGCACTACTGAAGGCAACAGAAAAGTGCATTAGGCTTGTCAGTAAAGGCAAAAAAGGAAGAGACCACTGTGGTACTCAGCAGAAGTGGCCAAAATCATTAAAAACAAAAAGATGGCATTTAGCAAGTATAAAAACACCCAAAACGAGGATGACCGGAAATCTATAAGATGAGGCAGAGAGAGGCCAAGCAAGTTATAAGAGCTTCTAAAGCTCAGGCAGAAGAGAAATTAGCTCAGTCAGTGAAAAAAGGTGATAAGACATTCTTCAGATACATAAATGAAAAAAGGAAATTAAAACAAGGAATTACCAAATTAAAAACAAAAGAAGGAAGGTATATGGAAGAGGATAAAGAACTAGCTGACTGCCTCAATGAATACTTCTGTTCAGTTTTTACAAAGGAAAATGAAGGAGAAGGACCTCAGTTAGGGAGGAAGACTAATGAATCCTTTGATGCATGTGTCTTTACAGAGGAAGAGGTTCTAAGTCAGCTGTCCAAAATTAATACAAATAAATCACAGGGGCCTGATGGGATACACCCAAAGCTATTAAAAGAGCTTAGAGGTGTACTAGCAAAACCATTAACAGATTTATTTAACCAATCACTGGTAACAGGTGTCGTCCCAGAAGATTGGAAATTAGCAAACGTTGTGCCAATTCACAAGAAAGGTAGTAGAGAGGAATCAGGCAACTATAGGCCAGTAAGCCTGACATCAATAGTGGGGAAATTAATGGAAACCATACTCAAGGAGAGGATTGTGGAACATCTAAAAACCCATGGGTTGATTGATAAAAAACAGCATGGGTTTACTTCAGGGAGATCATGTCAAACTAATCTTATTGACTTTTTGATTGGGTGACTAAAATAATAGATGGCGGAGGTGCAGTAGACATCGCTTATCTGGACTTTAGTAAGGCATTTGATACTGTCCCACATAGAAGGCTTATCAATAAACTGCAGTCTTTGAGCTTGAGCTCACATATTGTTGAATGGATTAGGCAGTGGCTGAAGGACAGAAAACAGAGGGTTGTAGTCAATGGAGTATATTCAGACCATAGTATTGTTACCAGTGGGGTACCTCAGGGATCTGTTCTGGGACCCATATTGTTTAATATCTTTATCAGCGAAATTGCAGAAGGCCTCAATGGTAAGGTGTGTCTTTTTGCTGATGACACAAAGATTTGTAACAGGGTTGATGTTCCTGGAGGGATACACCAAATGGAAAAGGATTTAGGAAAACTAGAGGAATGGTCAAAAATCTGGCAACTAAAATTTAATGTCGATAAGTGCAAGATAATGCACCTGGGGCGTAAAAACCCAAGAGCAGAATATAAAATCAGTGATACAGTACTAACCTCAGTATCTGAGGAAAGGGATTTAGGGGTCATTATATCAGACGACCTAAAGGTGGGCAGACAATGTCATAGAGCAGCAGGTAATGCCAGCAGAATGCTTGGGTGTATAGGGAGAGGCATTAACAGTAGAAAGAGGGAGGTGCTCGTGCCGCTCTACAGAGCACTAGTGAGACCTCATTTGGAGTATTGTGTGCAGTACTGGAGACCATATCTGCAGAAGGATATTGAAACTTTGGAGAGAGTTCAGAGAAGAGCTACTAAATTAGTACATGGATTGCAGGACAAAACTTACCAGGAAAGGTTAAAGGACCTTAACATGTATAGCTTGGAAGTAAGAAGAGACAGAGGGGATATGATAGAAACTTTTAAATACATAAAGGGAATCCTCACGGTAAAAGAGGAGAGAATATTTAAAAGAAGAAAAACTGCTACAAGAGGACATAGTTTTAAATTAGAGGGGCAAAGGTTTAAAAGTAATATCAGGAAGAATTACTTTACTGAGAGAGTAGTGGACGCATGGAATAGCCTTCCTGCAGAAGTGGTAGCTTCAAATACAGTGAAGGAGTTTAAGCATGCATGGGATAGGCATAAGGCCATCCTTCATATAAGATAGGGCCTGGGGCTATACATAGTATTCTGCATATTGGGCAGACTAGATGGGCCAAATGGTTCTTATCTGCCGACACATTCTATGTTTCTATGTTTCTATGTTAATGGTTCTTCCATCTTCTCGTGTAAATTTTTCTTTAAAGCTTGATTCTGAAGGCAGTCTTTTCCATCTGTGTGTTATGCAGCCTGCATTCACATAGCACATGGACCCATTAAAGTAAATCGTGCAAGTCGCACTTCAGTCGGTCCATGCAGAGAAACTTGCGACGTGCACCATTCTTGTCCTGTGACCTATTCCAAACCTAAAAATGTCATTTTCTCATTGTAGACTTTTTTAAATTCTACTTTCTGTACATGATTATGGGTTGGCCATCTTGCGTGGGCTGCTATTAACAGCATTCAGTGACATGCTTAACATCATCATTCATTGACTCCCATGTTATCATTTTGTAGACCTGCTCTCTGACCTCTGCTGAGGTCATTGTGCAGGGAGGGGGAGTTGGTGACCTGTGACAATCGCCTACTGGAGTAACCTCTCTATAGCAAAGTGTCATTCTTAAAGATGCACCAAATTTATCAAATATTGTGCAACGTTTGCTAATTTTTTGCGCACATTATGGAAAAGCAGATTCAAGCAAAACCAATCTCCAAAATTCCCCTCCTGAGTTGGACACAAATTATGTTAATGCAGATTCAAGCAAAACTGACTTCAAAAATTCTCTTCATGGTTTATACCGCTAACATCAATAAGCCATATGGCCATGGGAGCTGCATGTTCACTAAAATGTTTTTGCAAGCATAAGACAACCCCTTTCACCCGAGCGAGGCCTGGAGACCTCAGAGATTCCTGAGTGCTTATTTTATTTATTTTTTCTTCAGAAATCTTAATTAGGAGGGTTTCTTCAAATTTCTCAAACTTATGTGTATAGGATGACCAAAGTTTTAATATATGGGGTTTAACATGACCCCATTACTGTTCTTGAGGCAGAAGTTGGAACTTTTAAAATGTCATACACTCTTTCAGTGGTGGGAGTGCAAGTGAACAAAGTTAAAGTGTACTGGCTTAAGCAAGGCTTAATTACTCTTCCAGTGTGGGCATAAATGTGAAAAATGATGTGTGGGGTATAACGAGACCCCATTACTGTTCTTGAGGCCAGAATAGGAATGACCAAAGTTCATAATGGAGTATTACTAAACGCCAGACATTCTTTTTTTTTTTTTTTTTAGTGGTGAGACAGATGAACATAGTTCAAATGTATTGAGTTTAGCATGGTAAGGGCTAATGCACGCTAACATATTTTTTGTCTGTGTCCGTTTTTTGCAGCCCATATGTGAAACCATTAATTTCAATGGGGCCACATAAAAAATGGAAATGACTCCGTGTACATTCCGTATCTGTTTGTCCATTTTGCGGACAAGAGCAGGCATTGTTGCAATGGATCCGCCCAAAAAATACAGATGCAACGCGGACGTCACAAGGATGTCATCTGTTTTTTTGCGGATCCGTGTTTTGTGGACTGCAAAATACATACGATCGTGTGCATGAGCCCTAAATGTGAGAAAAGTTAAATATGTGGGGTTTGGACCTAATAAATTATTCTAATGGTTGGAGTAAAAGTGCACAAAGTAAAAATGTATGGTGTTTAACATGGGATGGTCTAACTTAGAATGTATACGTGTTTTAGAAAGACTATTACTGTAATGGTGAGAGTATAAGTCGGGGATCAGCCACCTTTGGCACTCCAGCTACAATGAAACTACAACTTCTAGCATGCACACTTGTGTTCTTGTTACCCCCATAGAAGTGAAAGGAGAATTCTGGGAGTTGTAGTTTCAGAATAGCTCGAGTGCCGGATGTTGCTGATCCCTGGTATAAGTGAACAAAGTAAAAACCTATGGGGTATTGTGAGACCCCATTACTGTAAGGGCGACCCGTTGTCCAAAATTGTATTTCTGTTGGTATTGAAATTCTTTTCTTTTCTTTTTTTTTACATCTTGCAAATAAATCTTTGGTTTAAAAGCAAAAACACGGTGGAAATGTATTCTAACAATTTTAACAGATCCTGTTATTGCCTTAGCAAAACAGACCGCTCACATGATGTTTGCATGGCATACAGAAGCTCGATAAAAGTAGGCGTAGCTAAGACATTTTTACTAAAGGGGACGACAAAAGCGTTAATGAATGTATTATTATGTCTGGCAGTTCATGGTGCGGTCTGAAATCTTAAGATTTCTCACCATTTCTTCCTTAAAATGTGAAAACTAGAGATTTCTTTGTAATACTAAAGTGATAGACAAAGAAGAGAAGCTGCACCACTTTAATACATCTGTAATTGATGTTTTCAGCAACGAAAAAATCCTTTCAACTCTGAAAATCCAGTAGATGCAACAGACCACAATACGGAGATGTCAAACCAAAGTCCTCAAGATGGCCAAGTGAATGGGCAAGGAAGAACGAAAAGTAAGTTAACTCTTCCTTTACCATTCTGTCCTGTATCTGGATCCATTGTGGTTAGTTTTGGTCATCTTTTAATCATTTTAACAAGTAAAGGGATCCCCAGCTGGGGAACACCCCTATTAGCTAGACCTGGGAGGCTACAGTGTTGCATATGGTATGTGATGGATGACCTGGATGGTCCCTCATGGCTTATTATGCTGTTTTTAAAAGACTGGCTTACCCTGAACATAAATATGCAATTAAAGGAGCACCAGTCCAGGCAACAGTGATACTGTGTTGTGCCGATTGTAGGTCTTGATGGAGTGGATCATGACACAGGGACTCTCTTGTGTTTTCCAAATTCCTGTGTCGTGCTTCGCCCCTGCACTAGGCATTACACAGCGCATTTGTTTTGCCTGGAGTATATTCATCTATAGAAAGAGATGAAATTTTAATTTTTGAGTATAAATCAACATATTTCATTGTGTAAAAACAGATACAAATTGGGTGTTGGGTATAAAAATATATAGCAAAGTATGTGTTTTCTGTTTATTTTAAGCACTTTTACATATTTTTTATTTTTTGTAATATTTTGAATGTTTAATCTCCTTTTTAACTTTTTCAAATATCGGACTTTTTGGACTGATGAAACTGATTCCAGATCTTTACATAGAAAGTGTATGTGTGTGTATAATGATTGTCGCAAAGAATCATTAGACTTTGAGTATTGACCGATTTGACTCAATTATTTCATGTGCTTGGTTCTGTTCTAATTCTGGGCATGATTGTAATGATTATCAAAATCTTAATTGTATTTTGTTGTCCTCTTTTCCCAAGAGTAGAAAATGGTATAAAATAAAAAGTAATTAATACCCTACCATTAAATCCCTACTACCCCAGTGCCATCAATCCAGGCGTCCATGCCAGTCCACCAGTGATATCTCATACATCATTCTCTTGACTTTTGCAGCCAATTGCCAGCCAGTCACATGAGTGATGTACATGACATCATTGCTGCAGGACCTGTGAGGACCACTAGCATAGAGGCACCGGGGATTTAAAGGGGGAATAACGCCTATTATTTGATACAATTTTTTGCTCTTGGGGAACTTTCTTAAAATCCAAGACAACCCCTATAAATAGGTTTCCATAATTAGTAAAATTGATCCTTTTTTTTTTTTTTTTTTTTTTTCAAAAAATGCCACTCTTGTCTTTGGGATTTGCTTGGTATTGTAGCCGATCCACACTGATGTGACACAAGAAGTTGATCTCCAATACCAGGCACAGCCCAAGGGTTGCACTATTTTTGGGAGAAATTTAAAAAAAAATTCAGTCCCCTATAGGCTCTTTAAATGTTGCTTGTCACGTGGAAATCCCCAAATATATCAGAATGCCTGTGACCAAAGAGAGAGCAGCAGTAGTAGAGTTGACTATTTGACTATTAGTCCCCAGAATTTATTTTTTTTTTTTTAGAACTGCTGCCTTCCTTACAACAGTTAAATGATGATGTTTGGGGTGGTTGTCCAATGAGCTGTATAATTGTAATTCTGCCTGTATTTTCTGCCTT
Organism: Bufotes viridis; assembly: GCA_033119425.1. NCBI lineage: Eukaryota > Metazoa > Chordata > Amphibia > Anura > Bufonidae > Bufotes > Bufotes viridis. Next base: position 488,701,842 of record CM065591.1, read on the forward strand.
TATTTTGTACACTTCCGCTTTCCATCAGTTTACGCTTTCTCTTGTGTAATCCGCTCTTTAAAAAAATAAAAAACAATAAAAGCTGGAAACAATCCTGTCCGTCTGAAATTATTTGATTTTTCCCTTTCCGCTTTCTATGCTTCATCAATGCATTGCTTTTAAGTTATGCATGCAGTCTATTATTTCATCCTTGCCCTTATTTACATGTTTTTTGCAGACATCATGTCCTCCATAATTAAGTACGGTGTGAGATTACCTTACGCAGCACCTATCAGTGACAGGCAGACTGCACAGGAGGCTGAAGAGGACTTTTCAACGAAACAACCTCCAGTGCCAAAACCTAGAAAGCTGTTAATAAACGGGGGGCCTCCAGAGCGCTCTAACTCATCACTCCAGAGAGAGGACTCTCTTAACGGCACAAACAAACGTAGAGGAATTTTGAAACGTAGGTCGAGCTCGAGCTCGACGGACTCGGAAAGCATAAGAATTCCTCCAAATAGCGAACCAATGAAACTGGTTTTGCCAGCCTCACCTATTCTGGAAGCTGAGCAGCCTCATTTATTTGATGATCAAGTTTCATCATCAGAAAGCTCACCAGACAGGCAAAAGCAAGTGAGATTCTCGGAGAAAGTTCTTCAGAAGCCACCTACTCCAAATCTAGAATCCTATAACGAGCGCGAAATTGATGAATTTGGAATTCTTGACCCTAGTTCCTCTCAAAATGAACTGGATTATGAAATGGTGGACTACCATCATTACGAAGAGTTCAAACCAAACCGATACTCTTACAACTCAACGGAAGCTGTTGACCAAAGTTCCCTTGAAGAGAAACCAACTGTTCAGATATCTTTAAATTCAGCTCCGATCTTGGATGATGAGAAGAAAATGGAAGACCGAAGGAGAGAAATAATGGATGACCGAATATATGACATTCTCGATGAGAGACCCTTCGAGATAAACGTTGATTCTGCTGGTAAGGGCTTCTTAAGGAATGATATGCATCACAAATCGGCTATGTCACACTTGTGCATGAAATTGCATACATTCGACTGAATGTATTCCAACAAGCATGTTGCTGCTGTGTCTAAACCTGTGAACATCTGTACTGGGACACCAGTCTGCCTTAACATTGCTTCACTCAGTTAATAATAGTAGTAACAATAATGAATTTGTATTAATACACTCAATTTAGAGTTTAGCATACTTTCTGTCTTTATCATATATTTGGCCTGGGTAAGGGCATTCTTTTTTTGACCCCCCCCCCCCTATCTGCACATCTTGGTAAAGTGTGAGCCACTCCGGTTTAAAATGTAATTTCTTCTCACGTGTGGGTCTCTCAACACCTATATATAGAGATGAGCACTGGCCTTGTTGCTACTTATTGTATGAAACACGGGCCACAGCACTGCACTTTTTGGTCCCGGCGGATACACCTTCACCAATCACATGTATTGCACACCGATCAATAGGTAATGGGGTTGTCCAGTTTCAGAAGGAATTTAGACAACACAGGATCAGTCTGCAATAAAAACGTGATCATTACTCATCTGGCAGATGTTGCACCTCTGCTCTAGTTCTCCTGGTCATGATCTGTTTACCCGGCTGCCAACAACACATGACCGCTGCAGCCAATCACTGGCCTTTTCGATGCACTGCTGAAGCCAGGCATGGGATCTGCCAGGTAAGTAGTGATCACTTCTTTATTTAAGGCTTATCCCCATGTGTTATCCAGTTTCCTCCAGCAAAACTGAATGAACTTATTTTAAGTTGGTTCATGTTGGTAGATCGTTCTAAGGCTCCGTTCGCATCGGCATTGTGGAGGACGCAAAACTACCCGAAGTACAATGGATATCCTGGTGGACATCATTGGGTCCATTGTTTTAAGCCCCTTTTCCACTGCATTTACTCGACTCTACCCTGCTTTTTTGTTTTTTTCCACTAGACCAAAACTGAAAATAGTACCTAGTACCTTTTTTTTGGTACCTAATCTGAAGGGGTTGTAAGGGAGCCAAGTCTGTAGCACGAAGTCAAGTGATCACACTGCTGACTGATGGCTCAGCAGGATCTTCACTACATAGCTACTAGATACATGAGGGGGCACCATATTTACAATGGAAAACAAGCCATCTAGTACCACAACAGAGTAGAGAAGGGTAGAGCAGATCCAGTAGCCTGCAGTACAAAAGTGATGCAGATGTGAACAGATGCCTATTTGCTGCTCTGACTCGTATTTAGACAAGGTAATTATAAAGCTACTTTATATATTTGTATAGTATATTTGATGTTCTAACAGGTTCGCGTTGCTTTCTAACACAGCTGACGTAGAGTAACTTTGCAAATATTGTGGCTGCTTAATCCTCCACTGATCTTCTCTTACATTGTGTGGTATAGCCCAGGGCTGCTTTTACAACTCACAGTATTGCGTGCTATTTCGGTACCTTTACAAAGCAGGGTCTGCTGAATTGTCTTCTGGGAGCTGGAACTCCACATTTTCTTGTATGCTACAATGTATCTCCTGCAACCTTCCAAATAGCCATACATTTAAAGGCGTTGTCATTTCATGGAAAAATCCTTCAGGTTATGTTAAATTTGATGAACTAGGAGCACCCCTCCCCCTTTTCCACTTGGCCCCACCTAATTTGAAAGTGCTGTGGACAGCATGTGTTTCTTACATTCTGAGTGTTAAGGGGTCCATGATCATTACAGAATGATTCTCTACAGAACTGCTAGGGTCATATCTGTTGATATACCGAAAACTGATTCCAGTCCCAACCAGTAGAATTTAAAAGCTTTTGGCTAATTTATCTAAAAAAAAATACAAGATACAGAAAGCAAATTATTTGCAAAGTTACTGAACTCGCTATAGAAATTTTATATAGAGGTGAACTAAAGTGAATGGGAGCTGAGATGCAGTAACCCGGCACTGCCACTACAGAGAGTGGAGCTGTCTGCTTCCGCTCCATTCTCTGTATTGTTTCTGGTGGTGAACAGCTGATTGGGGGGGGGGCGGGTGTTGGGCCACATGGATCTGATATTAATGTCCTATCCTATCAAATAAAAAATGGAAAAACCCTCCAATTTGACCTGAAGTAAATCTAGTTTGTGCACAACTCGGGGGACACAAGTGCATTTTCAACCGATGAGACATTTTAATTGTAGCCTTAAGGACCAGTCACATTTTTACCCCTCTGTCTTTTTTATTTTTTTTCCCCTTCAATTTAGCTGTATGAGATCTTGAATTTTGAGGGGTGTGTGTGTGTGTGTGTGTGTGTATGAGCCCCTGTGGAATACTAAGGGCACATCTGCGCACATCATCCTATAATGTGCCTATTTAGGTATTGTGGGGAGTCGCTCTGGTAGTCAGCGGTGCGGGTGCAGTTTAGAGGCAAAACCAGGAGTCCAGATTGTGCAACAAACAGTGTTTTATTCACACTTGCACACAAAATGAAAAAACAGTCTCTTGGTGACAGTTCACACACAACGGAAATAACGTAGCCAAACAAAAACAGTCCAACACAGGTTCAGTCACCTGGGAGGTGTAGGTGCAGGTTCGCACCACGCTGTCGGCCCAGCCGCAGGAGAATCCAGCTTCAGGTAGCCAGGAACACAACACCTCCTTGCTGAGGGCTTTCCTCCTGGACAGAGAACTCCCAGCCCTGTTAGCAGCTCCAGGATAATCACACTCACAGCTGGTGGTGCTGGCTGAGTTTATAAACCCAGCCCAAAAACTCGGACTGGACCGTGGGGAGCAGCCACCCACCCTACTCTTTAGCTGCTCCCAGTAAGAGCCGGCCCGGATCGGCTTTGCAGCCATGCTATTTAACAAAGTCAAACAGCACTAGCTGCTGCAGACAAAAACCCGGTTCTCACCTCACCGAGGCCAGCAACCTCGGTGACACGTACCTGCCATCTAGGACGGCACCCTGCACCTTACCACATACCCCCCCCCTTTGTTCAACCCTGAGGGGGTGGACACAGGACAAACAGTGTACCCGGGAGAGCGCGTCTGCATTTTTTAATAACCGGCCCGCTCTGTGCTCCACCGTGAATTTAAAATTCTGTAGAGACAGAAACCACCTGGTGACCCGGGCATTCCTCTCTTTGGCTTGGGACATCCACTTGAGTGGGGAGTGGTCGGTCACCAGGCGAAAGCTTCTGCCCAACAGGTAATAACGGAGGGCCTCGAGTGCCCACTTGATGGCCAGGCACTCTCTCTCGACTATACTGTACCTAGTCTCTGCTGGGGTGAGCTTGCGGCTGAGGAAGACAACGGATGCTCCTCCCCGTTGACTTCCTGCGACAGTACCGCACCAAGGCCAACTTCAGAGGCGCCGGTCTGGACTACGAAATCCTTCCTGAAATCGGGTGTCACCAAAACCGGGGACCCACACAGGGCCGATTTCAAGGCGGAGAAAGCCTTTTCCGCCTGCTCATTCCAGCGGACCATCCCTGTCTTACGCCCCTTTAACAACTCTGTCAATGGCGAAGCTAATAGTAGCAAAGTGGGGCACAAACCTCATGTAATACCCCACAATCCCCAGGAACGACTTTACCTGCCTGGTGGTGACCGGTCGGGCCAACTCCGTATTGCCTCTACCTTATTTACCTGAGGCTTGATGACTCCCCGCCCAATTACATATCCCAGATATTTTGTCTCCTCTAACCCTATGGAGCACTTCTTTGGGTTAGCGGTCAGACCGGCTTCCTCAGGGCATCCACTACCGCCTGCACCTTGGGTAAATGGCTTTCCCAGTCGGTGCTGTGGATGACTACATCATCTAAGTAGGCCGAGGCGCACCGACGATGTGGTCGCAGCACTATGTCCATTAACCTTGGAAAGTGGCGGGGGCGCCATGCAGGCCAAAGGGTAACACCTTGTAGTGATACAGGCCCCGCGGGGTAACAAATGCGGTTTTTTCCTTAGCCGACTCGCTAAGGGTACCTGCCAGTACCCTTTAGTGAGGTCCAGCACAGAAAAATAACGGGCTTGTCCTAAACTTTCAACAAGCTCGTCTACTCGGGGCATGGGATACGCGCCAAACTTGGATACTTCATTTAACTTGCGAAAGTCGTTGCAGAACCGCAACGTCCCATCCGGCTTGGGTATTAGGACTATGGGACTGGCCCACTCACTTTCTCGACTCCTCAATGACATCGAAGCTCAACATTAATTGCACTTCCTCCGCGATGGCCCGTCGCCGAGCCTCGGGTACCCGGTATGGTTTTAACCGACCTTGGCCTGAGGCTCAGTGACGATGTCATGTCGGATGAGAGACGTGCGGCCAGGAGGTCCGAGAACACATCCGTGATCCGACTGAGGAACTCCCTGACTTCCTGAACTTGTTTGGAAGATAGGCTGTCTGCAATTTTTACCGTGGTTACGGCTTCACAGGCCTCGAACTGTGGGGCTGGACCCTTTCACCTAGAAGCCCTGGCCGGGGGCTGTGGTCGCCGGCCGCGTCCCTATCTTTCCACGGCTTAAGTAATTCACGTGGTACACCTGCTCGGCTTGCGCCGCCCTGGCTGGTGTACTTTGTAATTTACTTCCCTACCTTCTCGATCACCTCATAGGGGCCCTGCCACCTAGCTAGGAATTTGCTGTCAAGGGTGGGTACCAGAACCAAAACCCGATCTCCCGGATTGAAGTCCCGCACTCCGAGCCTGACGATTGTACACCCTACTCTGGGCTTGTTGCGCTGCCTCCATATGCTCCCGGACCAAGGGCAACACCCTTTCCATCCGTTCCTGCATTTGGGCGACATACTCAATGACACTTTTGTGGGGGACAGGCTGTTGTTCCCATGCTTCCTTGGCGATATCCAACAGGCCCCGAGGGTGTCTGCTATAAAGCAGTTCGAAGGGCGAGAACCCAGTAGAGGCCTGGGGCACCTCTCGCACTGCGAACATGAGATAGGGCAGAAGCAGATCCCAGTCCTTCCCATCTCTAGACACCACCCTCTTTAACATATTTTTTAGAGTTTGGTTAAACCTCTCCACAAGACCGTCTGTTTGCGGATGGTAAACGGACGTCCGTAACTGCTTTATACGCAACAATTTACACAGTTCCCTCATTACTTTAGACATAAAAGGGGTCCCTTGGTCTGTCAGAACCTCTTTTGGCAGGCCCACACGGGAAAACATCTCCATTAACTCTTTGGCAATGAGCTTAGCTGAGGTATGTCGCAGAGGCACCGCCTCCGGATACCGAGTGGCATAGTCGAGAACTACCAGAATGTGTTGGTGGCCCCTGGCAGACTTTGGTACAGGCCCACTAAATCCATCGCGATTCGCTCAAACGGTACTTCAATAATTGGCAGAGGTACCAGAGGACTACGGAAATGTGGCTGGGGGCTAGTTATCTGACAAGTCGGACAGGACTTACAATAATTCTCTACCTCCTTGAACACACTGGGCCAATAAAATCGCTGCAGTATGCGGTCCTGGGTTTTCTGCCACCCCAGGTGTCCCCTAAGAACATGTTGGTGGGCAAGCTCCATGACAAGCTTGCGATACGCTGTGGGCACCACCAACTGTTCAACAGGTTCGCTCGGATTTGGTCCACCCGATACAACATATCCTGCAGAACAATAAATCGTGGGAACATTAATTCAGCCCCTGGTTTCTGGGGTTTACCATCAATTTCCAGCACATTCTCCCAGGCCCTGGTTAGGGTTTGGTCCCGGTGTTGTGCGGTCCCAAAATTTTCCCCGGAGACATTGAGGTCTGCCAACTCAGGTCCCGGTGGCAAGTCCTCCGTGTCTCCCACCATTACACTCAGTGGGGTTGTCTCCCTCTACCGCTGGAGCAGTGGTCACCCCTACCGCTGGCCCGTCAGACTCGGGCTCCCAGGGTTCTGGCCTTCCAGTGGTATCAGGCCACTCCACTAGGGTCACCCCTGTCTCGGGTCCTCAGATACCTTTATTACCGGCCACAGCGCTGAAAACCGGGAAGTCCCTCCCAAGTATCAGTTCGTGTGGGAGTTTAGTAGCGACAGCCACCTCGTGGGTCCACCTACCAGCCGCGGTGGACAAAGTCACTAGTGCAGTGGGGTAGTCTTTCAGGTCTCCGTGGATGCACAGGACCCCGACTTTACGGCCAGTATACTCCGCAGGACGCACAAGTGCAGCTCCTTACCAGGGAGACTAAACTCCCGGAGTCCAGCAGAGCCACCGCCAGAGAGTCTCCCACCTCTACCTGACACAGGTGGTTATGGTCCTGCACCTCACGGGTGCCAGTTGCGCACAGCTTCCGTGCATACAGGGAGTGACGACCCTCGTAGGTCATATCCATCGGCTCATCCCGATGCGGACAGTCGGCCCTGATGTGGCCTGGCTCCTGACACCTCCAGCATACCACGGAGGCGGACTCGCAGGGGGTATATTCCGGCAGGCCGCTCTGTCGCCGGACGCCGGAACTGGGGCAGAGGCCTCCGGGTTTGACTGACCCCTTCCCCGCAAGAGTCCCCTGCAGGTTTCTGGTGGCCTCGTAGCGCCTACCAGGTCGACCATCTCCAGGGCATTGGTGGGCGATACCTGGCCGATCCAGTGCTGGAGGGGATAAGGCAGGGCCCTCCAAAAGATGTCCGCCAACAGTCGATCCAGCATGGCAGTGGGACTTAGTAGATCGGGCTGCAGCCACTTTTGCAGCCTGTGCAGCAGATCGTAGAACTGCGGCCTAGCGGGTTCAGTCGCTTTAAAGTCCCACTGGTGGACTCTTTGAGCGCGACCAGCACGCTCACGCCCAGTCTGGCTAGGACCTCTCCTTTCACAGTGTCATAATCTGCCGCTTGGTCGTCCGACAAGTCAAAAACACCTGCTGGGGTCCGGAAGCCAGGAACGGAGCGACCACCTCAGCCCACTGGTCACGGGGTAACTTTTCCCTCACGGCGACCTTCTCAAAACCGCCAGGTACGCCTCAACGCCGTCTGCGGGGGTCATTTTTGGGATCGCCGCACGGACCGCTTCCGGGCATCATGGACGTGGTGGGACGCTCCTGCCGCCTGTAACGCCATCACATGTTGTAGCAATAGTTGGTTGGTCTCCCGCTGCTGCACGTTAGCCTCTATGAGAGCCTTCACAGCAGCCTCCATGTTGTCAGAAACTCCTGCTTGCAGCTTTGCTGGCTTAATATATTCCATACACTTTAGAAAAACAAAACTTCGGGCGTTCACGCCAGCCTCACTGCGCATGCCCGCATCCGACACCAAATGTGGGAGTCGCTCTGGTAGTCAGCGGTGCGGGTGCAGTTTAGAGGCAAAACCAGGAGTCCAGATTGTGCAACAAACAGTGTTTTATTCACACTTGCACACAAAATGAAAAACAGTCTCTTGGTGACAGTTCACACACAACGGAAATAACGTAGCCAAACAAAAACAGTCCAACACAGGTTCAGTCACCTGGGAGGTGTAGGTGCAGGTTCGCACCACGCTGTCGGCCCAGCCGCAGGAGAATCCAGCTTCAGGTAGCCAGGAACACAACACCTCCTTGCTGAGCGCTTTCCTCCAGGACAGAGAACTCCCAGCCCTGTTAGCAGCTCCAGGATAATCACACTCACAGCTGGTGGTGCTGGCTGAGTTTATAAACCCAGCCCAAAACTCGGACTGGACCGTGGGGAGCAGCCACCCACCCTACTCTTTAGCTGCTCCCAGTAAGAGCCGGCCCGGATCGGCTTTGCAGCCATGCTATTTAACAAAGTCAAACAGCACTAGCTGCTGCAGACAAAAACCCGGCTCTCACCTCACCGAGGCCAGCAACCTCGGTGACACGTACCTGCCATCTAGGACGGCACCCTGCACCTTACCACAGTATGCATATATATTATACATACATGCATGTGTTCGCATGTGTATATATATATATATATATATATATATATATATATATATATATATATATATATATATATATATATTCTCTATTATAAAAATTTCAACCCTTCCTCCAAAAAAAAAATTATATATATATATATATATATATATATATATATATATTTATTAGTGTGTGTTTTTTGGTTTTTTTTTTTGGTTTTTTTTAGAGGTACATATAGTGTGTTTAAAAAAAACTTTTACTTATTTTCTTAGAGGAAACGATTAAAAAACAGCAATTTAACCTTTTGTGGAATTTATTTTTACGGCCTTCACAGTATAAATAACATGAAAACTTTATTCTCTGGGTCACTATGATTTATGATGTCAAATTTATATTTCTTTTATATTTTTCTCTTTTCTCCTGCAGGCTGTCAGCTCACCCACTGTACCCCCTCCTCCAAGCTGGCTGAGATCACAGCCAGCTGAAAGGGGGCTGCTTTAATTTTTCATAATTCAGGATAGAGATATGGGCCTGGTCTTATTTGAAAGCTGACAATTTAAGATTTAAAACACCATTAGAATCACATTAAAGGGACACTGACAGGCTGTTTGAGCATATACAGCTATACATATCCTTGTATTGGTCTCCTTTTACTAATTAAAACTATACTAATATTACCCCCACCTGACTTTGCATTATGTATAAAAAATTGTTTTTATTGATATGTAAATTACCTCACTTTGTGCCCAAGGGGCTGTCCCTCAGTCCGTTTTGTGCCCAGCCGCGCCCCAAATGCATCTTTCTAGCTCATTAATATTCACTTCACTTGGCTTTTTTTTTTTTTTTCTCCCGACGCGGCGAAATCCCGCGCATGCACCATTAGAGGTTGCTGGCAGCAGCCTCATCCTGTACAACTGAGGCTGCGCCAGCTTTCTCCGCCCCAGTTGTACATGACGAGGCTGCTGCCAGCAACCTCTAACAGCGCAAGCGCGGGATTTCGGCGCGTCGGGAGAAAAAAAAAAAGCCAAGTGAAGTGAATATTAATGAGCTAGAAAGATGCATTTGGGGTGCGGCTGGGCACAAAACGGACTGAGGGACAGCCCCTTGGGCACAAAGTGAGGTAATTTACATATCAATAAAAATGTTTTTTATACATAATGCAAAGCCAGGTGGGGGTAATATTAGTATAGTTTTAATTAGTAAAAGGAGACCAATACAAGGATATGTATAGCTGTATATGCGCTAACGGCCTGTCAGTGTCCCATTAAGAAAATGAAAATACCTAAATATTACTTTATTATAAATATATTCCCAAATGCCTTTCATTAGTTATAAAGGCTTGTTTTGTCTGGGGAGCAATCATTTACTAGAAATAAAATGGCCGCTATCCAATTAGTGCACACAAAACCTGTCCTAATCACACAGCAGGACACAGCCACATCCCCACCTCCTCGCTGTACTTTGTCTCCTCATGAACTCCGTTCCTTCAGATATTCATATTAAATAGTATTCAGGACCATAATCCCTGACAAGCAGAGCGGAGGATGAGGCAGCTCTTCAGCTCAGTGTTCTGAAGTAACTTGTCCTGCTGTGTGATGAGGACAGGTTTTGTGAGTACTAATAAGATGGCGGCCATTTTATTTCTCCTAATGATTGCTCCCCAGACAAAACAAGCCTTTAGAAATAATGAAAGGTATTTGGGAAATGTATTTATAATAAAGTAATATTTTACGTATTTTCATTTTCTTAATTACAGGAGAATCCTTTTAAGGCTAAGCGGAGCTCTAGCAAAACTGTTACGCGTAAAGGGAGTCTGTCACCAGGAAATTCACTGATAAACCAGGAACAATGTCTTTAAAGAGCTAACTCTCCTGAATGTAATGATACCTTTTTGCTCAGCGATCTGTTGCTTCTTTCTGGAGAAACAGTACTTTTAATCCTTATGCAAATAAGCAGTTAAGTGCACCAAGAGCTGGCCCAAGCCACTCGGTGCACCCTTGCGCCTCCTGCTTTCTCTGTCAGCTCCTCTCTCTTCTTGATTGACAGGACAAGGTGAGAGATAACTATGAAGGGACCTGGCCCTGTCAATCAAGGCGGGGAGGGGCTGGCAGAGGAGGCAGGAAGAGCAAGGATCCCATTGACGTGTATTAGTGCCAGATCCGGCATTACAAATACCACAACGACAGATCTGTCCTTCCGGTTTGCGCAAGCGCAGACCGATAAAACAGTGAAAAAAAAAATCAAGACTGATCCGTCTCTCCGTCTGAAAGCGGAGAGACGGATGCGCACTTCACTTGCAATGCATTTGTGAGACGGATCCGCATCCGGATCCGTCTACAAATGCTTTCAGTTGTCATGCGTTATGACAAATCCGGCGGATAGTTCTGGCGAAGGAACTACCTGCCGGATCTTCACACCGCAAGTGTGAAAGTAGCCTTACTTTGAGCAAGATTTTTATGACAGAATTACGCCCCTTCCAGCTAAGCCCATCCTCTTGTCAAGCATGTCAAAAAAAGACTTTACACGCAGACACATTGGTAAATCTGGGCCATTGTGACTAGTTTTGCTGAATTTCTTGGTGACCGGTTCCCTTTAAATAGGTAATAAGTCATCGCTAGTAACCTTTAGATGAAATGAGCGCACAGCTGGTTGGACAGTATAAACTTTGGTTTGCATACATTTGCTGAATCAAGTTTCATGCCTCAATTCTTCATAAACAGTTTTAATGAAGTTTTTTTTTTTTTTTTTTTACTTTTAGATATTACCATTCTGAGTTTTTATAATATTAATATCTTCTTTTTAAGGCTTGTCTGGTTTAGAAAAAATATTTTCAAAAATATAATTAGGGTTTAATAGAAGGGGAGGGGGTCCCACAAGCTACGAAGAGCATGTCCTGCGCTGGAGGACCCAGCATGTCCATGCATTACATGGTATTTCCATCAATTTCAATGGAAAATGTGTAACGCATCCAGTCTCGTGTGGTGGAAATGCAGGGAAATTAAACACTTGCTGGTGGGTTTTACACGATCACTAGGGAATCCTTCTAATAAAAAGAGATTTCCAACGTAGAGAAGCCTTTTCAATGACGTATTACTGTAATAGTAACATACTGAGGCTTATTTATGAAAAAAAGTGGGAAAAGAAGGGGTTACGGTCCACAGTAAACAATGCAATTTGGAAATGGACGCTATGATCTACTTAGTGCAGAAAATGTATCTTCTTTTCTTTCACTAATGTATGAATGTCTTAGAACAGGCATGCTCAACCTGCGGCCCTCCAGCTGTTGTAAAACTACAACTCCCACGATGCCCTTCTGCAGGATGATAGCTGTAGGCTGTCAGGGAATGATGGGAGTTGTAGTTTTGCAACAGCTGGAGGGCCGCAGGTTGAGCATGCCTGTCTTAGAAGAAAAAAAACATATTTTTATTTTATTTTATTTACTATTAGGTCTACCTAACACACATAAAAGCTCCCTCCACTCAAAAGCCACTGGTTTTATCTTGTAGGTACAGAACCCTTTTACGCTGAAGTGAGGAAACCTTCAAAGTCTACCTCTCCGGATCAAGAAAAAGGTAAACTCATCTTCTCTCTGTTATAATTGCAAAGCATCATAAGCCTGGTTTATATGGAACAGCCCTTAAACAGGTTTTCCATTATTTGCATTTATCAGCTATCCAGTAGACATGTGATAAATGTCTAACTTCTGGGGAAAGAGGGGGCGCTGGTGTGCCCCTCCCCCCAAGGATCACTAGAATTAATCGAAGTAACGAGGAGTTTTATTGGAGTAGCAGTCAAGACATGTGGCCTGCCGCTCCATTCACTGTCCATGGGGCTGACCAAGATGGAGTACAGCACTGTGCTACGGTAGCTCTCTCATTCCCATAGACTTTAATTGGAGGCATGGCATGCATGGTTAACTGCCACTCCATTAAAATGCCTCCTTACTGTGGTCTTGCTGTGAGAAGAAAGACTCCCATTCAATTGACCAGTGGAGGTCCCAACGGTCAGATGTTTATCTCCTATCCTGCGGATAGGTGATAATTCTCAATACCGGGATAACCTCCCTGGGGTACATAATTTATAGGGCGACATGTCCAAAGGGATGAGAATAGACCTATAAGACAAGGTTCCATATGATGGCCTTCCTTTGACATTCGACAGTACATTACTATGAACACGGGTGGTGGGTAGTTCATGCCTGCTCGGTATAAGCAGTCTACAATAATTTTGGCAATCCTGGGGTGTGACAATACCCTGGTAAAGGTGGCTGGCCTTTTAAGCACCATATTTCCTAAAGTATATTTGCATCATTGTTTTTATACTATAGGAGGTACAGGAGGGAGTGATACAGCTGTCCAACCTTAATAAGTCGTATAGTTTAATAATAACTTAAACTGATGCTCTCCCTATTTGTTAAAAATTGTCGGAATGATTGGTTTAATGATTTGATGATAAAAATGATGTACTCAAAACATGTAGATTTTATGGTTTTAAACGTATTAAGAAAGTTTATGATGGTCTCTTAGCGTGGATTATACAGCCTTGATGGTCTGTTAATACTGCGTTTTAGTCCCTATAGTTGGGAACATGCTGGACCAATGGTATTTTGGGATTATCTGAATTTGCCGTATTTCTATTTTGCATGTTTTTGGTTTTGCTGGTCAAAAGTGTAATTTAATTTATATCTAATCTAGATTGTGTGTGAATTATGTGTGATGCTTGTTATCTTGTAGCCTCTGGAAAAAAAAACAGTTAATGTTGGTTTTCCCACAGACTTTGCAATGGAAGATGCTCTCATGGAGCCAAGACTCCTTGACCAAAGAGGCAAGACTGAAAAAGCTTACCAAAGAGAAAAATCACTGGAGTTTGGAAAAAGTTACGGTGGAGGTGGTAAAATAAACTATGGATCCAGTTATACCATTAACCAACCAGGAAACATTTCCACCAATGAAGACATCTTGGCTCCTGAAAAGGCTTCAAATACGCGGTCATCTTATAATGTTTATGAAGATGAACCAAAGCCTAGTATTCATGATAGTGACTATTTCCCAAAGTGGAGACGTCCATATACTTCGGAGAATGACGATTTATTGGCAGACAGATTTGTTAAACCCTATCCCGAAAATAGAACAAATTCCAAGTATTCTCCTGGTGAACACAAAACAGATACTAAATATAAGACCATGTTTCTTAAAAATACACCTGAAGTTGAAGGTAGAATAGCAGCACCTTTATCCAACTTTCCAGTAGCCCAAACTGTACCACTATCTTCTAAACCGTTAAGTGGAGAATACCAAACTCGTGAAATAACTTTACGTGACAGTCCAGAAAGAAGAGACTTGCCAAAGTCTGCCAACTTTAAAGTATTGTCGTTGAAAGATAGAATTCATGATATGCCAAGTGAACAGATGTCCAACCCATCCCAGTTTCAGAGCTTAAAGCATTTCTGGAATGCAGAAGACAAGAATTGGTCTAAGGGAGATGTAGCTACATCACCAGAAAAAATCCTTACAGATGTCTCCAAGAGAAACAAGCCTATCCGAGCTGACTTTAATCAAAGAAATTCTAAAGAGATCCCTGTAAGTGACCTCAGTCTCCCTAGTTCATTTGACAGTCTATCTGAGGAGGAACAAACTTCTCAGAAAGTAGCTTCTTGGTTAGCACAGACTCCTGTTTATGGGGCTGAGCAATTGGATGCTGATGAAGATCAAGTCCAACCTGGTAAAGAAGTTATGGAAAACATTGATAAGACGGTGATAAACAGGAAAAACCAAGCTGAAGAGTTTTCAAGTGCCCTTCAGAAACTAACAGATGAAGCTGTAGAAACTCCCAAGGTTACAGAACCTGAATATGTGAAGAGTAAAGACAAACAGATTTCTACTTTTAAGGAGTCGGACTTGTTGGATCAGAAGAAAAACACAACTACATTTTCAGTGTCTTCGGCAGAAAAAAAGCTTCCTCCTACAAAGTTTTATGAACGCGTTGTACAAATTAGTAACACACAATCCCCTGCTAAAGAAACAAATACATCCCCTAAACAGTATCCAGAAGAAGAAATTGAAGAAAGTGTAGAAAGAAGTGTTGCACCGGCAAAAACGGCAAATGAGTTCAAAATTGGTTTTCAGAAGCTGATGGAAGAATATGAATCTGTGCCCACCAAATCTGACCGTGAGCACCAAGAAGATCCAAACTCAAAAGGTAAGGAGCAACAACTGATTGAAACGGAAGAGATTCTAGATAAATCCTTTGTTCCCAAAGGGAATGACCATCAAGAATTTATTGCAGCACTGAATAGGTTGAAAATTGAAGCCTCCACACCATCTATCATTGAAGATCAGGATGAGCAACCTGAAACAATATTGATGCAGAACTCGGCGAGTCCTGTGAAGTCTTCATTTAAAATTGGTTTTGAACATCTCATGCCAGCCGAAGAGGATACATATGAGTCTCCTCAGAAATCCAGTGTAAATTACACAGTTCAGTCATCTCCACTCTATAATGAAGACACAAATGGGATTGAAGAAGTGGTGGAGAAAACATCAGCACCAAGTAGAGTAGATGAAAATGATCTTGGCACTGCGCTGAAGAAACTAGAGCAGGAAGCAGCTGCCGTTGACCTTAGTGAACCAGAGGATAACTATGAAAAGCCAAAAATAACTCCAACTTTGCAAAGTGCAAGGAGCACTTCTGTTGTGCAAAGCTTCGAAATTCCAAGGTCTGATATACAAAACATGACTCCCTCATCTGACTCCATGGAAAAGAAATCGGCATTCGAAGATCCTCTGTATTCTAACAGAGGCAAAAAGTCATCCGTGGAAGCTGAGGATGCTTATGTGACCAACGCAATCCCCGAAAAAGAAAAAAAGAAATCTTTTTATGGACAAGGAAAGCTTCCAGTGGAAGAAGAAACCATAGAAAAAACCATTATTGATACCGAAGAGAGCAATGCGGACTATAAGAACCGATTAATGCGTCTGGAAGAAGAAGCAGCAACTTCGTTCCCAGAAGAACCAGAAGATCTATCAGTTGGTGACACATTCCATGTGTCACCGGCTCCGACAAAGGAAGTATTTATTTCAAAGAAAGTGTTTAACAATGAATCAATGCCAATTGAGCTACCTTCTTCAAGAGGTATGCCAAAGGACCTCAGTCAACCACAACCCTATGCCTACAAGGAGCTGGCAAATTATCCTCAATCTCCATCTGATCAGTCTGGCTCTTTCACAGGAAGCGCAGGAAATGTGCTATGTGAGATTTTTACTATTATTTATTATTCTCACTTATTCTTGAGGTTCTCCACTAAATCCTTTGTTTGCTTTTGAAATGTGTTGACAGGTACTTATGTCTATATTCCCATTAGGGCATATAAATGTCATGGGGGAGGGGGGGGGGGGCTCTTGCCTAGGACCCCTGTCTATGAGCCGGAATCGATCGCAGCTAGCAAATGGGGGACACCAAACATGACACCTGTGGACTCAAGCTTTTTGTGCGTTACATGGTCACAAATAATACATTTACCACATACCCTCTCTGGTGGTAGTCGGGAACCTTTTGTTCTCAAAAATTATATTACTGACAGAGGGACAAAAAATTTAAAAGGTTTGCAAAATTATGTACATCACAACTAATATAAGGACTTGTCAAAACATTTAAGAAGGTTAAAAATGTTTTTGGTGTAGAACCTCTTATGTCAAAGAACAATTATTTATATATTATTATTATCATTAGTATTATTATTATTATTATTAATTTTAACAAAATCTAAATGACTTTTGACTCAGTCTGGTATAATGGGAATTAGAGAAATATAATGCTTTTTTTTTAACAAATCTGTTGAACAGAATTAAAGGAACGCTCCAAGTAAAAATATACACTGTTATGCCTAGTGCAGGGCGTGAATGGGTGGGGCATGAGAGCATTCTGTCAAGCTGTTTGTCCCAGTGTCTTGTATTGCAGCCTCGGGCCCTGCTCTCGGCATAACACCATATTATTTATTATGCCTGGAGTCTTTCTTTTTAACTATGTGACAACAGGTGTAACTTGTAGATTACAGAGATTTTTCCTTTGGCCTGGTGGGTAGATGTGACCCGGTAATCTCATATCGGTTTCGTAGCTACTCTAACATAGTTGACCCCCCCCCAGTGTTTTGTACTTACTATATGTGATGGAACAAAAGCTGTTGGCGCCCCCTGAAGTATGATACAGCCAGTACACTTGCATTTAAAAGCCATTAACAGTGAAAAGGAGAAATCTCTAGCTGTCGGTGGTCCTGTATTTCCTGATTCCGGGAAAGTGAAGGCCCTAGGTGAGATTAGTTACCTAGGAGCAACTGGTCAGATTAGTATTTTGCTGTTGCATACTATATTTTTTTTTTTTTTAAGTATTTTTGTTCTCTTTTGCAATTTATTTCTTTTAATAATGTGCCTTTTAATTATTTTCAATGGTAGATAATCCTAAAAAAACAATATTACAGTATGTAATTAGAATTTTTGAACTGCCTTCTGCATTGATGGTGCTCCTCATAGTTACTGAAAGGATATTAACTGGTATTGTAGTACATAGATACAAGATTGTGTCCAAAGTTGTTGTCAGAATGCTGCAAAATCCAAAGGCAATGTATTTCAGACTTATCCACTTGCTTCTCCCAGTGGTTTCCACTAATAATATTTATACGCCATCCTCAAGAAAGGGAAGATGTCTTATCACTGGGGATCTGACTTCTGGGGAAAAATGGGGGTTTTGAGTCCTCTATGAGAATGGAGTGGTGTTGCGCTTTCAAGATCACTTCTCCATTTATTTCTATGGGGACTGCCAGAAAGGGCACCTAGAACTGTAGTTTCCGATCCCATAAAAGGGAATAGAGGACTCCTGATCCCTATAATGGATAGGGGCACATGCTGTTAGTGAGAACCCCCCTTTAATTCTATGTAATCTCAACCTCATATTGAACAGTATATCTTGATCGCACATATTTGCATTGGAAAAATTCCTGCTTATTCACAGGATCTGCAATGATTTCTTCACTGGGAATAAGAAAGTGTATCAGCTTATCCCAAAGTTTATCTATAGACCCTGTGTAATGAAGAGGTTCCGCAATGTTCAAATACACTGTGTTAGTTCCTCGTCATTTTAAAAATAAATGCTTGTTGTCAGTGAATACAACAATTCTATGCCAATTTCTACATTCACTCAGCTGCAGAAAGTTTCATTGAATCAGTGTAGGCAAGAGCAGAATTGCCTGGCTGCTACATTATATCAGTCTGCAGATATTTGGCAAGATCAGTTTTAGACTGAAAAAAGTTACCATTTTCTGACAGCAAACAGAGATTTTGAGAATGGTGAGTATCTGAGACAGTTTACTTGGATGCGAACCAAACAAATCTCGTATTAATCTCCCTTAATTTAAAATAAACCTTTTATTAAATATACATTAAAATGTGAAAACCTCTCGAGGACGTATCATTTTTAATCTTTAGCAGTCATATAATACACCATCTATATGTCAAGTATATCAAGAGGTGGGACATGACATGTCCTTCTTTACTCACGGTTTGTTGACACAGGATATAATGAGAGGATGGGATAATAGGTCTTTTAGATTCTCAATCTTTTGATGTTCGACTTGTCCCAATTATCTCCAGCTCCAGGTCTTATTGGGAACAACATATGTATCCCTATTCCATCCTTGGATCTCTCTCTGCCTACAGGCAGAGCACCCGCCCCGAAAGGGGCGACCCCACCTCTCGGTGGCTAAACCCTTACAGTCCCTGCCCTTGCCCTAAAAAACTGGATGTTACTCCCAAGCAAAAACGAGTGATAGAAAAACGAGTATAGATGAACTCTTATAAACAGGGCACAAGAGAACCATTAAGATGATATCGTCCCGTTCCAATAGGTCCCAAGGGACACAGAAAAGGAAAAAATCCCAACGCTGCGTTTTCCCAGTATTCTCACAGGTTCTTCAGGGGATAGTGTGGTATATGGGAGTCAGACCGATGGGGATACAATGATTCAATTCCTCTGCCTGGTATCTCCCCCAGCCAAGATCCCTGTAGTTGGGAAATGTATGGTGTCTATATGCTGGTTAAATTTGGCGCCCTATAACTGGTACATCCCTTTGGACTCCTCCCCTACATTTCCTGTTTCTTTCCCCACCTCCTCTATAAAAAAACAAAAAAAAAAACCTATACAGGTTATAAGTAAAGGGTATCTCATATTGGGGATAATTTACCCAACTAGTGGGAGCCATCCCTCCTACCCACACCGCTATAACAAACCTAAGAATGCAGTAAATGCCGCTATGGAACGCAAATGCGTTCCACCACGTGGCCAAAACCGTAAGTGACGTCTCCTTCCCTATACCAGAAGTTGGCCCTGGAACGCTATGCGCTCCACCACCAAAACTGCCCGTGGAACGCACATGCGCTCCACAGCACAGGAAGTGCACGATGTTCGTCATTAACTCCTACTCCCTATTAATGTATACTCTGTAGAGATAAGAGATCATACACTGTGCGTCTAGGAGAAAAAATCTCCTCTATTAATAGACAAGATGAATTGCATTATATCATTTAATTACCAGGCAGTATTAGGAAAAGGGAGGGGGGCGAAGAGGGGGAGGAGAGGGAGTCCAGGTGATATTCTTCCCTCTATACTACATAAAAAGGGTTGTCAAGGTAGATGTGCCCTATATTAATTGTGGGCTCACATCATTCTATTGATAACTTACTATTTGAACCTATTCTGGTCCGATGTATATGGAACTCTGGCATACAATACAGATAGAAAAACAATAAGCCTAAAAAGACTACAAATGAAGGAAAGCGGTGTACATTTTTCTCATAGGAAGCAACTAAAGGAGAGTTGTTCATTTAAACCTTCCGGATGGATAGTGTTTAAAGTATAAATCCATCTTGCTTCTCTCTACAAGATCTTCTTGTTCCAATCCCCTTTTCGAGAGGGGTTAATCAGTGGCGTAACTAGAAATGACTGATTTTTGAATGCCCCCCCCCCCCCAGTAATTTTTTCACAACCCCTTCCTTCCAAGCCGCCCCCTTTCCTGTGGCCAGTAAAGATGGCTCTCTCAGACCAGGCCCGGCAGCTGTTCCATCCATTTTCTACACTGTCTATACTGCCACTGTATATAATTTCATTGTGTAATACTGTTGAGGGGCCCTGACAAAATCTTTTAGTTAACTGAAATATATGGAGTAAGGATATTAATCGGGTCCTGATCTGTGCGGAGAATATTTCAATGTCTTCTAAGAATGCCTAGGAATTTGTCCTGTGCATTATCAACTGTTCCTATTATCCTTATCGAACTCTCAGAATTCATCTTTTTAATTAATACGAGATTTGTTTGGTTTTTGTCACACTCCTGATGAGTACTTAATGTGTCGTGGTTTTATTTTGACTAAAAATCTTTTTTAATAGCTTCAATTTTGGAAATGAAATTAATGTTGCCTATAACAACAATTCAGATTTCAGATGCAGGGTTGCAAGTAAGGTTAAGAAATACTAAGAAAATGCTTGTCTTTCATGTATGAACGGCCTTTACGCTATCAATTGATATTGATGCATCATTATTGTGCACCATTCCTTCCTACCGTTGACTATGTCCATCTCTTCTGTATTTTTTTTATTTCACAGTTACTGCTCCAAACCATGTCAAATTAATTTTTTTTTTTTTAATTATAAAATATTGAAGCAAATTCATCAAAAGATTCTACATTTTTGGGCCAAAGCTCCTATAGAGATGTGTTGCTATAGCTACAGACTACAAACAAGCACTGATTCTAAAGTCACTCTTTTCAATCAGTCCCTGTTTATAGGTCATCAGTATCTGATCAGTGGGGGTCTGACACATCCCCTGCCTGGGCAATGTAATGTCACGTTGATCGGTCACATGGCCTGGACCAGGGGTGGGCAACCTGCAGCACTTCAGCTGTTATGAAACTACAACTCCCAGCATGCATACTTGTTCTTCTCTTTTCAGAAATCTCATAGAAATAAATGGAGCATGCTGGGAATTGTAGTTTCACAACAGTCAGGTTGCCCAACCCCTGGCAGCTCAGTTCTGTTGAAGTGAATGGCGCTCAACTGCGATACCAAGCACAGCCACTACTCCAGGCGCCGATGTGCCTTCTCAAAAAGCTGATTGGCGGGGGTCTCGGGAGTTGGACCCCCACTGATCTGATACAGATGACCTAAAAAATCTTGGAAAACCCCTTAAGCACGCAGGGCGTACATGTAAGCCCTGTGTCCAGTCTTTAAAGATGGTGCCCGCTCCTGCTTCATGCGGGCGCCTTAGCCACGGGTGTCAGCAAGGTTCTTTTAGCAGACACCTGCGGCTATTGTCTGTGACTGGCAGTAATGCCGATCGCGGATATTTAACCCCTCAGATGCCGTGGTCCATCCTGACCACGGCATCTGCGAACGATCCAAACCGAAATTAAAACTTTCAGTTGTGCTCCGGCTCCCTTGTGTGGATATCGGAGGAGGCAGAGCGCGCCTGTAGTAGCCTGGGTCTCTATGAATGAAACCCAGGCAGCTCTGTAGTATTTCCTATGGAGCCTTGCCTGTAAAAGGCTTCAAAAGAAATATGCGATTTTTTTTTTTTTTTTTTTTTTTTTTTTCATACATTCCAATGCTATTGCATTGGAAAGTATGATCATCGCAATCATATGATTGTAAGTTATAGTTCCCTATGGAAACTTTACAAAAGTGTAAAAAAAAAAAAAAAAAAAAAAAAAAAAACATAAGTTCAAATCACCCCCTTTTGCTAAAAAAAAAAAAATACACATCATGGGTGTCGCAATGTGCGAAAACACCCATACTATAAATATATAAAAAAATATTCCCCATACGTCAAACAGCAAAACTGAAAAAAACGTCCAAATGGCGGATAAATAAAAGGTCAAAAAGTCATACACACCCCAGAATGGTATCAATTAAAAGATAAGATTATGATGCAAAAAATGAGCCCCCATACAGCTCCGTACATCTAATTACAAAAAAGTTATAGGGGTCAAAACATGGTGACAAAAAAGTAAAACTGATTTTCTTTTTTTTTTTTTTTGTTTCCACTATCAAAACGCAAGAAAACCTATACATATAGGGTATCGTCGGATTCGTACTGACCTGTAGAATAAATGTAACCAGTCAGTTTTATCGCACAACGAATGTTTGATTTTAAAAACCCGTAAAACGGTGATGGAATTGCGTTTTTTTTTTTTTTGAAATTTCACCCCATTTGGAATTTTTTTTCCCGCTTCCCACTACATCATATGCAATATTAAATGGTGGTGTTGAAAAGTACAACTTGTCCCGCAAAAATCAAGCCCTTATCTGGCTGAACAGAAAAATAAAAAAGCTATGGCTCTGGGAAGGCAGGGAGCGCAAAAAAAATCCGCAAAAAATAAAAAACCTCCGGTCCTTAAGGGGTTTAATGTATGTTGGCATGACATATGAGACTTGCGAAAGAGAGTATGGCTACGGGATCAGAATACACAGTTTATCTGTAGTCTGTATCAATGGCGACACATAGGTTTGCATAGGAGCTGTATACACAAAACGGTACATTTTTAATGAACATAAAAATTGCTGTGATGGAGAACAAAGTCTTCATTTTTTAATAATAGATTAGCCTTCGTATATCTTTTGTAGCTTAGAAAATGTATTTTTGTATCTACTGTAGCATTTTATTATGCCCTGTTCTTGACAGTCAATAGTTTGCATGTTATTTTTCATTTCAGTAATTAAAATAAAATCCAGATTTAAAAAAAGATAGCTAAAACATAGGCCAGTGAACACGTTTTTCTTTTTTCCCTTATACTGTATTTGTGTAATATTGAATTCTGTGAGGCCCCATTATGAAACTACAGGTCAGGTAGAATAGAAACCCATATTTGTCCAAATTATAGAAAGGCATTTGTTTTCTTTTTTATGTTTCAGATAAGAAGCCAGGCAGTTCCGAAGTATCAAACTCTAAGCAAGGTAAGCCAGCTCTTGCAGGCAGCCCAAGTGACTCCAGTTCATCCAAAGATAAATATACAATTGAGGTCATGAAGGCACAGGATGAGTCCATAAGTAAAGTTCTAGATTGGTTTAGTCGAAGTTCTGACTCTGTTAATGACCAAATGCCATCTGTGGGTTTGTTGGAGGAATCAAAAACTAGTCCTCAAAAGCTGATTACTAATGCTGACAAATTGGAAGATAAGGCCTCTGGACAGGATGTTGATAATTTAGTCCGTGGAAGTGAAGCCACACAACAAATGAATCCCACTCCCCAAATGGCTAGGAATTCGGAATCCAAAGAGGACATGAAGACTATGGATGGTGACCAGCCAAAGATTATGAATACAAACTCTTTATCTCTTGTAGAAGATGAATTCGTTTCACCTCAGCAGATGCCTTTAAAAGAATCCTTGGAGTTTGGAAAGAGTGGAAGTGGATCTGGAAAACTTTTGCATGGCTCAATCAATGAAGATTCCCTTCAAAAATATCTGCAACATCCTGTGGAAGGAGAATTTGAAAAAGGCAAAGAAAGTTTAACAGAATCCTTGGAGTTTGGAAAGAGTGGAAGTGGATGTGGAAAAATTCAGAGTAGCTCAATCAATGACAATCCCCTTCAAGAATATCCACCACTTGATGTGGAAGGAGTATCTGAAACAGATAAAGACAGTTTAACAGAATTATTGGAGTATGGAAAGAGTGAACGTGGATGTGAAAAAATTCAGAGTAGTTCAGTCAATGATGATTCAATTCAAAAGCATCCACACTCTCCTGTTGGTGGAGTATTTGAAAAAGACAATTTGGAAGCTGAAAAGGAACAGAGTAGTGAAATGAAGGAAAAGATTGCTTCTTCGGATGAGGATGATACAGGAGAAACTCCAGTGGGTAAGGTAATAGAACTAAAGGAGGTATTGACTTCTAATTTAGAACAAAAAGACCAAAGTTCCAAAAACATTGAGAAGGATATATCAATAATTCCACGAAGGAGAGTTAGCGATATTAAACTATTGTGGGAAGGAGATGGCTCATCTCAAGATGCAACCAAACGGCCAGTCTTAAGTAATATTGAGAATCCTTTAAGTCCAGTCAAATTATCCATTACTCCAAAAAGTGGTTCTTTTGACAGTGATTGCCCTCAAGAATATCCACAACTTCCTGTGGGAGGAGTATGTGAAACAGACAAAGAAAGGTTAACTGAATTATTGGAGTTAGGAAAGAGTGGAAGTGGGTGTGGAAAAATTCAGAGTAGCTCATCAGTTAATGAGGATTCACTTAAAAAATATCCACAATTTTCTATGGGGGGTGAATTTGAGAGAGACAAAATAAGTTTGGAAGCTGAAAAGGAAGAGGGTAGTGAACTGAAGCATAAGGTGGCTTTATTGGATGAGGATGACACTGGAGAAACACCAGTGGGTAAGGTAAAAGACCAAACTAAGTTTTTGATTCCCACTTTAGAACAAAGTGAAAACAAAAGTTTAAAAAACACAGGTGAGGATGTAGCAATCATTCCACAAACAAAAGCTAGTGATGTTGAACCACTGAGAGAAGGGGACAGCCCATCTCAAGATGTAACCATAAGTAATGTCAAGCATCCTTTTAGTCCATTCGAACTATCTACTACTCCAAAAAGCGGTTCTTTTAGCAGTAATTCCCCTCAAAAAGATCCACAACTTGCTTTAGGAGAAGTATCTGGACCAGAAAAAGAAAGTTTAACAGAATTATTGGAATTTGGAAATAGTGGAAGTGGAGGTGGAAAACTTCAGAGTAGGTCAATAAATGATTCCCCTCAAAAGTATCCACAACTTTCTGAATTTGAAAATGACAATGAGCTTTTGGAAGCTGAAAAGGAAGAGAGTAGTGTATTGAAGGAAAAGGTGGCTTCTTTGGATGAGGATGATACAAGAGAAACACAAGTGGATAAGGTAAAAGACCAAACTAAGGTTTTGACTCCTACTTTAGAACAAAAAGACGACCAAAGTTCCAAAAAACAGAGAAGGATATAGCCATAATTCCACAAAGGAGAGTAAGTGATATTAAACTATTGTGGGAAGGGGATAAGCCATCTCAAGATGCACCCAAAAAGCCAGTCTTAAGTGATATCAAACGTCCTTCTAGTCCAGTTGAATCATCAATTACCCCAAAAAGTGATTCTTTTGACAGTGAAGACCAGAATGGTGCAAGCCTTGTGACTTTTAAAAAAGTGATAGTGGAGGATGAAGATGACCCCATATCCCCTCTTAATCAACTAAAATCATTTTGGGAAAATGATAAGAACAAAGATACAACGAAAGGTAAACCAGATAGACAGTCCATGGAGAATGAAAACTGGACTGAGCACAAAGGGGCACCTATGGTAGATCCAAAGTCAAAATCCAAAACGCTGCACACAATACAAACTTTTTTTGAAACTGAAAAATCTACTGACCCAAAGAAAGATCTTCCTGGAAGAAGGGTTTCACTTGGTGAAAGTGCAAATGAAAGTCTAAAAGATCGCATAAAATCCACATCCTTCCAAAGTTTAAAACATTTCTGGAATACATCAAGTAAATCAGACAATAAGCGGAATAATCAAACTCTCCCAGAAAACACCACTAAGCAGTTTGGTTCCAATCCTGACATAAGAATCAAAGAACCATTCATATTAAAAGCTAAAAGTAGACTAGCAGCAACGAGTTTGCATGACATTAGACAGGACCCATCAGCTGTTTCTCAATTTCAGGCATATAATGCAGAACCTACTTCTAGGAAATTTAGCAGAGGAAATAGTAAAAAGGAAGACCAACAGAAGTCTGTAAACAAAACTGGTATAAATCCTAGTCCCACTAGTGGTGGAAATGATAATCTTGAGAAGCCAATAAGATCAGTTGATGTAGTGCTTCAGAAAAATTTGATGCCCTCCAACTATCAGAAATATTCCAGTGCAGCTGATAAGCGTGAAGCCAAAGAAGGTTCTGGCATATCTGATAAAAAGCAAAGGGCACTTACAAAAGTTCTGGAAAATTCAGTTGATCCAAAAAAGATTGCAGAAAGTGAAACTAGCCTAGGGTTGAAAACCTTACAGGGTGGGGTATTGGATAAAAATATTAATTCACCAGATGAAAAGCCCCACTCCACAACGTTTGAAAATTGTCCCAATGATCAAAGTGTGTATCGAGATGAAGAAAACGGGGAAATGAATGAGAAGGGTCGAAAAATGCTTCTTGTAAAACAAAATGGATTTGATGTTGTTTCACCTGTACTTTCTAATGTGGCTGAGCCTCTACAGGAAAACAAGAAAGAACTTTCAGAAAATGACTATTTTACAGGAAAAGATGAACCATCTGATTTGAGGGAAGTTGTTAATGAGAATATTGAAAAAACTGTCATTCCGCTCAAAAATGACCCTAGTGACTTTGATAGAAAATTACAAAATCTGTACAATGAATCTCTGAATACAGTAGACTTTAAAAATGGAAATCTGACCACACATGAGTACATGAGCATAGACGAACCTGCCCAAACTTTTAGCAAAGTCCTGGCAGTTTCATCAGGAAACATCCAAAGTTCTGGACCATATAAGGACAAGCAGCCTATAATAATCAATATTTCATCCAAAAAGACAGAGATTGGGAATGAGGATATAACCCAGCCTCAGCAGGACAATCTCACTGAAACAAGTTTGATTAGGCTTGTACATTCTAATATGCCCACTGCACTTGGTCAAACAGTTGATCTACCCTCCACTGACGTCACAAATATAACTTCTGAAGAACTTGCATCTGAACTAAAAGGATCTTTATCCAGGGAACCTGAAGTAAATGAGATATCATCTGAACCAAACGATAAGGATAATGCTCCTCAACCAGAAAAGCTATGCAAAAAAGAAATTATAGAAAGAATTGAGATGCCGGTTGTCCTACCAAAAACTCGTTCTAGTTATTTTGATGAGAAACTTAAACAACTGTATGAAGAGTCACACAATTCTCAGCCTAATCTTGAGGAGACTGCAGACAGTGTGGCTGAGAATAATGAGCATGCTGGGGTAAAGAGTGAAGCCAATGTTTATTTGTATTCTAGTGAACCAAAAAAAACATTCCTTAAGTCGTCTACAGTAATTTTGGAGTCTTCTCAGAGCATATCAGCTGATCGGGAGACACTGACTGATGAAAGTGCTCCTTCTGGTTCTCAAGCTCCGGATACTTTGCTGCAGGAAGTAAATGAAACAATTGAGAAAACGGTAGCACCAAAGAGAATATCGAATGCTAAAAGCTTAGAAGAACTTCAAAAAGAGGCCCTGAATGAGGAAGCAGGGGAATTGGTAGGAAATGTCTCTTCTGGTCACATGACCCTTAATGAGTCCATCTCCAAGCTGAATGATCAAGCATTGAGAGAAAACAGCATTTCTGAAACTATTCCTAAAGAAGACCCTACGCTGGAGGGAACCGAACCTGACAGATATGAAAAACATGAAGAAGGAACTCCAGAAACAAGTGTAACCTTCATGTCTGATAGACAGAGTACACCTGTAAAAGACAAAAACAGCTCTTTACGAAGGAGTACATTGGAACTCTATCTGGAAGCACCATATCGACGAGAAATATCAAAAAGTATAGATTTCAACATTTTTGAATATCTTCCTTCAGATGCCGACAAATGTAGGTTTTATGTCTTCCTCCTTATAGTAGAATAATGTTGTGTTTTCTTACATTTGCTTGTCTGGTGGTAACTTTTACAGTTCTTTTGCAGGACTAATTATTGTTTATTTTTTTAAAATAGTAATTCATTGGTTTGTACATTCTGTCTAGTAACTTTTTCCTAAGAATATCGATACAGGGTCCTTGTAATATTGACCATTTTTGCTATCAGTGTATGTTAACACAATTTGATCTAAACTCTTTTAGGGGGAGGGGGGGGGGGGGGGCAACTCTCTATATGGCACATTAAACTACACTGATTATAGGTTTACCGCTTAGGGAAACCACAGATCTATGGTTGGTCTGATATGAACTGTGTTGTTATAAGAGGCATGAAAAATATACTTGGTGGATGAAAAGTTCCCTATAGAAACTATAAATATAATGTACTGTATCTGGTTAAAGTTGCTAGAGGGTGTGGACAAAAAAATGAAAATGGTTCTTAAATGTAATGTGTTTTTTTTGTTTACAATTCTCTCATGTTAAGAGTATATCGACTATTTTTTCCTTTTTGTACAGTGCTCACCCACTTTGTTTTACAACAGGTACGGACAAATCAAACCCCGTTTTGAGCGCACTGAAAAGGAGCACAGCTAAAACGCTTAACAAAGCTGTTCTGGAAGTTTCCCCCACAAGTACAAGTGAGGATGTAGCATGTCTGCTGTCTCTTAAGGCCATACTAAACCAGCTAACATGCTCTATATCCGTTACACTAACTGCTCTGTAGAAGTCCAGGTTTCTCATGAAGTGTTCTTCTGAGTCTCCTGACTCTACACTTTGTGATGTCACCAGAGACGTTGGCAATGAAAGTTTATAGGACAAGTATATTGTAAAATAATTAATTTTCTGTTTAAAGCCTTATAGCCGATGCCTCTCGTCACATCTATAAAAAAAAAAAAATTTAAAACTTTGCATGTCAAAAGTCAAAATTTTACTTACAAACATTTCACATTTTCTCAATGAGTGGCCAAAGTGGATAATAGAACTTTAAGGTTTTGAAAGCTTTCAATATGGTAAGGGTGCCTTTAAAATGGGGACATTGAGCAAGTCCTCCATTAAAATCAAAATGAGTGCTCGTTCACACCATTCTTGCAATTTTGCACATCTCACCTTTTAAACAACCCACTTTTTATGAGCAAATTTGTAATTTGTAATTTAATCATATTTTCCTTTCCATATTGATCGTGCTGGCATGCTAAGCCACAGCCATGGTCATCCTACGCATGAATTGACCCTAAGATACTCAATTTCAATCTAAGTCTTTATTTATTGAGTTTTTAGTTAATTTATTAACCAAAAAGTTTTCCAGGATCGGTATTTATTGAGAAAATGTCTAATGACTTATTTTTGGACCGCATGGCTAATGCTTTTTAAAAACTAACCTTTTGTTCCCCTTTCATTTATTTTCTTACCTTGTAGGAATTAACAGGAATATCTTTATAACAACGTTTCTTTTATACAGCTAAGAGTTGATTAATTTGAGAACGAGAATACGAGATGCTGCCCGGCTCCAAGTCCCAAGTATTTGTTGCATTTAAAGGCAACATGTCATTTTAACAGATTTATCAAAATCAGGACATTAGCATAATACTCTAATAGTGTTATATTACTGAGTACAAAGACACCCACTAAATGGCCAAATAGGGGCTACTAAGAAAGTTCTTCCTGGTTCTGTAAGGTCACATGGTGTTTCACATGATCTATCTTGCCCAGTCAGCGGCACTGAAAAGGATCATGTGATGCACCCTGTGACCGTAAGGATCATGTCAACCCACAAAACTAGGAAGTACCTTCTTTCAGCCTCAACTCTCCCCCAGTTGTCACATCGGGGGATCTTTTAATAGATACTATTCGAGTGTAACTGTATCAGTCTATTAGGTGGTTAAACTGATGCTCTCATTTAATGAGGTCTGTAATAGTGTCAGGAGGACTGACAGAGGAGGTCTTTTAAGATGCTCTGTAATTTCTTAAAGGGGTTGTCCACCTTCTGGTTACTGTTGACCAATGTGTATATAAGATGACTATATGGCACTTCTTAATATAGTCTTTGTTGAAAATCTGTACTATTTTCTAGATTTTTTAAAAAGTCTTTTGTGCTGTCCACACAGAGGTCCTGTTCATAAAATGGCTGCTGATGAAGGGTCATGTGGCCAGGCAAATCGCCACGAACCAACTGAAAGGTGGCATAAAGCAGGATGTGCTCAACCCAAAAATGCAGTTGTGCATCTATATACAGGGGAGCAGATCCTGCACTTGTGGCCCGTTGCTAATGGCGATCCCCAGCAAAAATGCATACGGTGGAGGATGCCCGCAGCAGACCACAAGTACCACAATAGACATCCTACACAAGATGGCAATAGTGTGAATGTAATAAATAATATAACAATATAGCAATAACAAATGACAAAACAGGTGCACACTGCGGTCTTACTAAGCCATCAAACTGATGTTAAAATTGAGAGATTAGTCAACATGTCCTACAGCGGAGGACATGTCTTAAGCCTGAGCACCACGCCAAGGTTTCTCAAGTAGCTCGGGCAAATCGCCTCCATGAAATGTCTCCTCCATTCAAACACAATGCACCTGCACTCAACTCCTAACAGTATAAGTAAAGATTGCAGTTGCAGTGTGTTTGAATGGAGGTGGCATCCCATGGAGGTTATTTGCCGGGTCACATGATCCTCCATCAGCAGCCATTTTATGGACAGGACCTCTGTGTGGACAGCACATAAGACCCTGTAAGCAAGGGGCATACCTTCTGAGATATAAAAAATGGTGCAGATTTTTAACAAGTGCTATATTAGTAAGTGCCATATAATCATCTCACAGGCGCAATGGACAACAGTAACCAGAAAGTGGCCAACCCCTTTAAATGTATGTTCACCTCAGGCAGCAGATTTTTCCACTGTGGATATTTCTGTGACTCTGTAGTGAACATGCACAATTAGCTTCAGACTTGCCATCAATTTTACCCCATTAGGGTACCAGGTTTACAAACAGAATTTCCGTGTTGTTTATTGCACATTTCTCTGGGTTTCTGCACCAAAATCCACGTGTGGTACTAGTGGGTTTTGATGCACCTTGATGCATTCCTCCCCGCTTATTCTGACACGGCCACCCTTTTTGCATACTTACATTACTTCACAAGTTGTTGTCTCAGATAGGGTCAACACACTCCTCCCCTGCTGCCATCATCATCTCATATAGCTTATTCTAACACTGCTCACTCCTATGACCCTCTTCCTCTCATACAGCCCTCTCCTCGCACAAATTCTGCTAATTTTCCTGCTGCTGTAAACATTCCTATTATTTATATAGCTACAGAGGCTATATCCATGTTTACTTAACACAACCTTGTCCTCAGTAACATCACATGAGTGACCAATCCATTGCCCCCCACATGGTCGGCCCACTCCCCTCCTGATGGCCTCATGATTCCCATGAGCTGGTTGGCTACAGGAGGATCTCTACCCAACTAATGACAAAAACCCTCATCACATGAACACCTGACCTCCTGAACATAATCGGGTCTCTGTTTCGCATGAGATCAGCTGTCTCTTCCACCTTTTGCTGTAACCATTACCACTATTCATATGGCTACAGAGTGTTAGATCTTTGTCCACTACACGCACCCACCCTCGGTAATATAATCACAAGTGGAAATGTCACTGTCTTCTACAAAAGCAGCACACTAGCCCCTTCTGCTATCATTAGTCCCATCATCTGCCCCTGTACCGATGGTTCCATATGAGCAAGTTCAAAGATAGAAACCTAAACAAGTTGTCTACCGCAACGTACAGAAGAATAAATACATTGGATGTGTGAGACTAACATGTAGCGCCACATATGGAGTGAAGTTCCTGAAAATATCAATGAACTGCTCGAATAGCATTCTTACTATTATTAGCAGAGAATTTCCCTTAAATTGGTTGTGCCATCAAAAAATCCTATCTGAATACTTTTTATAATGGCATGTAATTAAAATTTTAGTATAGCCACTGAGCTATTCGATAAAATGTATCTGTATAGCGCCACCTGCTGTTTGTTCTTTTCCTTATTTCTTGACCATCTCACTGACATGGTCGCACATGCTCAGTTTAAATCGTCAACTGTCAGTTTTGGGGAGAGCCATGGAAATTAGGATACCCCCCCCTGTGCTGCTAGCCTGAAATAAATCTAGCAGAACTACTGGTGCAATTAATGGGGAGATCTCTGGATCCATGTGAGGTGCAGGGCTGATTCTAACTT
Organism: Bufotes viridis; assembly: GCA_033119425.1. Classification (NCBI taxonomy): domain Eukaryota; kingdom Metazoa; phylum Chordata; class Amphibia; order Anura; family Bufonidae; genus Bufotes; species Bufotes viridis. The sequence continues at coordinate 488,733,583 of CM065591.1, forward strand.
TGTTAGAAAGAGGTGGTCATTCATTATAGGACGTCTGATTTTAATTTTTTGCATTAATTATGGCACAACCCCTTTAAGGGAAATGACTAGGCAGGTGGTACAGTTGGTATGCAGGGCAGGGGTATATTATTTCAATAATTATTGCAAACAAATGGCTGGGTTGGTTTATTTAAGGGCACAGGGTAGTAGGTGGGCTAGATAGGGAAACTTTGTGAAGACGGCAAACACGACGGTGAGTATATAGGACAAGGAGTAGAGTATTTTCAGGGCAACAGTATGAGTTTGACAGACTGGGTATACTGGGCAGAGAAAACCATTGGGCTTCATGGTTTTAGAGGACTGACTGTTCTAGTGGTTGGGCATAGTGGTCAGGACAGTTAATGGGCTGGTTAGCAGCACCACAGCAAGACCAACTGGGTATACAGCACAGGGAGGCTTTGTATAATGGTCCATACTGGGTTGTCATTGAGGTAGAGACCTAAAACAGAATGCACTGCACTTCATCCGCATCATGTTCCACATCACGTTCTCCATTCTGGAGGTAATGAAACATTAGCACTAATGACTTCTCCCCCCCAGTCTAAATCACTTATTTCTATTCTGGCCGGGCAAGGTAAGTTCTCACTCATGGTCTTGATGGTTATGGTTAACACATCAGTCATTGTCTTAAAAGTTACACTAACAACGAGGTTTGTGTGTTGTCTGTGTACGATAATCTAATTCTAACTTTCTCCCTTTCGGTACTGGCTCACATTTCACTATAGTTGCTTGTACATTTTTCTTTTGCTCTTTCCTGGACAGATCAAAACAACCTGAAAAACCAAAAAGCAGACACACAAGGTAAGAAGGCATACTCTGTGAAGATTATAAATCTGCAGCTTGACCCCTGCATCCTTTATCAGTAGTAAAAAGTCAGAGCAACTGGACTTCTTTCTTGAAGACGTTTTGCATGTTATCCAACTAGCTTTCTCAGTTAGGATTGCTTGTGCGAGAAATGTCCAGCATTGAATACCGGTGACTGGATTGTATTTTGCTGAATTCAGCGATTTAGGTTTGTGAAACTGCCTCGGGAGAGGTGTTGGAACAGCACTGTAAGTGGCATACAGTAGGTGTTGCAGTGCTCCACCTCTATTCAAACTAAGTTTCTCCAATTTAACATAACCATCTTCTTTTACGCCTCCAGCCGTCCACTGTGTCTAAAATGCGAACGTTTCTCTGCAAATGTGTCCTTTTCCACTTACAATGCTGTTCTAACACCTCTCCCAAGGCAGATTAATCACGCATAACCGTTTCAGTCATGCAAATGCAATCTACATCTTACCTCGGTGACTGAAACACGAGTCGCCAGTATTAAATGGCAGACATTTCTCATACAAACCATTCTAATTGAGAAAGCCAATCGGATGACTAGCAAAATGTCCTGAAGAAAAAAATATAAGTCCAGTTGCTCTGAATTATAACTACTGATATACCAAGACCTGAATGAATGAAAACCTTCAGACACCCTGCATCCTTTCTTCCCTTCCATTCATGAAAGAACATTTCATACTAAAAATCACAATATCAGTAAAGTTGCAGAATTATGAAATGTCTCAATATAATGTTTGTGAAGGTCTTTGAGCCTGAAAAGTCTTCTGGGCTTTTAATACGGATAACCTGTCCTCGAGCTAGGTCGGCAATATCAGATCGGCGGGGGTCTGACACCCTGGACCCCTGCCGATCAGCTGTATGAAGAGACTACGTGAACAATGGGCATGTTCCATCTCCAGTCTCTCTTCGTGCTGCTATGTCTATCACCAATAGTAAAAGCCCTGAGAACCCCTTTAAAGGATAGCATGTAATATGGAACTTAAAAAAGTTTTGACCATTGGAAAGAGCTGAGCAAAGCCAATCACAGCCGAAGGAGCACAATTAAATTACTTTTAAGGTGCTGCAAGGGCTCAGATACATTGACGTTTGATTTGTGGGGTTTCAAGTGCTGTGACCCCCGCTGATCTCTAGCGGGAGGAAAGAGAAGCGCTCACATAGCACGCTCTCCCTGCTTGCTGCAGGAGACCTAAATGAGATGGGCCCATAGACTTTCTATTGCATCCGTATTGCTTCAGTCTCCTACGGTGAGGATGGAAAGCATGCTATGTGAGTGCTTCTCTCTCCTGGCAAGGATCTCTGCGCTCAAATCCCCACCAATCAAAATCTTTTGATTACTGATAAAATGTTATTCATATGAATCTATTAGTTTCATCCTAATGAGTTTCCCACCTGCGAGGGGTTGTCCCTGCTTCTGATAAAGCTCTCCCTCCGCTTGACTGACATAGCCGGATATCTCTGACCCTGAGAATATCATGCCTGCGCCACTACTCTGAATGGAGGCACATGAACTGTAGCTGCTCTGGAAGCAGAGCCTCTGTTTTTTTTGCTAGTACTTGAGGTTGTCAGAGTTGGGCGAGATGTCAGGAGAGCTTTTTCAGCAGTGGGGACAGGCCCTTGCAGATGAAGAACTTGTATGATGAACGAATGGATTCATATGAATCCATTCGCTCGTCTCTACCTTTTGATATGTTGCGATGACATATCAAAACTGTTCCCCAAGTACGGTGCTGCTTTAATGCATATGTTAAACACACAGCCACAGAAAGCAACGGCGCTTGAATCAAAAGGTTCCCATTCTGTAGCTTTTGCTGTAGCCAATGACTTAGAAAGGCTGCGAGTCTCCGCTCACAGACGCAATTACACATATACAAATCTGAGTGGCTCGACTGTTCTTACATAAGGAGTGATCATTAGGATGAAGACTGTGTAATACGTCAGACAAATGAAAGGATAACCTTTTCTGATTTTTATTTTTTTTAGGTCCTACGGAAAACTCATTCCCAGAAAATGCAGAAAAATTTAAGCGGATGAGTCAGTCTGTGCCGGCTTTCATTCAAGACGATGTAAGTCTTTACATTTAACTCCTGTATCTTTACACCGTTTCTGTACTTTTTATATATGGTTAATAAAACCTTACTTTATATTTTAAAGGGGTTGTCTGGCCTCAGAAATTGGTGGATATGCCACAAATGTCAGATGGGAGCGGCGTGCCACCTCCGAGACCCGCACCTACCTCTAGAATGGGAACTCCAAAGTGAAAGATTGTGTACAGCGCATGCTCGCTATTTACTTCTATGGGAGTTTCAAAAATAGTAGAGTGAGTACGCTCAGCTTTTTTGGAAAGTCCCATGGAGATGAAAGGAAAGCACACTGCGCAAGCGCGGCCACAGCTCCGTTCACCTCTAAAGGACTGATGGCTTGCTTGGCTATTTTCAGAGCTCCCATAGAAATGAATGGAGGGCAGCCGCCCATGTGTGTTGCACTATCGTTCACTTTGGTGGCCACGTTTTAGAGAGAGCTGTGGGACTCTCACCTATCTGACACTGGTGACATACCCTAGCGAAATGCCACCAATGTCTGAGGTGAGACAACTCCTTTAACCACTACAGGACCGCCTAACGCACGGATGCGTCCGGCGGGCGGTCCTGTAGCTCTGTGTAGACGCATCAGCGCGTCATCTCGCGAGATGCGAGATTTCGCGCCGATGCCGCCGCGCATGCGCACTGCGCGGCGGTGAAAAGTTAGGGAAGAAGTTCAACTATAGGTCATCAGCCTGCCAGCCAATGATCATCGCTGGCAGGCTGATGATTTTTAAAAAACGAATCGCAAGCCATTTAACACATTATATTTATAAATATAATGTGTTAAATGGCTTCTGTGCCCTCTCCTGGGTCCTTTTCGTCGGTTGGACCCAGGAGAGAGCACACCTCTACAGTGAGTACACCCAAGCACCACACACTAGCCCCTGATCAGCCCCCCCATCACCCAAATTAACCCCTTGATCACCCCTTTCAATCAACTGTCAATCACTAGTGAAAGGGAAAAAAGTGATCAGTGTAAACTGTCACTTTTTTTTTTTTCACTAGTATTGACTGCTAGGTTTAGGTTAGTTTAGGTCCCTTTGGTAGGTAGTTAGCGTTAGCGCCCAGCCCACCGCACCGCAGTCACCGATTCGCTGATTAGCGTAGCGCTAATCAGCGTTTGTACTTTTATAGTATCTGTAAGTGATCAGAACTGATCACGGTCAGATCTATAATAGTATTACTGTCACTTTAGTTCGCCCCCCCACCCAAAACGCAGTGTTTGCCCGATCAGGCCTGATCGGTTGCCCACACGTGCGTTCACCCACGCCCAACCCGCCGCAGTGACAAAAAATTTCTTTTTTTTTTTATCACTGCACAATCATTTCACAAGCGCTGCGGCGATAAAAAAAAAAATCAGTTTTAAACTTTTTTATCAATCGCAGCGGCTTCTGTACTTCGCTACCCTCCCATTTGTAAGACAGGCTTGCTCTTTTTCTAGAGTAGTCTCAGGGAATACCCCCTAAATTTAGTCGCCCAAATGTCAAACAAGGGGTATTCCTCTGAAGAGGCCTACAGGATTCTGACCCAGTCGGATGAGGAATGGGAACCCTCATCTGACGAATCTAGCGGGTCAGAATACGAACCTGTAGAAAGCAGTGGCAGTCTGACCCAAAGTTCGGACGAGGAGGTTGAGGTCCCTGATACCACCAGGCGTACCCGGCCCCGTGTCGCTAGACCGCAGGTAGCGCAGGATCAGTTTCAAGGGCAGCAGAGTGGGGCTGGCACTGCCGGATTACGTGGTGAGGCATACACCAGCAGTGCAGCCCGTCCTGGACCTTCTACCAGCACTGCCGTAGAACATGGTGAAGTGGCGAGCACCAGAAGGGCAGTTGAAGCTGGTACGGTGGCACGTGCAGTAATTCCCCCGTCGCAGCCACCGCGCAGACAGGCCCGTAGAGCCCCTAGAGTCCCTGAGGTGCTGGCAAATCCTGATTGGCAGCCCCCAACTTCAGCCGCACCATTAGTTCCCCCTTTCACCGCCCAGTCAGGAGTTCGGGTGGAGACAGCTCAGATAGGATCGGCACTGGGGTTTTTTAAGCTGTTTTTCACTGCGGAGCTCTTTGACTTAGTCGTGGCAGAAACAAATCGGTATGCCACTCAATTTATAACCGCCAACCCGGGAAGCTCTTATGCCCAGTCTTTCCTGTGGAAACCAGTCCAAGTTTCCGAATTTAAAACTTTTCTGGGCCTTCTCCTCAACATGGGCCTAACCAAAAAGCATGAATTGCGGTCATATTGGTCCACGAACCCAATTCATCACATGCCCATGTACTCTGCTGCCATGTCCAGGACACGTTTTGAGACCATCCTGCGTTTCCTGCACTTTAGCGACAACACCACCTCCCGTCCCAGAGGCCACCCAGCTTTTGACCGGCTCCACAAAATTTGGCCCCTCATAGACCATTTCAACCAGAAATTTGCAGATTTGTATACCCCTGCACAAAACATCTGCGTAGACGAGTCCCTAATACATTTTACCGGGCGCCTTGGCTTCAAGCAGTACATCCCAAGCAAGCGCGCCCGGTATGGGGTCAAATTGTATAAGCTCTGTGAAAGGGCCACAGGCTATACGCACAAATTTCGGATCTATGGGGGGAAAAGATCAGACCCTGGAGCCGGTCGGTTGCGCTGACTACCTGGGGAGCAGTGGGAAGATAGTCTGGGACTTGGTGTCACCCTTAGGCTACATGCACACGACCGTTGCCTGCCTCCGTGTCCGCTCCTCCTGCAAATTTTGCGTCCGTCAAAAAAAACGGATGACGGACCGTTTTTTTTGACGGATCCGATTTTTATGGCAGATCCATTGTAAAAATGCCTATCCTTGTCCGCAAACGTGAAAAAAATAGGACATGCACTATTTTTTTGACGGAATGAAAACACGGATGACGGATGCGGAACAAAAACGGTTGACCATCCGCATTTTTTGACGGACCCATTGAAATGAATGAGGAAGCATTGTATCCGTGAAAAAAAAATGAACGGACGCGGAAACAAACAACGGTCGTGTGCATGGGGCCTTATTCGGCAAGGGGTACCATCTTTATGTGGACAATTTTTACACAAGTGTGGCCCTCTTCAAGCATTTGTTCCTAGAACAGATTGGCTGCTGCGGCACCGCGCGACCTAGTCGCCGGGGCTACCCCCAACGGCTCCTTACCACCCGTCTCGCAAGGGGGGGAGAAGGCTGCCTTGTGTAACCAAGAACTGCTCGCGGTGAAATGGAGAGACAAGCGTGACGTTTACATGCTCTCCTCCATTCACGAAGACACGACAATACAAATTGAACGGGCAACCAGTGTCATTGAAAAGCCCCTCTTGGTCCACGACTATAATTTGCTCATGGGAGGGGTGGACTTCCATGACCAGATGTTGGCCCCGTATTTGCTTTCCTGCAGGACCAGACGCTGGTATAAGAAGGTGTCTGCATATTTGATTCAATTGGCTCTATATAACAGTTACGTTCTCTACAGTAAGGCTGGGAGAACAGGATCCTTCCTCAAATTTCAGGAAGAGATTATCGAGAACCTCCTGTATCCAGGAGGTTCCATGGCCCCAACCACCAGTGTAGTGAGCCGTCTACACGAGCGACATTTCCCCAATGTCGTTGCTGGTACCTCAACCCAACCGTCACCCCGAAAAAGATGTCGTGTCTGTAGCAGGAGTGGAATAAGGCGTGACACCCGCTATTTCTGTCCTGACTGCCCTGACCACCCTGCCCTATGCCTAGGGGAGTGTTTCCGGAAGAACCACACTCAGGTACACTTAGGGACATAGGGACAGCACAACACAGGTAGTTTATCCACTCGGGCTCTAGGGTCTCTCAGGATACTAGGTTTTGAGAGACCCTAACACATAGGGAACGGTGCTGCTGTGCTACTGCAGAAGTGTGAAACGGTAGAAACCTCTCCTTTCACTTGGGATAAAGTGCATAATGTACTTCGCACCATCTCTGTGTGATTTACACTTTACACATTGTCCCATGGGAAAGGAGAGGTTTCTGCTAGGAAAATAAAGAGTGAAATGGTTAAAAAAAAAAAAAAAAAAATTAAACAGGTAGCAAGAAAAAAAAATCTTGAGTTAGTTCAGGTTTTAAAAGTTTTGATCAGGTTTGATAAAAAAAGTTTTATGTTTAGCTTTTATAAAGTTTGTAACGTTCAAGTTATGTGCCTGCTGCCTGTTTTTTCTTCTTTTTTTTTTTCCCCCTAACCACCCTTTATTTTCCAGGTAGACCAACGGACCAACCAACGAAAACGCTGCAGCACTGATGTGAATTCTGAGAGAAGCATTGCGCTGCTGTCAGAAGACACGTGAAGTCGGTGTATGCGGCGCTGCAAGACGAGATTTCTCCTCTGCAGGACAGGTACGTTTGCCCTGGCATGTGAGCTGAGGAGAGGTGTTGGAGTTTATATGCTTTGGCAAACACTTTGTATCAAAAATCTGGCAAAGATATCTTCCTCCACACCGATGGATTGATCGATGTGAATGGAGAAATCACGTTTGCCAGGACATAGGAGCTGAGTGGGTATGGATGTTTGGGCGGAGCCCCTATGTCCTGGCAATCGCCAGGCCCCTCTTTTTTTTTTTCTTGCATATTTTTTGGCAGAGATTTATTCATCCACATCGATCGATGCGAATGAGGAAATCTGTGCCGTTCATTTTTTTCTTTCAGCCCAGAGGCTGAACGGAAAAAAATCTCATTACCCGTATGCTCAATATACGGAGAATCGCAGAAACTCCTAATGCTGGCCATACGTGTAATGATTGCGGAGACCCTCAAATGCCAGGGCAGTACAAAAACCTCACATGTGACCCCAATTTGGAAAGAAGACACCCCAAGGGGCATATTGAGTCCATGAAAGATTGAACTTTTTGTCACAAGTTAGCGGAAAGGGAGACTTTGTGAGAAAAACAAAAAAATCTAATTCCGCTAACTTGTGCCAAAAAAACTTCTATGAACTCGCCATGCCCCTCACAGAATACCTTGGGGTGTCTTCTTTCTAAAATGGGGTCACATTTGGGGTATTTATACTGCCCTGGCATTTTAGGGGCACTAAAGCGTGAGAAGAAAAATGCGTAAAAATGCCCTCCTAAAGGTATTCATTGGAATTGGGGCCCTTTGCGCATCTTGGCTGCAAGAAGTGGCACACATGTGGTATCGCCGTACTCAGGAGAAGTAGGGCGATGTGTTTAGGGTGTATTTTACATATACCCATGCTGGGTGAGAGAAATATCTCTGTAAATTGACAACTTTGTATAAAAAAATTGAAAAAGTTGTCATTTACAGAGATATTTCTCTCACCCAGCATGGGTATATGTAAAAATACACCCCAAAACACATTGCCCTACTTCTCCTGAGTACGGCGATACCACATGTGTGGCACTTTTTTGCAGCCAAGATGCGCAAAGGGGCCCAAATTCCAATGAGTACCTTTAAGATTTCACAGGACATGTTTGCGCATTTGGATTCCAAACTCCTTCTGACGTTTAGGGGCCCCTAAAATGCCAGGACAGTATAAATACCCCACAAGTGACCCCATTTTAGAAAGTAGACACCCCAAGGTATTCCGTGAGGGGTATGGCGAGTTCATGGAAGTTTTTATTTTTTGTCCCAAGTTAGCGGAAATGGACCTTTTTTTTTTTTTTTCTTACAAAGTCTCATATTCCACTAACTTGTGACAAAAAATAAAATAAGTTAGTGGAATATGAGACTTTGTAAGAAAAAAAAAAAAGGTCCATTTCCGCTAACTTGTGACAAAAAATAAAAACTTCCATGAACTCGCCATACCCCTCACGGAATACCTTGGGGTGTCTACTTTCCGGAATGGGGTCACATGTGGGGTATTCTTACTGTCCCGGCATTTTAGGGGCCCCTAAAGTGTGAGAAGTAGTTTGGAATCCAAATGCGTAAAATTGCCCTGTGAAATCCTAAAGGTACTCATTGGATTTAGGGCCCCTTTGCGCATCTTGGCTGCAAAAAAGTGGCACCCATGTGGTATCGCATGGGGTGTATTTTTATATACCCATACTTTGTGTGAGAAATATCGCTGTAAACGACAACTTTTTAAATTTTTTTATACAAAGTTGTCTATTTACAGAGCTATTTCTCTCACCCAACATGGGTATATGTAAAAATACACCCCAAAACACATTGCCCTACTTCACCTGAGTACGGCGATACCACATGTGTGCCACTTTTTTTGCAGCCAAGATGCGCAAAGGGGCCCAAATTCCCATGAGTATCTTTAGGATTTCACAGGGCATTTTTACGCATTTGGATTCTCAAGCTTTAGGGGCCCCTAAAATGCCAGGGCAGTAAAAATACCCCACAAGTGACCCCATTCCGGAAAGTAGACACCCTAAGGTATTCGCTGATGGGCATAGTGAGTTCATGGAAGTTTTTATTTTTTGTCACAAGTTGTAGTACGTCAGGAAAAAGGACAGGTGCTCAGAAAGTCAAAGTACGGAAATTCACTTTTTTGCACCATAGTTTGTAAAAGCTATAACTTTTACCCAATAAATATACACTTATTGCATTTTTTTATCAAAGACATGTAGAACAATAAATTTAGAGAAAAATCATAGAGAAATGTAGTTTTATTTGACAAATTTTCACAGAAAGTGAAAAATGTCATTTTTTTGCTAAAATTTCGTCAAAAAAAGCAAAATATCAAAAAAAAGTAAAAATGTTAGCAGCAATGAAATACCACCAAATGAAAGCTCTATTAGTGAGAAGAAAAGGAGGTAAAATTCATTTGGGTGGTAAGTTGTATGGCGGAGCAATAAACGGTGAAAGTAGTGTAGTGCAGAACTGTAAAAAGTGGCCTGGTCATTAAGGGGATTTAAGCTAGGGGGGCTGAGGGGTTAAAGAAAACATATGCAGCCATTTCCCATAGCTGGCATGCGAACGAGTAGAAGGCTTCTAAAAGAAAACATTCTGAAATATAAATCAGCTCTAGGAATTTTTCGAATATAGAAAACATTCTTTTGTTTGCTACCCGGTTGTCCAATTCCATTGGTCTGGTCATGCAGGACTATTACGGTGGGTTTACACAGTGCGGATTTCACTTTGAAATCAAATCCCTATGAAGCGGGGGGAAAACAATATACAAATATTACATTGTAGAAATGAAAGTGGAGGACGTGACATGGTGCTGACTAGAGTGGTGGCATAACCTGGACATTAGCAAGGGACAGGTGGAAGTAGTTGACCATAGGTTCAGACTATACTTGACTATGTTTGTAGTCTGAATATGAGCTGAACACCCAAAACTTCCATTTACAATACGTGTCGCCTGCAAGTTGTGGTAAAATTACAACCTTGAGGTTGCGGGGCAGTCAGGGAAATGTCCTATAGAAAGGAGTTGAAAGACTATTTAAGAAAATTCCAAGATGGTCGTATGTTATGCAGTGGTTGCACCATGTTACCGCAGGATTAAAGGTGGCCATACACGCAAGATTAAAGTCAGCTGGAATTACAGACTTCGGCTATTCTGGCCGACTACCTTTTAAAAAACTAGTATGAACGATGAACAGTTGGAGAGTCTGTCGAAAATGCGATCCGCCATGCGGAAAAACTTTGGCCAAATCTGCATGTCGATGACATGATCGGCTGAATTCAGCTGATCACTTGCCATTGTTCTCAAGCACCAGGGAGTCTGACTCCCTGGTCGGGCAGTTTAGTTGGTGGGATCGTTCATACAAACGATCTCATGGACCACTGATCAGCTGCAATCTGGGTCTCAAAGCTTTGTCGCACTCTGTTCGAGGTTTGCTGTGTATAGGGTTCCCACCGCAATAACAGATGATAGCAATAAAAGCATCCTTAACTGAAGATAATCTGCTGTGATTCGTTGAGTACATAAGAAAACATGCGGCAGTACGTGCGTTAACGTTTTCGGCACGTAGGCCTTCATCAGGTACTGTGCCGCAGTAGGTAGCAGGAGCAGAGAGTGTTGGCAGACCATAAGGAGCGGTGCAGTACGCACCAGTGACGAGGGTGTGTTGCCACTGGTGCGTACTGCACCTCTCCTTTTGGTGTGCCAACACACTCTGCTCCTGCTACCTACTGCGGCACAGTATCTGGTGAAGGCCTACGTGCCGAAAACGTTAACACACGTACTGCTGCATGTTTTCTTATGTACTCAGCAATAAAAGCATCTTTAACTGAAGATAATCTGCTGTGATTCGTTATCTGATCAGCTGCAATGCAATCTCAAACATATGTCGAGCTTGAAGGAGCAATATCACTATGCCTTGCAGGCAATGCCATGACTCCTACGGAGCCTTAGGCTACATGCACACGAACGTATGTGTTTTGCGGTCCGCAAAAAAAAAAAAAAACAGATGACATCCGTGTGCCATCAGTGTGTTTTTTTTTTTTTTTTTTTGCGGATACATTGTAACAATGTCTAAAACAGACAAGAATAGGGCATGTTCAATTTTTTGGGCGGGGCTACGGACAATGGGCGGACAACACACTGTGTGATATGAATGGGTCCGCATCCTAGCCGCAAGAAAAACGGAACAGTCATGGAAACAAACAACGTTCGTGTGCATGTAGCCCTAGGTGGTTTGTCTTTATATAAAGTTACCTTCAGTTTTTAAGGGTACGTTCACACGACGACAATCGTCGCGCGACAAATAGGGCACAACTTCACTGCAACATTTGTCGCGCGACATTTTGTCGCACTATTGTCGCGCGACAATTTTTATAATGGGAGTCTATGGTGTCGCATTGCGACATGCTGCGACTGCGACGCGACAGTCGCAGAAAAACCCATCTTGAATGGATTTTTTGCGACTTTCGCGTCGCAGCATGTCGCATGTCGCAATGCGACACCATAGACTCCCATTATAAGAATTGTCGCGCGACAATAGTGTGACTTTTTGTCGCACCACAAATGTCGTCGTGTGAACGTACCCTAAATGTCAGATTTAATGATGGACTTGCTGAATATATAAAATGACGGCAGACAATCTGATTGACCATGTAACTGCATAATCCTCCGCTTTCCTCCTTGTATATAAGTCTTTGTTGTCACCTAACTGAATGAAGGGCTAACACCTGATCAGAAATCCTTCATTGTTTGCATTGGCTTTACATGTCTGTGCCTGTATTGCATGTCTTAAACGTGTCTTATAGTAAGAGAATTCTGTTAAATCTTAGCCTAAGGCTACATGCACACAAACCTCGTTTGGTTTCGCATCCGAGCCGCATATTTTGCAGCTCTGTCGCAGACCCATTCACTTCAATGGTGCCGCAAAAGATGCGGACAGCACTCAGTGTGCTGTCAGCATCCCTTGCGCTGTTCCATAGCCCTGCAAAAAAAATAAAAGTCCTATTCTTGTCCGTTTTGCGAATAAGAAAAGGCATTTTCTATTATAGTGCCGGCGATGTGCGGTCTGCAAATTGCAGAATGCACATTGTCTGTGTCCATGTTTTGTGGATCCGCAATTTGTAGACCGCAAAACACATACGGTCGTGTGCATGTAGCCTAAAATATAGCCCAGAATACACATATGGTACATTAGATATACACAGACAGTTAGACAAAGTGCACTGAATGTAAACCTAAGACCGATATGGCACGTGTAACCTATTACTACAGCAATACCTGGATCAACCACCCTCCATGGGGTGCAGTGTATGTCCAGGTCTAATCCATAATATGAATGGTTAAATAAGGTCTTATTACAACCACCTGAAACCAGCCTTATGCTCCAATTCAGAGGCTGACCAGTCCCGATCATGTCAGTTCTGACACACTGTATCAAGCCCTTCACTTGTGGGTTTTCAGATTCTGAATGTAAATTCTAAATGTTTCCATCCACTAACAGCAGGCAGAGATCCTGAAAAACTCATATACATACATGCATTAACAAAACAGGTTCTCTGCTTTGCACAGTCCCTATTTTCTAAAAGCTGAGTACAGTGTCCTCCTTCTGGACCCCCAGCGATCTGTGGAGAACCTGGCAGTGAGTGTTGGCTCACCTCCCTGACCAAGGATCCTGAACAGGGACACCCCCATTAACATAAAGTTCCCTAATAGGATAGTAAAGCCCATTTTTATACACCCTATTTTTAAATCATTGATTTCAATAGGCACTCTTATTACTGGGGAACCATTGAAAAAAAAGATCATTTACAAAGAGGACTACCCCCTTTAAAGGGGTTGTCCTGGGTTTTGATACTGATGGCCTATCCTCAGGATAGGTCACCCATATCTGATCAGTGGGGGGTCGTAGCCTCAGCACCCCCACCAATCAGCTGTTTAAAGAGTCTGCGGTGCACCAGTAAGTGCAGTAGCCTCTTCTTAGGCCTGTTAATCGGTCACAAGTAAATTCACCTTGGCTGCAATACCAAGCACAGCCACTATATGATGTATGGCGCTGTGCTTGGTGAGTTGTGACAAGGCCTCGGCAGTGTTGGGAGTTACACCCCAACTGATCAGATATTGACATAAAATCTAGGACAACCTCTTTAAGGTTTGAGTACACGAAACTGGAAAACCCCTTGAATTATTTAGCAGAATTTGGAGCCACTAGACTACACCATTCTATAGAATGAATATATATTGCACTTCTTATTGGCCGTTTTACCATAACCTGACACATAAGCCACCATGTCTCCTTGTTAACCTGTCTTGTTGTTGAATATGTCCAGTGACCCTTCTAATGTGATGTCTTCTAGACTGATGGCAGAGAGACAGATTCCGCATCAGAAAGCAGTTTTCAGATTGGCAGACACAAGAAGAGCCCAAGCTCTCTAACCAATCTTAGTGGCTCGTCTGGCATGGCGTCAATGTCTTCTGTATGTAAAGCGTAACTCTTGTGCTTCCACTAATCAACGTCTCTGCTTCTGTTATGAATCGTTCATTGTATGTAATAATCAATTAATAGTAATGTTAATAATAGTCGTGTGGGTAAGTCTGAAAGACTGCATCATATTACTTATCATTTTTATGCTCCTCACCCTATGTGAGCCTGTGGTCCCAGATGTGACCCATGAAGATGTTTCTTAGCTAAGGCAGATTTCTTCGGCTACTCTAGGATTCATTTAGTGCATGCAAGTTCCCTATTAGTTTAGCTTTGGTACAATATTTTTAATATGTCCTGATTTAAAGAGTGCCTGAGTTTGCACATAGAAGAGAACCTTTTTCTTTTTTTTTTAATCATAACTGTGAAGGAACAGGTTTTCACTGCACAGCGAGATGCATTTCACTCAGAAGCAGGGGGCATATCCCTCCTGTTAAGTCTGCCAGAACTGTATTGATATGACTTCCATTCCCTTACTTACTAATGGAGGTCTCAGAAAGGGGGAGATCACACTTAGGCCCCATTCACATGACTGTATTTTTGCAGATCAGATGCGGACCCATTCATTTCAAAGGGGCATCAAAAATGCCGTATGTGCATTCCGCAGCGCTGCAAAAATATAGAACATGCCCTATTGTTGTCTGTTTTGCGACGCGGGCGTCATCAAAATTTTTGGCACACCGCAAAATGCATACAGTTGTGTGAATGCACTCTTACACACATGCAGGACTCTTCTATAATACTCAAAGTTATAGAAGCTGTTATTTTATCAGGCTCAGGATCTCGGCTAGCTGTCACTCCCTCATTTCTTGTGAGCAGTCTTTTAGAGATGGATCTTGCCTGACAGCAGGCAGTGGACTGCAAATTAGGTGAAAGTGAGACCCCTAGTGGACATGACTTTAGAACTTTTTTCGTGTGGATGCAGGCAGATTTTTAAAATGAAGTGATTTAGTAATTTGCTGTTACTGTTCTCTATTAAATGAAAATAAATAGCATGACTCTTTAAAGGCTCTGGTGATGGGTTTCCTTTAAGATTTATTATTTTATTTCTGCAGAAATATATTTGCTTATTTAAAGAGGATATCCACATTTTAATTTTGATTGATTTGGGTCCATCCAAGCCTGAATATCCAATGACTCCCAAAATGAAGCAACTGTAAAGCCTCCAAAGCCTTGTAATGGTTGAAACTCTGTTTCTCCAACACTGCTTACAATCCATCCTTCTACAAATAGTTGTCTACCTGCAGCCACTAGAGGGAGGTTACTGCTTTATTACACCTTAGTTCAATGTATAAGCAGTATGACTTAACTCTAAAGCTCCCCCTAGTGGGGGCTGCAGGGAGTCATAGTCCAATCATTGAACTTTTCTATTTTCGGAGGGGATTTGGAGCTCTGTTTAGAAACGCATTCAGCTATTCAGCAGGGCGAGCCCCTCCAGTCTGTATCCCTGACATGTCTTAGAGAAGTTTTTTGTAGTGGGAGTCTGAGTATGTACGCTACAGTCCCATTAAAGTCAATAAGCTCAGTGTCCGCTCTTTGACCTGACTTGTCGCTTCATTGATTGGGGGTCCTGGCTCACCAACCACCACTGATTAAAGCTTCCCACACATCTCTATGACCAAAGAAACATCTTAAAGTCCTCCACCAGTGTTATCTTCACCCATGTCTATAGGCTAGGCCATGGATATCCTCTTTAAGCTGATGTACTATATGGTGAGTGGTCACTACTCTACAGTATATGATGCTTGTGAAGTCGTGACGTGTTTTATTCATATTTCCAGGTAAGCGGAAGCGTCATGAGCGTGTACAGCGGTGATTTTGGCAACCTGGACATTAAAGGCAGCATAGAATTTGCCACGGAGTATGTGCAGGATCTGAAGGAATTCAACATCTTTATCTACCAGTGCAAAGACCTGGCGGCGGCGGACATCAAGAAGCAGCGTTCTGACCCGTGAGTGCAATAGGTTTTCTTCCTCTGTTCTAAGAAACTATGCTCTAGAATGGATAGGTTATGAAGAATACTACAACAGACGTGTCAGGAGGGCCCACCGCGCGTACGCACCTTACCATGCAGGAGGGCTGACGGGTCCATGTGACACATTGAGAAAAGGTTCAAAAAAAAAATTCTAAAAATTCTTGATTCGCATCTTTTCTGAATCTTTAGCTTTTGAGGCAGGCAACTTTATGACTGAACCATCTGTCAATTTAATTTGTTGTCGCGACCCCATGAACCTCGTCCTTACTGTAGGCAGATGACGTATTATACGTAGGGGAAGCAACAACCTGTTTGCTCTCTGTTGCAGGTACGTGAAGGTGTATTTACTTCCAGAGAAAGCAA
The DNA here is from genome assembly GCA_033119425.1 of Bufotes viridis. Taxonomy (NCBI): domain Eukaryota; kingdom Metazoa; phylum Chordata; class Amphibia; order Anura; family Bufonidae; genus Bufotes; species Bufotes viridis. The sequence goes on from CM065591.1 coordinate 488,749,690, forward strand.
AGATGGGGAAAAGGAAAAGCACAGTGAAAAAAAGACCCTGAACCCCGTGTATAACGAAATACTGAGGGTAAGAAACCATCATGGCGGCTGTAAAATACCATATTTGGGTCGTTCATTTATGAAGGTCCATCCAACATGTTCATTACCCACCAGTGGCGTAACTAGAAATGACTGGGCTGCACAGCAAATTTTTGAATGAGCCCCCCCTTCCAGCAACTTCTTCACAACCCCTTTCTCTCGTGCAACCCCCACTCCTGTAGCAAATCAAAATTGTTCTCTCAGACCAGGCCCGGCAACAGCTCTATTCATTGTCTCCGTACATAATGTCATTGTATAATACTGTTGAGGGGCCCCTGACAATAAATTCTTTTAGTCCTCCTCCTGAGTGGGCCCCTTCTGAGTTGGCCCCAAAGCAGCCGCTTCCCCTATAGCTACGCCCCTGTTACCCACCATTATTTCGGTCTTGGAAATATATACCTAGGCTTTCCTTCCTGCTACTCTATGTCCTCAATCCAGATACTGTGGGCAAAACAGAGAGGTCTTTTGGTGTCTCCCTGCACCCCAGACTCGTACCCTGCCAGCCCTTAGATGCGCCCCCGTGTGCCGATGCTATAGTGCTGGGATCTGACTTGCTTTTTTTACTCTTTTTGTTCAGTACAAGATCCCGAAAGAATCTCTTGAGGCTCAGACGCTGAACGTATCTGTGTGGCATCATGATGTCCTCGGCCGAAACAGTTTCCTGGGTGAAGTCAATGTAAATTTGGCAACGTGGGACTGGCAGAATACACAGAAGAACTGGTACCCGCTTGAGGCACGCGTAAGTAGCGGCCTGCACTTGTCTTTTATCTTGGCTCTTTCCAAATGAGGTAGAACAGCAGTCTGTCTATAAATCTACCTTCTACAATATAGTATGTAGCCAGAAAGTTATGCGAATGTTTTTTTTCAACCAGTGTGAATAAAAAACGGTCTCCTTTTTTAAGAACAAACACTGAGTAGTGTATGGAATATATTAGAGACCATGGAAGTTGAGCATCCCTGGTCTAAATGTAAGACAGCAAGGAAGCTGTCTTACATTTAGAATCAGCGGTGGATACGCCAAAGTTATGTAGAGGACAGTCATGGTGCCTCTACATGACTCCGGCGAATACACCGCCAGCTATAGGGGATAATAAGACTGGAGTCTAAAACTCCACTCTTAATAAATGACCTCCAAAGTCCAAAAAAAACATAATGGCATTCTTGGGCCAGCACGGTGGCTCAGTGGTTAGCACTGGTGTCCGACCAAAGGCATCACCTGCATGTATTTGTGTGTGTTTCCTCTGGGTGCTTTGGCTTCCTCCTACGCGCCAAAGACTAAGGACATTTAGATTGGTGACCTTTATAAGCAAAAGAGATAAATACATGGTGCCATTATAAAGTACAACTCATCCAGCAAAAAGCAAGCCTCATAGGCCAAAAATAACATTAAAAAAAAAATAAAAATGTGGAGATGAAAAGTTAGGGGAAAACAAATTCATTATCATCAAGTAACCAAAGTCTTAAACTCACTCATTTTGTTTCTAGACGCCAGCGTCTGGCATTGGGCTCGTGAACAGAGGAGAGATAAGACTGTCCCTGAAGTATATCCCGATGTCCTCCGCTGGTGAGTACTGCTATTAACGATCTCCCATCCATCCAGGCTTCTCTATGACAGAAAACATGAAATTCTAATCTTGTCCTGAATCTAGAAGTTGGTAAAAAGCCGAACACAACTGGAGAAGTGCAAATCTGGATCAAGGAGTGTATCCAGCTGCCGATGCTGCGGGAAAACAAGATCAACGCCTTCGTAAAATGGTAATTCTGCTTCACCCCTAATCCATGTTCGCTCCAAGACGGCATTAGGCAAATTTTAAAGGGCACCTGACGGCAGGATCGGCCCCATCGCATCAACCGTGCAGCCTGTCTGGTAGGGTGATACTTATGTTGTGAAAATCTCTTACGACATTTGGTGCAGAAATGCACAGAAATCCGCGTGGACATTTGTGTGGAATTTCTGTTAGATGGCCCACACCTTAAGGTAACTGCCTAAAATAGGTAAGTTTCCTAGAGAAGTGGTTTCCAAACATTAGATCCCAGCATGCTCCTAGAATTTCCTCATCTATTACAGGAATGTTTTTAAAGGTTCTGAATCAGGCATGTCCAAACTGCAGCCCTCAAGCTGTTGCAAAACTACAAATCTTAGCATGCTCTAATAGCTGTAGGCTATCCAGGCATGCTGGGAGTTGTAGTTTTGCAACAGCTGGAGGGCCGCAGTTTGGACATGCCTGTTCTGAATAGTCACTGTCAGGCTGGTCATACACATTAAAGGGGTTGTCTTATCTCAGACAATGGGGGCATATCGCTAGCTAGGATATGCCCCCAGCGCTGGGACCCGCACCTATATTGGGAACGGAGCCCCGCAAAGTGGTGGCTCTGGTCCGGCCACCACCAAGCGCTCTCACCATAGAAGTAAATGGGAACGTACCGCGCATGACCGGCCACCGCTCCCATTCACTTCTATGGGCCCGATGGAAATGGACAAGCCAGCACTTGGCTATTTTCGGTGGCCCCATAGAAAATGAGTGGAGGGCATCGGCGCATGCTCAGTGACCTCTCCACCACTTTCGGGGCTCCGTTTTAAATATAAGTACGAAGCCCAGAGGAGGTACCCCCACCTATAAGACAATGTGGGCATATCCTAGCGATATGCCCCCATTGTCTGAGATAAGACAACCCCTTTAAAGTGGTTATCCAGGAAAAGATATTTATTACTTATCCTCATACTTATCCTCATGCGGAGGTGCGACACCTGGGACCCCTGTTTATCAGCTGTTAGAAGAGGCCTTGAGCACTGCAGCCTTTTCCGAGGCCAGTGACATCCCTGTAAATCGGTCACAAGGCCTAGATGCAGCTCAGCCCCATTCAAGTCAATAGTACTAAGATGCAATACCAAGCACTGCCACTATACAATGTACAGCGCTGTTCTTGGAAAGCTGGGAGCCTGCATCACTCACCAGAGCTCCAGTCAGCGCAGCAGCTCCTAGAAACAGCTGATCGGCGGGGGTTCCAGGATCCCCTCTAATGTGATTATAATGACTTATCCTTAAAGGGGTTATCCGAGATATATTAAGTTAATCCAAACTTCCTTATTGATATATATAAAACATTTTTGTAATTGACTTACTTTAAAAATAATGCACCGTTTACTTTCTGCACAATGTTGACATTTGTGCACTGACGTCACCCTGCTTGATTCTCCGTCTTCATTCAGCACGGCTCTGGTAGGATCGCGCATGCGCGATCCTTACCAGAGCCGTGCTGACAGATTTCACAGCGTTCAGACTTTGGAAGCTCGCCCCTTCTTGGTCTCTGCTCTATTAGCGCGACTCTGGTAAGGATCGCGCATGCGCGATCCTTACCAGAGCCACGCTGACCGATTCCACAGCATTCAGGCTTTGGAAGCCCGCCCCTTCTGCCTATCTGTCTTCATTCAGCACGGCTCTGGTAAGGATCGCGCATGCGCGATCCTTACCAGAGTCGCGCTAATAGAGCAGAGACCAAGAAGGGGCGGGCTTCCAAAGTCTGAACGCTGTGAAATCTGTCAGCACGGCTCTGGTAAGGATCGCGCATGCGCGATCCTACCAGAGCCGTGCTGAATGAAGACGGAGAATCAAGCAGGGTGACGTCAGTGCACAAATGTCAACATTGTGCAGAAAGTAAACGGTGCATTATTTTTAAAGTAAGTCCATTACAAAAATCTTTTATATATATCAATAAGGAAGTTTGGATTAACTTAATATATCTCGGATAACCCCTTTAAGATAAGTCGTCATTATCTTTTCCAGGATAACCCCTTTAACTAGCAGTCAGCGGAGCGCTCATTCAGCCGACATCTATCTCTCCTGACCCCCCACATACACAGGCATGCTTGGCCAAGCATGCACGTGTTCTCAATAGGGAGAGTGAAATAAGTTGCTGTCAGACAACCCAGAAAATGAAAGGAGCTGGCATGTTGCAATGAAGCTGCCCGAGCCTTCTCTCCCTCAACATCTGCCATTGAGTCAGGAAAGCCCTCATACACATTAGATCTGGGGTCAGCAACCTTAAGCTCTCCAGCTGCTGTGAAACTACAACTCCCAGCATGCACAATTGTTCAGCTGTTCTTTAAACTGCCACTGAAGTAGAGGATTCTGGGAGTTATAGTTTTAGAACGGCTGGAGTGGCGGAGGTTGCTGATCCCTACGTTAGATTATTGGACAGTCCTGCCGAATTTGGTGGGTTCGGCCAACGTATATCTAAGTGTAATGACCGGTGTATTCTGTCTCATGTCTGACTCTGAATTATTTACGCTTTTATTAATCGTGTTTGCAGCACTATATTACCGGACACGAGCAGGAAAAGTCGCCAGAAAACACGCACTGTGGACAAAACGCCAAACCCCATTTTTAACCACAAGATGATTTACGATGGGTTCAAGGAAGACGACCTGAGGGAAGCCTGCGTGGAGCTGACCGTGTGGGACCACAACAAACTGTCCAATCACTTTTTGGGCGGCATAAGAATAGGATTCGGAACAGGTAAGATGAGGAGCAGCAGAGTTATTATAGTGGATGCCATAATTATCTGTACTCCAGATCAGGAGGTAATAAGAATGTGTGGACTATATAAAGGGCGAGTCAAAAATCACAGTTGCGTGAGCCTATCTTATAGGCTATGTCCAGAATATGGCCGCCATGAATCAAGGGTAATTTTTTCCAATGGGAAATAGCTCATATAGCATGTCAAAGAATGCCAGAATTTTCTCAGAAATCAATTGCCACAATCAAATATGTAATATCTTACACAAAGTTGCAACAACACTTTCTGTGTTGATAACTTTTGAACCACTGATTGCAGCAATTGATTTCTGAGAAAATTGCTACATGACCCACTTTCCATTTGAAAAATCTGCCCTTTGCCAATATGGCAGCTTTCAAGATGTCGGCCATGTTATGGACATAGCTTGTAAGATAGGCCACCTCACCCATTACTTCCTGTGGGATTCAGATATTTCATTTTCCCTCTCCCTTTCATCCTGAGACTACTGAAATTTCCATTACGGACTGGTTTACAGGAAAGTCAGAACACAAACTATAAATAACTGACCAAATAACTGAACACTGGTGGTATCAAGTTGGGGGTGTCCCTGCACAGTCTGAAAATGGCAGCACTGATTGGATAGAGTGAGTCTGTGCAGGTACACCTCCCCAACTGGTCACCACCCCTCTGTACCCCTACTGAAGGCTAATAGCAATTTATTAATAACTTCTAAGGAATGGCAGAACATAGAGCCATGAGAATAGATGCTCCCGAATTGTTTTTACATGGGGAATTCATAAAGCTGTTAAAACGGGCATGTCAGGAGCGGTGAAAGTTCCTCTTTAAATTTTGCTATGGGGTCCTATAAGATCCGTATACAGCCCTGCCAGTGGGTACCCAGGAAGTCTGAATGGAAGTGATGGGGATCGGCGAGCATACCCGTGTATAACGTTTATACTTCGTTTATAGTTTTTAAGCATTCTGAGCCGTTGTTTTTTTATTAGAATATTTTTACTGCCCAGTCAATCTCTTTAAATGTTGGTCATTAGATAAATGGTTGACCCTAAATTAGGAGTAGTGTCGAGCGAACTTGTGTTTTTAAGTTCTGCGTCCAAAGTTCGGGTTATCGAAGTTTACCATTATGGATTCCGCTACCACGGACCATAACGGAATTTGGAATCCATAAAGGGATTCTTCGATAACCCAAACCCGAACTTTGGACGCCGAACTTAAAAAAAAGTTCGCTCAACACGAATTAGGAGTAGAGGCTGGTTCTGCTAAAGCAAGATGTGCTCATCCAAATCAGGACTCCTTGCTATGACTTTCCGATAAGGAAAGGGTTTTTTATGAGGTTACCCCCATCAGCCAGGCAGCAGAGACTTGAAGTAGATCCTCATTTTGCCCACCCTGTAATCCTGCTTTGTCCAGGCAAACTTAAGGGTACGTTCACACGACGACAATTGTCGCGCGACTAAATAGGGCACAACTTCACTGCAACATTTGTCGTGCGACAATTTTTATAATGGGAGTCTATGGTGTCGCATTGCGACATGCGACATGCTGCGACTGCGACGCGACAGTCGCAGAAAAACCCATCTTGAATGGATTTTCTCCGACTTTCGTGTCGCAGTCGCAGCATGTCGCATGTCGCACTGCGACACCATAGACTCCCATTATAAAAATTGTCGCGCGACAATAGTGCGACTTTTTGTCGCGCGACAATTGTCGTCGTGTGAACGTACCCTAAATGTTAATCTTGGGAGGAGAACCTCCCTCTCCTGGGACTATCTTTTAGGGATACAGCAAAAAAATAACTATGTCATTTACAACCGACTGTTACTTTTCCCCCAGGAAAGAGCTATGGAACAGCTGTAGACTGGATGGACTCTAGTCATGAAGAATCAACCATCTGGGAAAAAATGATCACCTCACCCAACACCTGGATTGATGGGATTCTGCCACTACGCATGTTCAAGATGGCCAAGCTCGCTAAATAAATGAGAAAATATTGTATCTGCTTCCATAACGTTGCGGCACTGTTATCACTTTCCATAACTATGATCCTCACTTGCTTTGTCTCAACCTCAGTAGATGGTTTCACAAGCCAAAAATGTAATCCGGTCTTGGGCTCTCTCTGTCGAATCCTCCAAAACAGGGGTACAAAGTTTGAAAATTTATGTGGCTTGGAATCTCCAATGTATTGTTTCTTTGGCAGCTCCAATGATTTATTCGAGCCTGGATTGGCCATCAAAGTCCATGAGATGGCTAAAGGCAACCGTTATTGGAGATGCCATGTTTCATAAATATACCTAAAGGGGTCCGGGGGTGTTACCTAGGGTCATGGCTATTTTGCATCTGAAATCATTTGGGGTCCATGATGAAGTATCTCCATACAATGCTACCTATGTCTCAATGATATATCCCCATGTTGCAAAAGTGGAAGACCCATTTTAGTGGTCAACATTAGTTCTGTTTCTCCCTACACTTACGCTGCTATCATTATGGCTCAGGCTTCATGTGACTACCGTCGGCAAGATCTATGTCATGAGGGGTTAGTGACGCAAAACCAAAGGTTTTTTGTTTGTTTGTTTCGAATTATTTTTTGTATCTGTAAGTTTCTTCCACTACTTATGAGCTTTTTGCAAAAAATGGGGGCAAATGGTGTAAAATATGGTAAATATGGATCTCTATAAATATTTAATTACTGCCTTGTGTCTATACTGGTGCGACTGGGTAGGAAGAGTTTAAATATTCTGACTTTCAGCGTGGTATGAAGTTCTTTTTTTTTTGTCGTTTCTGTATTTTATAAATGTAAAAGGTAAACTACGGCTAGATACATGTACTTTGTGTCTATGGGTTTTATACAAAATAGAGCATAAGAGGAAAAATAAAAGTAGAATGTAAATGTATATATGTAATTATCTCAATAAATTGATTGAATTCCAAACCAGATATTTCTTGTGGTTTTGTATTTTTGATCAGCTAAATGTCAACTATTTTGTTATGCACTTTATATAGCGCTGACATTAGCATCAATCTGTCCCCAATGGGGCTCACAATCTAAGTTCCCTATCCAGGGGCGTAGCTAAAGGCTCATGGGACTTTCCTCTGTGCTTTGTGGCCAGGGGCAGGGGGGGAGCACCTAGCTTTTGTGCTACTAGAGGCAAAAACTGAAATAGCAGCCCCCTCCCCCCCCGTCATATTCTTGACATAACCCCTACCCTCCGGCAAGAGGTGTAGCTTGACCTGCATGCACTTTCTATAAAAACAGTGTCTTCTTATGTGGCATAAGGGTCTTTGTGCCCCCTCAGTCTGGTAGGCTCAGTAGCGACCGATACCTCTGCACCTCCTATAGCTACGCCCCTGTCCCTATCAGGATGTCGTTGGAGTGTGGGAGAAAAGCGGAGAACCCGGAGGAAAACCCAGGCAAACACGGGGAGAACATACAAACTCCATGCAGATGATGTCCTTGGTCAAATTTAAACCTAGGACCACAGCACTGCAAGGCACCAGTGCTAACCACTGAGCTTTATGGGTTAGGTCATACTCCCATGTTAACTGCAAACTATTAGTCCTGTGTGAAACAAGAGCGTCTTCCGGCAAGTGCGCTGCACGTTGCGAACGGACCAGATCCTGCCCCATGCGTTGTTTTCCACTAATCATCTCTGGGTTCAGGACAAATCGCAGCTTGTTTCATATTGTGTGTTTTTCATGCAGTCCTGGCTCCAAAGAAATTAATGTGACTTTGCGTGAAAAATGGAAGGCGCCCGGATACAATGCATTTTTTATTGATGGTTGCTAGGACAAAACTGAATAAACTTGGGTGCAAAAACATCAGTTTTTCCCTGAACAGACATTGACACAATCCGTATCACACGTGTGAAATACGGCGACTTTGGCTGAAATTCATATATTGCCTCTGCTTACACACCACACAGAGGCTCACTTAAAGCATCATATTTTCCCTGCATCCTATGACTGCACCAGGAGAGTGGGCCCACCTCCCAGGACAGGAAACAGGAGCCTCTCCCTCATTTTCCTGTCCAGGGTAGGACAACCTACGCTACAGTGGTAGTTTCTCCCTGTTCCTAAGACTGAGTGGGCAGAGTTCCCAGCTACACAAATCTTTCTAACCTATTCTTGACCTCTGCCACTAAATGGTTAAAACTTAACTTTTATTTCTATTGTGGTAATAAATAACTCTGAACTGAATAATTAAAACTGCCTGCTCAGCGCCTACACATTGGTCCTAACTGATTGTCGTTGTGATCTGCCTTACAGTAGTGCGCGCTACTACTCTAGAAGGCTATTCATTCTAGTGATGTTGGTGACGCTTTTGCTGGCTATTTAAAATACTTTCCAGCACTGCCCCGCGACATGTTTCGCTAGCGACCTAGCGTCATCAGGCCTGTGCACAACACGTCATTAATGGCCTGTGACACAGTGAAGGGCCTGCTGATGGATGGGATGTTTTCCTCCCAGCATGTGCTGCAGGGACTGATTGTCAGGCCGGTGAGGTCCAGCACTGGAACGGATCTCACGTGCCTGTCCGGGCTTTGCAGACACCTAACTGTCTTAAAAGCCAGCAGGAGTGCAGTCGGCCGGTCTGTGTTAAGGTGTTTGTGCCTGGATGAACGTTTGAGACTTTTCTGGGAGGACATGTTGACGATGTTCAGGACTTAAACCCTTTGAGCGGATCTGTGGCAAGGTGTGAACACACACCGGGACTTGACCACTATACGAGGTACCTGCAGGACGGTCGGGACTGAACACAGGACTTGATCTCTGTACGCGTTACCCGCAGCATGGTGTGAACTGAACACCAGGACCTGAAACCAAGGTGAAACCTGACTAGTGTGAATAAACACTGAAGTCTGGTAAAGAACTGGGCGAATCCCCACAGGCCATAGATTTGATTTTCTGGCACATGGGTGCCTCTCACTCCGGAGCACAGGGGATCAAGAAGGGCATATGGGAACGCCAGTCTTGATCAATCTACCCCCATAGGATTAGAAAAACAAAATGGGGCCACTCTCATCTGACGTCCAACGGAGCAAGCAGTTCACCCTTGCACAGAGGGCAATATCGGACATGTAGTACCGCACTGTACTGTAACGAGGAAGAACTAGACAGCCAGTACACATGTTTTACCCAGGGGCGGATTGGCAAAGAGACCCTACAGGGAGGCTTCCCAGGGGGCCGATGCCTAGGAGGCCGCCTGAGCCCTCCTTAAGACTGGGAGACATGGTAATTAATGTTCTGATGCTCCCCTCTTGAATTCAACTGTGTTGCCATCTTTAGGAAACTGGAGCAGGAGGACAGAACGTGGCAGCTGGCCATCACACAGGGGCAGTATTGTGCTGCTCTCTGGTATTTCGCTGGTATAATGTGCAGCAATATAGTTTTGCTGGCCTCGCCTATCGATGTTTGACCTGGCTTCAATCAATTTGGACCCAGGGCCACTTTAAGTTCCCAGTCCGCCTTTGGTTTAACCAGTGAAACGGTAAAAAGTTGATTGGTTGAATCTGAGGTATTGTAAGTGGAGACTAGTTTAAAGTCATGATAGCCCAGGAAAGAATATTGTAAACTGAAAATATTGTATCTATTGCAGCCACTGTATCTTGAGGGACGGCTCCCCCTAGTGGTGGCCGCAGGTTAAAAGTTTTCACCAGTAAAAAAAAAATCTGCAAACTGTTCCAAAAAACTGTTGTGTAAGTACCTCAACTACTTCATGTGGATATATCCTTATAGGGGTATTCCTGTTATTAAAAACTGACTACTTTCACACTTGCGAAAACCTTTTCCAGCAGGCTGTTCCGGTGGGGGAACAGCCTGCCGGATCCGTGCTACCGCAAGTCCACTGTGCCGCCGGAGGTCCGCTCTGACCCCATTCACTATAATGGAGGTTCGGCCGCAGCATGGCAAACATGCTGAGAGGTGGCTAGACAAAAAACGTAGCGTGCTGTAGCGCTCTCCCCATAGAAGTGAATAGGAGTGCACAGCGCATGACTGGTCATTCACTTCTATGGGCCGGAAGGAAACAGCTGAGCCAGTGCGTGGCTATTTTCGGCGGCCTATAGAAAATGAATGGAGGGAGGCTGAGCATGCGCAGTGTGCCCATCACCACTTTCGGGGCTCCGTTGTCGATATAAGTGCAGGCCCAACCGCTGGGACCCGCACCTATGAGACATTGGGGGCATATCCTAGCGATATGGCCCCATTGTCTGAGATGAGACAACCCCTTTAACAAACCTATTGAAGTCTATGGAGGAAAACCACTGTACAGAAGGTACGGAATCACACAATCCACATGCAGCGGGTTTCAAAGTCTGCGCGGCATACCAATTTTCATGTAAAACTTAAAAAATGCAATGTGTGCATGAGATTTGGTAAATCTCACTTTGCTGAAACTGCGTTACGATTTTTCTGCACGAAAAATCAAAAGGAAAAGCAGTGCAGAATACGCAACTTCTAAGGTTACCCACAGGTAGGGTGGCCAGAGGTCCGGTTTTAGGCCGGACAGTCCTGTTTTCCCCTCACCCACGACGGCACCCTGTGCGACTCAGACCTCCCATTGGACAGGAAACCTGAGAAGATAAAAGTGGACACACCTCCTCCAAGCACCAGTTCAGGTTTCCTGTCCTCCAGGATGGGAGATCCTGAGAAGCAGCAAAAAACTTCCAGGACATACCGTCAAGTACCGGTCGCTGGGGAAGGCCTATCCCGGGGGAGCGGCGTTTTCTGTGGCCGTGCTGGAAGCCGCTCCTCGTAAGTCTGCCTGCGCGTGCACTCCTTCCTGATCCTGCGGGGAGCCGCTGTGGCCGTGTTCAGGCGGCTCTCCATACCGGCGTTCCACGGGACAGCTTCTGCCAGTAACTAAGATGGCGCCCGCGCATCTGGAGGCTTGTGCGCATGCGCGGGTGCCATGGGACGTGATGCCGGAAGGGGAGGGGCCTCTCTGGGACGCGGGAAAGGAGGCCATAAGCGCGTCCCTGTTTAAAATACAAATATGGCAGCAGGTGCAGGCAGCCAGCGGAGCACCCATCTACTGCAGTGGTGCTACAGTAGGAGACCCAGTCCACTGAGATGTCGGAACCTACTGAGGGACGCGCTGATCCCCCGGATCCTGTGAGGCCCACAAGTCCGGTATTGGCCTAAGGAGGGGAAGGGAAAAAGATTCATCTGTGGTGAGACTGTTCTTTTTTTCTTACTAATGGGGTATATTTCTGTGATTGTTTTTAGACCTCAAAGCCACCCAAAAAGTCTGCCAGTAAAACCAGACATAGAGAATGTCCAGGATGCAAAGCCCCCCTTTCAGTATCTTACCAAAAACCAATATGTGCCACCTGCATTGATAATCTTGTGGCAGAAAAATCGCAGTTTGTCTAAATCTATGAGGTCCTTAATAAGGTCAGAGGTTAAAGCATCCATTAAGACTCTTAATAAAAGCCGAAACAAGTCCTCGGACAGGTCTACAGCATATGACAGCATTGATATAGATTCTTCTGAGGATGAGGACAGAGAATCCGGCCAGTTAAATTCCTCTAGCAGTGAATCCTCGGATGACGATTATACAGGAAGAGCTTTTTTTCCTCCGGAAGATATACAGCCATTACTGAAGGCGGTAAGAGCCACCATGCAGCTGGAGGATATTAAACAGACAAAGTCAGTAGCGGATCAAGCCTTCCAAGCTTTAGGGCCTAAAAGACAAAGGGTGTTTTCCATGCATGAAAATATGCAGGCAATAGTTAAAAGGGAATGGAAAAATCCAGACAGGAAATTCTTTTTGCCCGCATAAAAAGAAAAATATAAAAGAAAATATCCATTTGACGATCAGGTGTCTTCTTGTTGGGATAAGGCCCCTATGGTAGACACCCCGGTGGCAAAAATAGCTAAAAAATCAGCTCTCCCCTTCGATGACCTTGGGTGGTAATCGGATCCTTTGGATAAAAAGGCCGACATTTATCAAAAGAGAGCCTGGGAAACTTCCGCTGCCTCTCTCAGACCAGCGGTGGCTTCCACATGGGTCTCCCGTTCACTTTGCTTATGGATTGACCAATTAGAAACACATCTAAAAGAAAAGAAACCACGAGAGGAAATCCTAGCGTCCCTTCCCACTTTTGCCAAAGCCGCTGATTTTTTAACAGATGCTTCCACGGATGTAATACGGTTTTCGGCAAAGTCTTCGGCTATGTCTAACGCTGCCAGAAGAGCCATTTGGCTTAAGTCCTGGAAAGGGGACCAAGGGCCAGATTATGTGCTCTTCCCTGTGAGGGAGATAGATTATTTGGATCCTCTCGAGATGACATCTTAGAGAAGGCTTCCGATAAGAAAAGGGGGTTCCCTGTTCCCCAGAGAAATCCCTTTTTTCATAAACCTCAGCAAGGGTTTAGGAGACAGAGAACCAGGCCATATGACAGAAAGGAAAAGGAAAGATTTCAAAGGAGATCTTCCGGTTTTCTTTTCAAGTCTCAAGACAACAAACCCAAAGATAAACAATGACGCCGTCCTCCGGGTTGGAGGAAGACTGTCCCTTTTCCTTCCAGCCTGGTCAGGAATAACCCAAAACAAATGGGTTCTGGGTGGGATAGCAGAGGGATTCAGGCTGGAATTCCTCTCCTATCCAAGGGATTTCTTCACTCAGACACCTATTCCGCAAGATCCTCAAAGATCTGTGATTCTGGAAACAGAAGTTCTATTGTTAATAGAGAAAGGAGTAATATGCCAAGTTCCAAAAGAGGAGGAAAGGAAGGGATTTTACTCCCCTTTTTCTAGTGAAGAAACCCAATGGAACCTTTCGGATGATTCTAAACCTAAAACAATTAAACAAATTTCTGAAATACAAAAAATTCCGGATGGAAACAATCAAGACAACCTTGAATCTATTGTCCAAGGACTGCTGGATGGCAAGCATAGACTTAGAAGATGCATACTATCACGTCCCTATACATCCAGCCTCCCAAAAATATTTAAGAACGGCTGTTCAGATAAAAGGCCAGATCCGTCATTTCCAGTACAGGGCCTTACCTTTTGGGGTGGCACAAGCCCCAAGAGTCTTTACAAAGGTGGTGGCAGAAATGGTAGCCGACCTAAGATTGTCCAGGATAGTTCTCGTTCCCTATCTGGACGATTTTCTGTTCATAGCACAGACAGAGGAACAGTTGAGAATAGATTTAACTCTTGCTTGTTCCCTTCTGAAAAATTTAGGCTGGAAGATGAATCTTCAGAAATCCTGCCTCACTCCTTCTCAGAGATGCACCTTCTTGGGAATGCAACTAGACTCCTTAAACCAGAAGACTTATCTTCCTCAGAAAAAGGTAGCCACCACGATAGAACATGTCTGGTCCCTCTTCCGCAGCTTCAATTGTTCAATCAGGTATGCAATGATGGTTTTGGGGCTCCTATTCACACCAGAGCCCTCCAATCAAACATCTTAATGAATTGGAATGGCCTTCCAGGGGCATTAGATCGGAAATTCCATCTCTCCTCCAGAGCAAGATCCTCTCTCCTTTGGTGGACAATTCCAAAAAATTTGTCGGCTGGGACTCCTTGGTCGTTTACAGAACCTATGTTGATAACGACAGATGCAAGTCCATGGGGCTGGGGGGCCCACTCGAACGGAAATCACTGGCAAGGAAGATGGGACCTAAAGACCAGAGCAGCCACATCAAACTACAAGGAACTAAAGGCGATAGAAAGAGTCCTGAGAGTAGCCTGTCCGGAGGTTGTAGACAAAAAACTGACGTTTTATTCCGACAATACAACAGCCGTGGCATATATAAATCAAGGAGGAACACGGTCAGCGTCCCTAAACTCCTTATGCCAAGAGATCTTCAGGAGGGCGGAAGAAAGAAGTCTGACCCTCTCTGCGGTCCATCTGAGGGGCAAGGAAGACTTCTTGGCCGACTTCCTGAGCAGAGTAAAACTCAGGCAGACAGAGTGGAGTCTGGACAAGGACACCTTCTCCCAGATTGTAATAAGATTCGGGGAACCAACTATAGATCTCTTTGCCTCTCGGGAAAACAAAAAAACAGAAATATATAATTATAGTGTAAGTATAGATTTCAGATAAAACCTATGAGCAATAGGTACACAAAGTAGTTGTCTCCGGAGAACAGTTTATTTCTTCCACTGGTGCTTGGAGGAGGTGTGTCCACTTTTATCTTCTCAGGTTTCCTGTCCAATGGGAGGTCCTGAGTCGCACAGGGTGCCGTCGTGGGTTTCGAGAAAAACAATTACCGGTAAGCAATCTTGTTTTCCGACTCCCTGTCCAGCGGAGGGCCTGGACAGACGCAGGGATGTCCTTTTGAACAGCTCTGGCTCAGACAGCAGCACTGTGCTGCTGAATGTAAGCTGCAGGGATAAAGTCACTCTCCCACCCACCCCCGCAGCTGACCTGAAGTTGATTTTGTCTTAATTTTTTTAAATCCCCGTCGGTTGCAGACTACGAGGGGCGTGACTTAGTGGAGTCCTTGCAGCCATTTTTTTCCTCCTTCAGAAATGTCCTATCCTTCTCCTCGAAACAGACAAGAAAAGGACATGTTCTATTTTTGTGCGGGGCCGCGGTACGGACTTACAGACCGTGTGCCGTCCGTATTTTTTGTGGCCCAAATGAGATGAATGGGTCTGCACCCGATCTGCAGTGGAACCTGCGGAAGGATTTTGCTGCACAATTTGTGTTGAAATCCACAATGTCTTTTCACTTCTAGCGTGGACGCACCCTTACAAGCAGCGTTTGTGTATGCCACCTTTTGGCTCCAATGCGGATACAGCGCGGCACCATGTGATGACGGACGGCTCTGTGTAGTCTCCACGGGGCAAATTCAGACTCTGCAGTTGTGCAGCACGGCTGAGAACCATACAGCAAAAACTACATGCGCTTTCTGCCACAGTTTTCTATGCAGTTGCAGTTCTTTCGGGGGAAGCACGCTAAATAAATGAATTTTACGTGTAAAAAACGCCAATGCATCACATACCGTGGCAACATTGTGGTTTTCTAGAGAGTTTTGCACGTTTTCAACCGCTACATGTGAATATACCCTGAGTAGGCAAAGTATAGAACTCTGTTACTGTTTGCCCATGTATAGGTGATACTATAGGACGTAGGCAGTGTCCGACATTTATACAGACAGAAGTATGGCGCTCTGCGTAATCGACCCTCATACACTTACAGACACTCTACATGCATCATTGTCCCCAATCTCTTCCCTCTTTTGCCCTGATCTGGTTGTAAATCACTGCAATGACACGCTCAGAAGCACTCTGGACAAAGTAGCGCCCCCTACCCTCAGAACCTCTAAACACAGACCAAAGCGACCCTGGCTTACACCGCAAACTCGCTTCATCCAGCGTTGCTGAATGCCTATGGAGGAAAACCCGCACACCACAGAATTCCCTCCATTACAAATTCATGCTACAGACCTATACCTCTGCCCTCCACCTCGCTAAACAGACGTACTTCACCACCCTAATCTCCTCACTGTCAAACAACCCAAAAAAACTCTTTAACACTTTCCACTCCCTCCTCAGTCCTAAAGTTCAGGCACCCATCACAGACCTCTCTGCTGTCAACGTTTGACCCAGTCATGAAAGAAGAAGTCTGCAGGGTCCTCTCTTCTTCTTGTCCTAGCACATGCTCCTCTCACCCCTACTCCAGTCTCTCTCTCCGGCTGTCACCACTCACGTAACGCTTCCCCTCCTCTTTCAAACACTCTATCATTACTCCATCAATAAAAAAGAAAACATCTCTCGACCCATCTTGCACAACTAACTACAGACCAGTCTCCAGTCTTCCCTTCATCTCTAAACTCCTGGAGTGTCTGGTCTACACTCGCTTCATCCAGTACAATCTGGTTTCCGCACCCTACATTCGACAGAAACTGCCCTCCCCAAAGTGACAAATGACCTCCTGACAGCAAACTGCAACGGTGACTACTCTCTGCTCATTCTCCTTGACCTCTCTGCAGCTTTTGATACTGCAGACCACTACCTCCTACTCACCATTCTCCAATCCATCTGCCTAAAAAACACTGTCCTCTCTTAGTTTTCTTCCTCTCTCTGGCCGCTCTTTCAGTGTATCATTCGCTGACCCCACTTCTTCTCTCCTCCTTCTCGCTGTTAAAGTTCCTCGGGGTTCAGTCCTAGGCCCTCTTCTCTCTGTACACAGCCCCAATTGGACAGACCATTGACAGATTTGGTCTCCAGTACCATCTCTATGCTGATGACACACGACTATATACTTCATCCCCTGACATCACCCCTGCTGTACTACAGAACACCAGTGACCGTCTCTCTGTTGTCTCTAACATCATGTTCTCTCTCTGTCTGAAACTAAATCTTTCAAAAACTGAACTTCTTGTGTTCTCTCTATCTACTAACCTACCCAAACCTGATATCTCCCCCTCAGTGTGTGGCACTACCCTAAACCTAGGCAGCACACCCGCTGTCTCGGGGTGACGTTTGACACTGATCTTTCTTTCACCCCCTATATTCAATCTCTCTCTCGTACATGTCGCCTGCACCTAAAAAAACATCTCTAGAATACGCCCCTTTCTCACTATGGAAACAACAAAAACTTTCATTGTTGCCCTGATCCTTTCCCCCCCTTGATTACTGCAACTCACTATTAATTGGCCTCCCCCTCACCAATCTATTTTTAATACAGCAGTCAGGGTCACCTATCTGGCCACCCGCTACTCCGCCCTGTGCCAGTCATTGCACTGGTTGCCCGTACAATATAGAATCCAGTTTAAACTGCTCGTCCTCACCCACAAAGCTCTCCACAGTGCTGCACTCCTATATCTCCTCCCTTATCTCTGTCTACCACCCTACCCATGCTCTCCACCATAATCCGAACCTTTCACTCCCGACTCCAAAACTTCTCTCGAGCTGCACCAATTCTCTGGAATGCCCTACCCCAAGAAATCAGGCATAATCACAACATACAAAGTTTTAGACACACGTTTTTAGGGTGGCCGATCACATCCCCTGATCTAACTCCTCTCCACATAGCCCATTTCTCTTTCCCTGATCCTCCATTAAACTCCTCCACCGCACCCAGAAGCACCCGATATATTGGCTGCTGACCGGCTCATACAGCTTTATATCTGCTCCCCTATTCTCCCAAAATGGTCGGACCGTTGTACAAAACAAGCACTTCTAACTTTTGTGTCACCCTCATCTCCTCATAGATCGTAAGCTCTTGCGAGCAGGGCCCTCATTCCTCTTGTAATTATTGACTTGTCTGTTGCTATGTTATTTATGACCCTGTTTGTACAAAAACCCCTGAACTGTAAAGCGCCACAGAATATGTTGGCGCTATATAAAGATTATTATTATATGCTTTACTATATAAGTATGTACTGCATGATTTGTACACTGTTCAGTTCACTTTACTGCGAAATTTTCCATAAGCTACAGCGCACAACACACACAAGTGTGAACATGAACTAAAAAAAACATCCCCTCACAGCATGCAGTTACAGTATGCTCTAGTAGTCTAAACTGCCACAGAACCACGGTTTCTGATTGACTGTTCCTGGTCACGTGGCTCTGCCGCGCGCACTTCCCTCCCGCCAAAAAGAAGGAGGAGGGGGGGGGGCTTATGTTACGACGCGTGGCCACGCCTTATAAGGAATTCTCGTGACGTGCGGCATCACCTGACACTCTACTTCCGGCTTCCGCTAGTTTAGACGCCATTACATCGTTGCTGTGCGGACTTGCCCTCACGCGCCCGAGAAAGCGTGGCATGACGCGGCGGAGAGCGGCTGTGGAAGCCACCATGAGACGCAGTCTGAGAGAGCGTCCCGCAGCTGTGGCCCGTACCAGGAGGCGAGAGAGGCGGGGCCGTGCCGCCATCGCGAAAGAGTCCTCCCGGGAGACGCCTACGCCCGGTGAGTGGAGTGTCCCCTGTGACGGCGCTTTACTGTCGGAGCTAGACGAGCTGCTGTCCGTGCAGGAGGCCGCGACGTGGTGGAAGGAGGACGAGCGCTCCGATGACCCTTCCCTCGCCGACCTTTTGCAGCAACTAGTCGCGGCTGACGAGCACATCGGCGCTCAACACGGCGCACTGTCAGAGCGGAGGCCTAACTGCCTTGAAGAAGAAGCCTCGTCCTCCCTCCCAAGCCTGGGCGCGACCGACGCGCTGCACCAGATGGCCACAAGGGGGCGCGGCGCGGGGAATAAGAACGCGGTGGCAGCCCGCCTAAACCGCCTGCGCAAGAAAGAATACGTCAGCGGCCTGGAGTGTAAGGTGGCCCGGCTCTCCGATGAGAACGCCCGGCTGGAGCAGGAGCGGAGGGCCCTGGGAATGCGCGTGCGTGAGCTGGAGTCGGAGGCGCGCTACCTCAGGGCCGTGCTGGCCAATGACAGCGCCCTGTCGCAGCTCCTGAGCCGACTGACGGGACTGGGCGGAGTCAAGCTGTCGACGTCACTTTTCCGCGACCATCCTAAGAAGCCTGATGACCACGACTACGCGCTGCCCGGACTTGTCAGTACGGGTGACCAGGCGGAAGAAGATTCGGCGGCAGCGCCCTCTGGCGGAGTGTGTCTACATGTGGACAAGGAGAAGGTGTCTGTGGAGTTCTGCCCGGCCTGTGCCAGGAGCGCAGCCTCTTCTGCCAAAATGTAGGGTCAAGTAGCCTTTCTGACTTATGTGCCGGCCAGCTGGGGCCATGGGACACGTCCTGAGGACAGACACTGGGGGGGATATGGGGGTCCGCAGCCCACGTGTTATGGACAGAGAAAGCGGCTGTACCTAACCCAGTGTGTTAGAAGGGGGTTCTCCAGGAGGGCGGAGTACATAGCATGCCCTAGCCACCTATAGGGGAGCAGAGATGTAAAGGGTGCCAATCCCAACATCCTAAGATACCGGAGGACCCCCTTAATCATAGGTTTGGGTGATTGCAGAGCCCAGCTCGGGCAATGTTATACATACTGTTCATCTGACACTGGGTCGTTGCACTTGATGGTGGTCGGTGGGGTGGAGGTTGGACCTGTATATTGTGTTCTATGTGGGGGCGTGCATGTGTTCTGAACCTGCTGTCATTGCATCATACTAGTAAACCTCTCTTGACAGTTTCTCTTTTAGGTGAACTGTCGACTTGCTCCGTTGCAGGAGTTAAAGAGCAGTCCCTTACGTCTCGCAACCTGGTAAGGATCTAAGTCGCTAACGCAGACACCTAGTGCTATGTGAGGTGCAGATACCTGTAGGGTCGTATATCTACCTGGAGGTCACAGGACCACTTGAAACCGATCTCTGCTTCAGTTCCAGCTTGTACTGATCTCCGTGTGGTATTAATATGAAGTTTTTAACAAATTGACTTCAGATATGCGGGATCTATGTTTTGCAGAACTGCAACTTGCGGACTGCAAAACTGATAGTCGTGTGCACGAGGCCTCATCTTGTGCATCAGCCAAGTAGGTTAGATACCACGGCTGTGGCTTTAAGAAGTGCAGCAACCATAGTCCTCCATATCTAAGCCCTGGGACCAAATGTTCACACCTAAAGGGATTGTCCAAGGTTTAGAGCCATTCCCCTATCTACAGGATAGGGAGCATCTGATGAGTGGTGGTCTGACCGCTGGACCCATTTCTAATTTCAAGAACTGGGGCTGTTCCCTCAGTCTGTGGAGCAGCATGTCAAGCCTGCTCCCCGCTGTTCCGTTATCTATGAGACGGTCTACTTTCACATCGGCGCTTTTACTTTCCAGTGTTGAGATCCGTCATAGGATCTCAACACTGGAGGAAACCGCTTCAGTTTTGTCCCCGTTCATTGTCAATGGGGACACAACTGAGCGGCGTGCACCAGAATGCATTCTATTCAGCTTGGTTGCGTCTCGATGCTGGACAGAAAAACGATGCAAGCGGCGTTTTTTTGTGCGTCATCGTCATGTGATGCAGAGCAGGACTGTTCCGGCTTGGAACACCATGTAAGTCAATGGTTCCAGATCTGTTTTCTCGGGATCAAAAGAAAACCGACTTAGGGTGCTTTCACACTCGTGCCCCCGGACTACCGCTCCAGCCCCATTGACATGTACTTTTATTCCAGCCACCTTTCTGCATGTTTGTCGTGCTGCGGCCGGAATACAAGTACAACATGTCAATGGGGCCGGAGCGGTAGTCTTGGGGTACGCATGCACTAGCGGCAGCACGGATCCGACAGGCTGTTCACCTGCTGGAATTCCTTGCCGCCAGTGTGAACTAGCCATACAATGGTTTTAGTGCTGGAGCCGTCATGGCTTTTAGAGATGGTAGAACCGGATCCGTCTGTATTATCAGAACAGAAGCGTTTTTGCTGATCCATTACAGGTCCAGGAAAAACGCAGATGTGAAAGTAGCCATAGCGTGTGCGATCTCAGTTCTGGTCAGACCTCCACCGGTCAGTTTGTCTCCTGTCTTGTGGATAGGGGGTTAGAAGGGTTGTCCAGGACTACAAAAACACGGCTGCTTTCTTCCAGAAACGGCAGCACAACTGTCCATATGTCCGGTATTGTGTCTCAGCTCCAATGAAGTGATTGAGACTGAGCTGTAATACCACACACACAACCTGTGGACACGTGTGCTGCTGTTTATGGTCTGAAGCGGCCATGTTTAACTTTTAGAATTTGGCACGCCCCCTTTAAGTACTCCAGTCACCAGCACAAGTCCTTAGGACTGTTGGGGTATATGTACATGTATCTACCATTCTCACAGTCACCTGCATGGGGCTTTGCAGGAATCCATGCACTCGCTGTGGAAACAACTGCATTTAGATGTATGGAATGGATTTTTCAATTGCAGAAACGTCTGTAAGGTTCGGTGTGTGAACGTAACATTGTAATTTACCTCCCTACAACTGATCACAGCAGAGGGAAGGAGATCTGTGGGGCCCCGCAATAACTTCCCGTCCGCTGTTTGAAGGGGACAAGCCAGCTTTACGTTGGTCCGACCCTTGTATGACTTCTAGGGGATTTTAGTAATCGCCACAGCCCCATTCAGACTGCACCCGTACGGAGTTACATTAAAGGAGTTCTCTGGGCTCTCCTATATTGAAGACCTACCCTCAGGATAGATCACCAATATCAGGTTGGTGGGGTCCAGCACCCGGGAACCCCCACCGATCAGCTGTATGATGAGATGGTGCTCGCAGAGGACACGTGCCGTCTCCCTTCCTGTTCACTGCTACTTTGCCATACACAGGAAACGGGAAGAGACTGAACTCGGCACGCGCTGTCTCCTCATAAAGCTCATTGGCGGGGGTGTCAGGTGTCGGACCCCTGCCGATCCTGAGGATAGGTCATCAATATTGACAGTCCAGAGAACCCCTTTAAGGTTCAATGTGGCAGTGATGTAGCCATTACAGGAAATTATCCTGCCCTTGTTTCCCCTTAGAATATAAATTGCTCCCAGCACAGAGGACAGGGTCCTTAGAGGAAGGTTAGCAAGGGTTAATCTTGTGCAAAGTTGAACTTGTTTGTAAAGTGAGATTTCAAAAGGGATCAGCATTAAACCATTGGGCTGGGTTTACACGTGACTGAATGGTGGCGGATTTGCTGTTGCAGCGTGGCAGCAATGTGGATGGGATCTTAAGAAATCTCGTCCACGTGCTGCGTACAAAAATGGCAGCCGACTGACTTGCGGCGCAGAACTGAAACCTGCAGCATGTCGGGTAATGCCATGGAGAGGGTGAAATCCAGTCTCCTTTCTGCAGCAAAAATGCAGCTGACTTTTCTGGTACGTGTGGCCGTTCCCTAAATCCCCCCTGATCCCAGAACTGCTTCTGACCAGGCCCTGTCCACAGTGTGACGTGGAATAGGAGCCACTACTTCTACAACTCTCCCCATCAGGGGCTGTTCACGCCCAACTGCTCGACTGAACTGTGGACACACTATAAAGTGCATTAATGGAACCTGAAACCTTTTGAAATCTCGCTTCCTTCCATTGAGCTTGTGTATTTAGCATCCTTGTTTTTCTTTATGCTAAAGTGGATTCAGCTGTATGGGGCGGAAGATTCGGGACCTGCTGCTGAACACACATGTCCTGCTTTGTATTAAAAGGTAGTATGGTATTGGTATGGTACCGGAGGAGACCAGAGGTAATCCCAGGGCTTTCTTTTCCATTTTGTTTTTCTAATCCTGTTTGTAATGTGTCTATATAATGTGGGGGATGGCGGACACTCTGGAGGTTTCCGGGGGACTTGGATATAAAAGCAGATGCCTGGTTGCTGTACCCCATCATAGTGAATGTATAGCAGTGGCAGCCACCAGATTCTGACCTGCAGGTAATGCCCCTATAATATACAGTCCTGCACCAGAAATGCCCCCCTCCCCGTACATAGGACTGTGCAGTGATAAGTGAACGGAGGGCGGCCATGCAGGCACTTCTTTACTTTGCAGATTCTGTTCTATGGATAGCCTAGTGATATGCCCCCAATGTATATGGGCCAACCCCTTTAAGACCTCAGTATTGAGATTTGGCAAATGGGAAGATTACACTTTTTTGATATTGAGAACGTATCCAGTGGATGTATGGGAAGTGCAGATCTCGGTATTCATTACAAGGTGGCTGTAATTTGTCTGAGGGCAGCAAGGACCCCACCCCAGGACTGAGCTCGCTCCACTATAGCGTCCTAGGGTGCAGCCTATGATGGGGTGTAGTACCTGGCCATCTGCTTCCAAATATGAGCCCCACACGTGAATCTGAGGTATGGTTGAGATGTATAGATGTTTCTCGTTACTTCCCCCTTGCTCTGTATCATTACCTGTTCACGTGCTGTATACACTTTACTTGAATTCTGCTCCGTTTTGGGAACAAGGTAGCACTGGAAGAAACGCAGAGGCTTACACACACATTTCAATTGTCATTGTATTTCTATGTACCATGGATATGACTTATTCTGGTTAGTGTAAGATGGAATAAACCAGTTGCTGCACATTGCGTGGTATGTTCATTCTAGTAAATGGGTGGGGAAGGGGCTGTGTGACGTATGATCTGCATAAAAAGCCTGATAAATTAACTTCTCCTCTTTGTTTCAAACAGCTTCCCCCTCATCATCTATTACATGGAGGCGAAGTCGGTAGATTGCAGAGTACATAGCTCTCGTCTGCAGCAGATGGTGCATTACCCTGTTGATGCATAACTTGAGTGCCCGTCAAGTGCAGTTATGGCCTGCCCTGGTTTACGTGTACTATGGTTTGGTAGAACAGAGGCACACGTATGGCCTACAGGTGTTAGTATTTATTAAGAGGTATTCCAAGCATAGGTACTTATGGCGATGCCAAGTGCAAATCTACGCTCCCACATTCTTATGAGGTAAGGAGTCCTGTGACCCCACCACTTGGCGCGCACACACAAATGCCTATTGACGGCAAAGGAGAAAATGCCAATCACAGTGGCTATGCCATAAAGGTCTACGATTAGAATATCCCTTTAAAGGGGTTGTCCGGGTTCAGACCTGAATCTAGACACAACCTGATCTGCACTCATTCACCATGAATGAGTGGAGCATCAGAGCTTTGTACCTTGGCTCTGCATCACTCAGGGCAAGGGCTGTTTACATTTGGACACTGCTAGGTGAAGGCTTCCGCCTAGCAGTGATCCCAGTGATGTCATCAGCTCTGATGGGTGGTCTTTAGTGCTGCCCTAGCCTGTAAAAACAGGCTAGGGCATCGCTAAAGACCGCCTATTAGTGCCGGTGCAGTCACCAGGATCACTGCTAGGCGGAAGCCTCCACCTAGCTTACCCATGGAGAAATATGAAAAGGAAAAGCAAAAAAATAATGGAATGGGAAGCGTTATCCAAAATCTTTGCAAGGTAAAAAAAACAAAACGGAGCCTCTAGAAATATGGAATATAGGCGCCAAAGGAGGGCAGTGATGACAATGGTTGTAAATAGTGTAATTAATAAGACTGGTAGCCCCAGATAAGACTACTATAAACGTAGGGATAGGCTGCACCACTTAGTGCTAGCGAATGCTGAGAGCACTTGTATATAGGTGAGAAGATGAAGAAAAAGAAAGGTAGTGGGTGCCAGAAACCCAACATATAAGGTGATTTGTAGTGGGACTGTGTAGGAGGTGGACTGTGTACCGACAATAGGGTGTAAATCCATATACTTACATAGGATAAAATATTATATTCGAGGTAGTTAGTAAAAAGAATGGGATGTATATAAAAATATTTTCCCAGTACAGAATGTTACTCACTTCATTGGGGGACACCACCAGGATAAACTCAAGACACTTGGGGTGAGTCCCCCTCGGCCGGGATCACTTGTAGAGTATTGGAGGTCAGGATAAGAAATCCAGGTAGGCAAGAGATGTCAAGATGGCAAACCGGACTCGTTTCTTCATCCAGCTGGTCTCTTTATTGATAAAATACACGGCTCAACGCGTTTCAGGGGTCTCTCTAATCCCCCTTCATCAGGAGCTCCTGCCACTGGGGGGCAGTGAAGTGAGTAACATTCTGTACTGGGAAAATATTCTTATATACATCCCATTCTTTTTACTAACTTCAGTCACCTCGAATATAATATTTTATCTTATTTAAGTATATGGATTTACACCCTATTGTCGGTACACAGTCACCTCCTAGGTCTATTGTTAAAGACAACTCTCACTACAAATCACCTTATGTGTTGGGTTTCTGGTGCCCACTAACTTTCTTCATCTTCTCACCTTACCCATGGAGAGCCAGGTACATCACCAGATCTCAAGAAAACCCCCTTGTCCTGCACAATTCGGCGCAGGGCAAAGGAGAGTTTAAGACAGTAGTAGTAGGAATGTATAGGCGCTCCAGCTGTTCTGAAACTACAACTCCCAGAATCCTCTTTTCACTTTTGTGGGAGTTACAAAAATAGCTGAATAAGTGTTCATGACGGGGTTGTAGTTTCACAGAAGCTGGTGTGTCATGTAGACTTGCCTGGCAGGTTTTCCCTCACAAAACTTTTCTAACCACTCTTCTTAAAACTGCATTGTGCTGTCCCTCCCCATCTTTCCAGAAAATGACAACGGTGAGCCCTGATGGTGCCAGGTAAGGTGCATTGACACGGAGAATGGTAACGCCCAGTTGTAAATTCATTTACACATTTCCAGGAGGAACAGAATTCTGCATAATGGCTTTCTTTTAAAGGATTCACTCCATAAAAATAATAAAATCAAGCCTGAAACTCTAAACACTGTGTATTCACTTATATTCACATATATTCCTGGAATAATGTTAGGAGAGCGCCCTCTGCGGTCTATATGGAATAGCAGTTACCTTGGTAAATGTGCTGAGGTTGGACACAGGTTCAGTTTGAGGGATCACTGGTGAAGTGAGCTGGAGCTTCTGATCACCTGTGCGGAGGGATCCCTGGTGTAGTGAGCTGGAGCTTCTGATCACCTATGCGGAGGGATCCCTGGTGTAGTGAGCTGGAGCTTCTGATCACCTATGCGGAGGGATCCCTGGTGTAGTGAGCTTGAGCTTCTGATCACTTATGCGGAGGGATCCCTGGTGTAGTGAGCTGGAGCTTCTGATCACCTATGTGGTGGGATCCCTGGTGTAGTGAGCCGGGGCTTCTGATCACTTATGTGGTGGGATCCCTGGTGCAGTGAGCCGAGGCTTCTGATCACCTATGTGGAGGGATCCCTGGTGTAGTGAGCCGGGGCTTCTGATCACTTATGTGGCAGGATCCCTGGTGTAGTGAGCCGGGGCTTCTGATCACTTATGTGGCAGGATCCCTGGTGTAGTGAGCCGGGGCTTCTGATCACTTTTGTGGAGGGATCACTGGTGTAGTGAGCCGGAGCTTCTTCTGAAGCTGCAATTTCTTCTCTGCTTCTCCAGAGCAAGTAATAAAATGGAGACAGCAATACTGTAATTGCTCAGAAGTAGCTGCTCATCTCACTAGGAATCACCGCATATCGGAAAGAGCAAAGACTGAACATGTGTGTCCACCTCAGCATGTCTACTGAGGTGGACACAGTAAGGATTCATGCACACCACCATAGTTTGCATCCGTGTCCTATCTGTATTTTTTGTTGATTGCACACGGACCCATTTATTTCTATTCAACATACAGCAGGCGGTGCAGTTCTTCCGCCATTCCTGGAATATCTGGGGCGATCTGTATTTTATTTGTAGGTGTAAAAGACAAAAATGTTTATGGGATGGATATAACTTGTGGGATAACCACTTTATGAAAAGTTGCTCAAGAATAAGACCTCTTTCCCCTGCTGGAGCCTTACATGTGCAATGAGTAGAGGTGTATACACCTTGGCTTCAAGTACCTGCTGCACGCCAGCTGAGGTGGATACCCCCTAAGGATCCCGGGGTGAGATTTGGCACTGCCAGGCGCTGATGTCCAGGAACCAAGGGCGGTCTATAACAGCAAAGTGGGCAGCATGGCTCTCCTCATGCGGTGACTGCACTAGCTGTTTTCATGACTGGTACATATTCATACTTGATTTTTCACACACAAACACTAATTGTACACTTCAAGTACACCGGTTTCTGAATGTTGGCAGCCTGACCAGAGTAGACATGGAAATAGTTCAATATTTCCGTTCTGGTGACAGCAGACTATCAAAAATGAATCAGCTGCACTTCTATTTTTAGTGCTTTCCACCCAAACTTTAAAGGAAACCTGTCAGGCCTAAGCATGTGATCCAGTACAGGCATGTGACATGTATGTTCACTTCTGAGGTGGAGTTTAATATGTCTGCAGACTTAGGCTGGGTTCACACGGGCGTGTCCGGATTAGGTCCGGATGCGTTGCAGATGCGTTCAGTGAAAACTGTGCGATTTCACAGGCAAAGCCATTCAGTTTTGCCTGCGATTGTGTTCAGTTTTTCCGCGCGGGTGCAATGCGTTTTGATGCGTTTTGATGCGTTTTTCACGCGCGTGATAAAAAACTGAAGGTTTACAAACAACATCTCCTAGCAACCATCAGTGAAAAACACAACGCACCCGCACTTGCTTGCGGATGCAATGCGTTTTTCACGCAGCGCCATTCACTTCTATGGGGCCAGAGCTGCGTGAAAAACGCAGAATATAGAACATGCTGCGATTTTCACGCAACGCACAAGTGATGCGTGAAAAAAAAACGCTCATGTACATAAACCCATTAAAATGAATGGGTCAGGATTCAGTGCGGGTGCAATGCGTTCACATCACGCATTGCACCCGCACGGAAAACTCGCCCGTGTGAAAGAGGCCTTTTAAAGGGGGTCTCTCAATTCAGCAAATTGCATTTATCATGTAGAAAGTTACAAAGCTCTTACTAATGTACTGTGATTGTCCATATTGCCTCCTTTGCTGGCGTCATTTATTTCTCCATCATGTTATATACTGCTCCTATCCAGGGCTTTACGGCTGCAGTGCAAATATGAGGTGGATGGAGTAGGGTTGTCACGATACTAAATCGACTGCGGATTTGTCTCCGTCCAAAAATCCGGAAGACATGCCGTAACGCCAGATTCGGAATAAATGCCCATTGAAGAGCATTAATCCGGATCCGGAATTAAGCTAAACGTCGTTTCGCCGGATCCGACGTTTAGCTCTGCACATGCGCAGCAGCAGTTCCGCTCGGGGCCCCAGTGTAAGCTGGCGCTCTGATCGGTTACCATGGCAGCCAGGATGCTACTGAAGTCCTGGCTGCCATGGTAAGTACTCCGCAGCAGTGTACTTACCTGCTCTGCGGCCTCCGGGCGCTCCTTCATGACGTCACAGGTTCGGGCGGTGCATTGATCTATGCGCCGCGCGGACCTGTGACGTCATGAAGGAGTGGCTGCAGCGCAGGTAAGTACACTGCTGCAGAGTACTTACCATGGCAGCCAGGACTTCAGTAGCGTCCTGGCTGCCATGGTAACCTGAAAGCATTTTGAAGACTAATCAGGATCCTGATCAGTCTTCAAATGTTTTCAGGCAACTTGCGTTCTGACGGATCCTCAGAATGCAAGTGTGAAAGAGCCCTAATAGATGACTTAAAATGGTGAATCGCACGGTTTGGATTTTTTTTTCCCCTTCTGTTACGGCATTCACCGCATAAGAAGTTTTTTTTTTTAATAGTTTGCACTTTTTCGGGCGTGGCGATTATGTAATATGTTTATTTTTTATTTGTAAATTTTATTTAGTATCTATTAGCCCCCCTAGGGACTAGAACCCATTTCCTATTTAGCCTAATATAGCTCCATTAGGTTGAATAGGACTTCACACTCTCCCTGCTGCCCTGTGCATAGTGCACACAGCAGCAGGGAGATTACCATGGCAGCCAGGACTTCAGTAGCGTCCTGGCTGCCATGGTAACCGATCAGAGCCCTAGCGGTGTAATTGGAACTGCCACTGGGGGGGAGCCTGTGGCCACTGCGCCACCAATAAATGTACACATTAATTGAAGTATAGGCGGCAGCTGCCTCAATAACAGGGCATGCGATCCTCCGCACCGGCACCCGCTGCCAGTACTTGAATTCATGTGTTTTACGTTCATTGGCGCAGTGACCACAGTCCCTCCCCGCTGTATCTCCATTGGTGGCAGCAGAACCACAGTGGAAAGGGAGGGACTCCCTCCTTCTTCACTTTGCTGGTGAAGAGAACATGGCGCGTGCCATGTCTTCTAACTGATACTAGTAATATGCTCCCTGAGAAACAGGAATATGCAAAATAAATGTGGAGCCCCAGTTATGGGTCTACAACACAATGGAAGCCAGATATCTCTCAAAGGAAGGAAAACCGAGCAAACGGGCGGTTTCCCAGGGAGCTTTGCACTTCGGATTGCTGTGTTGAGACTCTTAAGTGAGGCTCCGCAGTGTTTTTTGTAGCTGGTCTCCCTGAGATCAGCTATCGTTGTGTTTGAGTAGTCACCAAAGCATTGCTCCCGGTTAGCCAGAATCCTACTCCGCACTGATGAGGGGCAACACCCCGAAACAGCTGTCTGTGGATGGATACCTGGCTTAGGTTTTCCCTGTCACATCCTTAAAGCTTGTAAAATAGCGGGATCTTGACATAGGGGCCACTTAATATGGTGGATTTGGTGATCTCTGTAATGGAGACACCCCTTCGCTTGGTTTTCCATCCCTGAGGGATATCTGGCTTCCATTGTGTTGTAGACCCAATACTGGGGCTCCACATTTATTTTGCATATTCCTGTTTCCCAGGGAGCTTTGCACTTCGGATTGCTGTGTTGAGACTCTTAAGTGAGGCTCCGCGGTGTTTTTTGTAGCTGGTCTCCCTGAGATCAGCTATTGTTGTGTTTGAGTAGTCTCCGAGGCATTGCTCCCGGTTAGCCAGAATCCTACTCCGCACTGATGAGGGGCAACACCCCGAAACAGCTGTCTGTGGATGGATAACTGGCTTAGGTTTTCCCTGTCACATCCTTAAAGCTTGTAAAAAAGCAGGATCTTGACATAGGGGCCACTTAATATGGTGGATTTGGTGATCTCTGTAATGGAGACACCCCTTTGCTTGGTTTTCCTTCCTTTGAGGGATATCTGGCTTTCATTGTGTTGTAGACCCAATACTGGGGCTCCACATTTATTTTGCATATTACTGTTTCCCAGGGAGCTTTGCACTTCGGATTGCTGTGTTGAGACTCTTAAATGAGGCTCCGCGGTGTTTTTTGTAGCTGGTCTCCCTGAGATCAGCTATCGTTGTGTTTGAGTAGTCTCCGAGGCATTGCTCCTGGTTAGCCAGAATCCCACTCCGCACTGATGAGGGGCAACACCCCGAAACAGCTGTCTGTGGATGGATAACTGGCTTAGGTTTTCCCTGTCACATCCTTAAAGCTTGTAAAAAAGCGGGATCTTGACATAGGGGCCACTTAATATGGTGGATTTGGTGATCTCTGTAATGGAGACAACCCTTTGCTTGGTTTTCCTTCCTTTGAGGGATATCTGGCTTTCATTGTGTTGTAGACCCAATACTGTGGCTCCACATTTATTTTGCATATTACTGTTTCCCAGGGAGCTTTGCACTTCGGATTGCAGTGTTGAGACTCTTAAGTGAGGCTCCGCAGTGTTTTTTGTAGCTGGTCTCCCTGAGATCAGCTATTGGTGTTAACTGATACTAGGCTGCGCAGCCTAGTATCGGTAAATAGTAAGACCCGATATTGTAACTCTAGGATGGAAGCTGCTGCGCAGGCGTACCTATGCACTGTCCCTTCTGACGCTCTGTAGCCGTCATTTCAAGCTGGCGTCAGAAACTATACATTGGATGGAAGGCTGTGACTAGGGATGAGCGAATCGACCTTTTACCGAACTCTGCGTCGGTTCCAAGGTACCACTTGGAACTGAAACGGAGTTCTATAAAAGGTTGTTTATTTTACAGTAGAAATTAATTTCTGAAGTTATTGCCCTAAGTCTTGCGAGACTTCGGCTCAGCGGAGCCAATACTTTCTGATACTGTACCGAGCGCAGTATTCTAACAAAGTTTTATGCGAATCGACTTTGGATGTTTCATCTGACGTTCGCTCATCCCTAGCTGTGACCAGTGCGCAGCGCCCTTTCACTTGTACCGCGGTATGGCCACTAGTGGACGGAACCTTCTGCTGTCACCGCCACTCGTGGGCCTAATGGGCTTCACGCCTCCACCAATCTGGTACTGATGAACCAAGTTCTGGAACACCCCTTTAAAACATCAAACATGGAAACAGGAAAATGAGAAGTAAAAAAAACTGCTGTATGTGTGTGACAAGCATTGGCAATGAAGATAGTCTCTGAATAATAAAAAAAAAAAAAGCTTGTTTATTCCCTCGGCCGCTCCTCGTGCTGCAGCGGGGGCATCAGCAGCATCTTCTCATAGACGGTGTAATACCTAGTGCTGACCGCCATGCTCAGAATGGTTTGAAATAGGAAGAAATACTTCATCCTCATCACTGCAGATCTGTAGAGGTTAATGCAGAAGCGGAACACGTCATTGGGCAGCGGCTTCTTATTGTACCTGTAACATAGAAAAGACGCTGAGGTCCCCGGGTAGACGCCCACTCACTCGTGGATTTGGGGGGGAACATTCTGTACTGTAACTCCACAGAATATCGGGTTCTTTACAAAGCCAGTATGGTAAATCAGATGGAGTCTGAAATGGTTCCTGCCATTTTAACCAACTTCTGACATGGCAGAAGTTTTGATGGGTGGATGTCCAGGCTAAAAAGAAAGAAGAGCGCTATTACGATGCACTCACATTGCAGATTTTGCAGAAATTTTTCAACTGAAAATTGGTTCCATTCACCTGCAGAAATCCTTGCTTGCTGCCCTTTTTTAATGAATGAATCAGATTTTCAGTCGCACAAATTTCTGCGACAAAATCGGCAGCGTGCGAGTTCGCCCTTATGAGCATCCCTTTCAGCATTGCAGATTGATTGGAAGCCCATAGTCTATGAATCTGAACAGATATAAAGGGGACGACGCTCAGATGAGCACTTCTGCCCCTTTGTTTTACAATCTGTCGGCGTCTTTGCACCAGAGACACAATGGTATCCCTCAAAACAACACTAGGGGAGCACCCTAAATACTCTTAAAGAGGACCTTTCATCACTTCTAAAGATATAAACCAAGTATACAGACATGTAGAGCGGCGCCCAGGGATCTCCCTGCACTTACTATTATCCCTGGGCGCCGCTCCGTTCTCCCGGTATAGGCTCCGGTCTCTGTGCTCACAAAGTTATAGTAGGCGGGGACTTGGTTATAGTAGGCGGAGCCTGCCCTTCATCTCCTTCTCCCAGGCTATGAGCTCTGTGCTGCGATTGGCCAGCGCTACAGCCTGGGATACGCCTACTATAACCAAGTCCCCGCCTACTATAACTTTGTGAGCACAGAGACCGGAGCCTATACCGGGAGAACGGAGCGGCGCCCAGGGATAATAGTAAGTGCAGGGAGATCCCTGGGCGCCGCTCTACATGTCACCATCGTTAGTTAATATCTTTAGAAGTCATCAAAGGTCCTCTTTAATATTGACCTCAATGTGAGCCATAAGCGCCCCCTAGTGGTGCCAAATCAGACGGCGCTGTCATAACTATGAGCTCTGTATCACAGAAACTAAGCTGCAAGATATATTAAGAAATCAGTGGGCAAACCACAGGGTCCAACTCGTGGCACCTCTGCCAGTCAACTGTTTGCAGGAGCGGCAGCAGTTCTGCAACTGTATAGCGGCCATGCCTGGCTCTGGCACACAGCAGCACCTGAAAACGGCTGATCAGCAGGGGTGCCATTCAGATAAACCCATGAAAAAAATAAAAAAATGCCCCAATGAGGTGGTGCCACGATTAAATATTAAAGGAGTTGGCCACTTTACAAAGTTTTTCTGTAACTTACTGTGTGGGTCACTGCTGCTGATGATGATGTGCTAAGCAGCGTCTATCCATACTCTGTCCTCCCTCGCTTCCTGTGGTGTGGTTTGCCACCATGGCCCTTACATCCGGCGTGGCTGTGTTGCCTCCCTCGCCCGACCATCCAGCGTTGAGCCCTTCTGGCCTCTCTCCTACTGTACAGTCATTCACTGCATTCAGTGTCCCGTCCTATGTTCTTGTGCGCAGCAGTGAAGCGCCTGGAGAACACTGTGCAAGCCATCGTTCATCCAGATGTATGTAATGACGCTTGCGCAGCAGAAGAAAGCACAGGAGAGTGCAATTCCAGGTGGGAGAGAACACAGCGACGTCAGATGTAAGGGCTGCTGCAAAACGTGCCGCAGCCGCTGTATACAGGAGCAGCAGCGAGGAAGAAAAGAGCTGGAAAATGGATAGAAGCTGCTTGTCACATCAGCAGCAGTGACCATCTTAGGGTCCATTCAAAACGTTCAGTTTTTTTGCGGATCCGTTTTTCTGTACAACCTTCCGTTTTTGTACTAAAGTGCATCCGAATCCGTTCCGTGTTTCCGTCTTAAAACAGAAAGCACATGGCACAGAGGGCTGGGTTCAATTTTTTTTTTGTTTCCTGTAAACGGATCCGCAAAATCGGATGACATTTGGATGTATTTTTGCGGATCCATTGACTTGAATGGACAACGGACCCGAAAAACGGACAGAAAGTAGGACAAGCTTAATTTTTTTTCAGGATCTGCATCCTGGAAAAAACGGAAACGGAAGGGATTCCGTGATTCGGACAGCGCCATGATTGGTGTCCGCATTTTTGCGGAGGCAATTGAAATTAATGGATCCAGAAAAACGTTCCGATTTAATTCGGAACGGAAACGGAGTGTAAAAACGGATGTGTGAATGGACCCTTACAGTGGGATAATGAAAAACTGCCAGGCGTCCAACCCCTTTAATGTATCCTTTTATATCAGCCATAACAAACAATTGGGAACCTACATTCTGGTACATCTCGGTATTTCGGTTACTTATGGCGCTCCCTGCTGTTCCACATAGTATGTCCAGTAATGGTGGTCACACATGCCCAGTAGCTCAGTCCCATTGCCTGGAAGTGGCTCCAATAAGTCAAAATCTGACTTTCCAACAACTTAGAATTTGACAAGGGAATATAACTGATATCCATCTGTAGGCCGCTGTGTCAGGGGGCGTGCCGCTCGTCAGTATAGAGTAGGATTCTGGCGTGCTGGGTGCGGTGACTTGGATCCAAGAGGTGGCACTGGTGAGATTCCTTTGCATATTTGTTTCCCATGGGACACTGCCAATAAGTCTCCATACCGTGGAGTGCCTCCATACAGGACTGATCTGCTTAAAGGGGTTATCTGGGAATTTATACTGATGACCTATCACAGGGATCAGCAACCTTCGGCACTCCAGCTGTGGTGAAACTACGACTCCCAGCATGCACACCTCCTTGGCTGTTCTCAGAACTCCCAAAGGAGTGAATGGAGCATGCTGGGAGTCGTAGTTTCACAACAGTGGAGTGCCGAAGGTTGCTGATCCCTGACCTATCAGATTGGCAGGGGGTTAATACCCAGGACCCCCGCCAATCAGCTGTTAGAAGACGCAGGCACTCCGTGAGCGCTGCGGCCTTTTTCCTTGGCCATGGGATGTCACCACACATCAGTCACATGCCCCAGGCTGCAGCTCAGCCCCTTTCAGGTCAATAGAGCGGAGCTGCAATACCAAGCAGCTGCCGGGAGCCGGTTGCGTTCACCAAAGAGCATGGCGGCTACCTTGAAACGGCTGATTGGGGGGACTCAGACCCTTTCTGATGTGATAATGATGTCATCATTATTGATTCCTGGATAACCCTTTTATTCATATGTGCCCGCATCGCTGAGAAAAAAATGTTTTAATATATACAAATAATCCTAGGAGCAATGGGGGCGTTGTGGTTACACCTAGAGGCTCAGCTCTCTCTGCACTTTGAATGATATGGCCAGGTGTGATGATGTTTTCATTTCTGGACCTGTCAGTCAAAGTGCAGAGGGCGCAGCAGTTGCAGAGAGAGCAGAGCCTCTAGGTGTAATGGTAACGCCCCCGTTGCTCCTAGAGGCTCATTTGCATGTAATAAGACATCATATTTCTCAGCGATGCGGGCACATATGAACATGGACCCACACAGATGTCTTCAGCTGCCAAGTGCACATGTAACAGGTCAGCCAGTGTCATAGGGACAGATCTGCTGACAGATGGGCTTTACAGTATGGGGGCTATTTCGGATGACTGTAAGCTAATTAAGGGCATAGATTACATACAGCTAAATGAACTCCTCTGAGAATATAATGCAGCGTCTTACATGGGTACAATAAGTGGATATGGATATACTTACTTTAGAAAGTACATTGTGCTGACTAACGCAGCTAAGGACGCTGAACCCAGACCCCCCACAACAGCTCCGACCGCGGTGCCACGCAACGTGTTACATAGGGGACAATTCATCTTACCTGTGGGGGAAATAAAAGCAACCATTACAATCTCTACATTTGGTGGGGCCACAGCACCTGCTAAATGGCCCCCAGCAAATCCTGGTGTGACTGGAAAATTACATCATTTGTGTAGTGCTTGGTCTTAAAGGGGTTGTATAAACTTTTCAGAAACAGCGCCACCATTGACTTCAGTGGGACTGAGCTGGAAACCTACTGATGAGGGCTCATTCACACGACCGTAAGAATGGGTTCACAAAGGAACAGGTGTGGACCTATTCATTTCAAAAATAGCGGACAAGAGTAGGTATTTTCTATATAGCGCCGGCCGTGTGCTTTCCGCAAAATGTGGAACGCACGCGGCCGGTATCTGTGTTCTGTGGATCGCAAAACACGGCACGATTGTGTGAATGCGCCCTAAGTGTGGTGCTATTTCTGGTCACATGTCTGACAGCAGAAGTCTGTTTCCAATGGTAACCAACTGAATTTTACACAGTCAAGTCCTATTATTGTTATGACCACCAGCGAATATCCAGAGTAACCGCCGTGTGCAGCACGGACAGCAGCTAGATGGGCAGCGGGGACTCCATAGGGTCCTGGTAGGTTGCCACAGGTTTGTGGAGCCACGCTGACTGCGGCGCATCCCACAGCTGCTGGAGGGGGCGTCGAGGAGGATCCCTAGAGAGAACGCCACCATCGAGGTGGTCCCACAGATGATTAATTGGGTTCATGTCTGGAGAATTAGGGGGACAAGGTAGTACTTAGAAGTCTTGCTCTTCCATCAAATGTTAGAATTTCTAGCCGTGTGACATGTTGCATTGTCTTGCTGGAAGATCTCACCTGCCCCAGGGTAGACAATCAGTACGTATGGGTGTACGTGATCTGCAAGGATTGATTCATACCCAAACCGGTAGAAAGCGCCTTCCACATGGATGAGTGGCCCAGGGAATGCCACGAAAACATCCCCCTGATCATAATGCTGCCACCACCAGCTTGTGCTCTTCCAGCAATGGTTGCAGGGCGTTTGTCTGATGTTTCTCTCCTGACACTCAAAGGTCCATCCGTTCTATGAAGAAGAAAACGTGACTCATCGGAGAAGACAACCCTTTACCAATCAGCGGAGGTCCGATACCGATACTACTGTGAAATCTGAAGCCTTTTCTGTCGATGCAACCAGGGTGCTCCACGGCTTCCACGTTTCTTATTCACATTGGCGCCATTTGTCCCTCACCATACACTGTCACCACAGTAGCAGAGAACAACCCTTGGCATGAAAACCAATAATCATCCCTTTTTACGACTCTTATAAATCGCCCCTTTTATCCATAACACCAATGAGGGATATGTGTGTGGACAGCCTATCACCCACCTTTTATACCCACCGAGCCCGCTCAGCACATGTTCCTTCAAAAGCTACGCGCTGCCGACATAGGAAGTAGTCAGAATAATGGGTCTCAACTGTGTAAAAGCAGCAAAGTTATATGTGTGGGGACATAGAAACATGATATTTGGAAAGTTACTAAATGGATCTAAAAAAAAAAAAAAGAACAAAGAAAGGAATATTTAGCATGAGTTAGGCTACTTTCACACTAGCGTTTTTTGTGGATCCGTCATGGATCTGCAAAAACGCTTCCATTACAATAATACAACTGCATCATGAATGGATCCAGTTGTATTATGTCTTCTATAGCCAAGACGGAGCCATCATGAACTCCATCGAAAGTCAATGGGGGACGTTTTCTATTGTGTCAGAGAACACCGATTCGTCCCCATTGACTTACATTGTGTGTCAGGACGGATCGTTTTTCTGTCCGCAACGAGGACGCAACGGAATGGAATGCATTTTGGTGCATTCTGTTTCGTTCAGTTTTGTCCCCATTGACAATGAATGGGGACAAAACTGAAGCGTTTTCTTCCGCTATTGAGGCCCTCTGACGGATCTCAATAGTGGAATTGAAAACGCTAATGTGAAAGTAGCCTTAAAGGGGTTGTGCCAACAGGATAGGGGATAACTAACTGATGGTCCGACTGCTGAGACCCTCACTGATTACGAGAATGGGGGTCCTGTTCCCCCGTTCTGATGGAGTGTCAGGTTTCGCTCCGTTGATTCTTTTTGGGAGCAGCTGAGATAGCTGGGTGCCGTACTCAGCTATCGCTGGCGCTCCCATAGAGAATGAATGAAGTGACCCGCCGCCCCATCAGAATGGGGGGGGGGGGGGGGGCAGGACCGGACTCCCAGCAGTCAGCTGGTTAAAAACTTGGCACAACCCCTTAAACAACTGTAGTCCCCAATATACTCTCACATACGATGTATAAATTCTTACCAGCCATAATGGAATTGGGTATAGCAGCTTGATACAAGATGGTGGTCTGGAACAGCGGGAGGGTGGTCACGACGAGGGAGGACAACAGGAAGCCCCGTCTGACCTTCAAGGTTTCTCTGAATACCTTGTTGGAGAGAAGTCCAGAAGCCGAGGCGCTTAGACCAACTATCAGACTTCCATAACGGAAATATTTCCTATAGGACAGAAAGGGATAAAATGTCAGAACAACAGACTGAGAGCAGGGCCCTTATAAACACATTCATCGAGCAACTCTCAAGGAACCAATTTTTTTTTTCTTCACCACAACAGCAAAGAACAGTTCACACTGCGCAGTTTCAGAAATACTGCCACCCATGGGCCAAAAACCAATAATCATCCCTTCACCCTCTGCTCTAATGGGGGGCAATTACCCAGAAACAGCTGTCTGCAGATGAGATGCTGGCTTATTTTATTTCCAAGTCATGCTTCAAGGCCTGTTTAACCCCTTTAAGCGACAGCCAGTTTGGACCAAATGCCGGAGTCCCATTTTTCAAATCTGACTGTCAGTTTATTTGGTAATGACTTTGGAACGCTTTTACTAATCCAAGCCATTCTGAGATTGCTTTCTTGTCACACATCGTACTTCATGTTAGTGGTGAATTTTAGTTGATACATCTTAACTTTATGCATAAGAAAAAATAAAAAATTTGCTGAAAATTCGAACATTTTTTCAAAATTAGAATTTCTCTGCTTTTAAGGCCCCTTGCATACGACTGTATGCCCTCCGAGACATGCGGGCCATATGTCCCGAAGCGGCATACATTGTGCGCACGGGAGCGTTACTATGGTGCTGTGCGCAACAGGCCGCCCGCGGGACTATTGTCCCACACTCATAAGATCATATTAGTGCGG
Organism: Bufotes viridis; assembly: GCA_033119425.1. Taxonomy (NCBI): domain Eukaryota; kingdom Metazoa; phylum Chordata; class Amphibia; order Anura; family Bufonidae; genus Bufotes; species Bufotes viridis. The sequence continues at coordinate 488,788,241 of CM065591.1, forward strand.
GACAAATTACAATAGTCCCGCGGGCGGCCCAATGCGCACAGCACCATAGTAACGCTCCCGTGCGCACAATGTATGCCGCTCCAGGACATATGGCCCGCTCACGGACCGTATGTCTCGGAGGGCATACGGTCGTGTGCGAGGGGCCTAAGACAGTGATACTTCATAAAATAGTTAGTACTTTACATTCCCCATATGTCTACTTCATGTTGGCATCATTTTTTAAATGTCATTTTATTTTTTCAGGAAGTTAGAAGGCTTAGAAGTAAATTTTAATTTAAGAAAATTGCCAAAACTCAACCCAAGTTATGAAGTCACTTTTTGGGGCTTACATGGTAGAAACCACCCATAAATGACCTCATTTTTAGAAACTATACCCCTCAAGTTATTAAAAACTGATTTTACATACTTTGTTTATGCAGTGTCCCACTTGTGATCGTGGGCACAGCAAACTGGCTTTACTGTGTTTTATTGTTATATATTATGTCTGTATGCCGTACTTCATCTCGTGTCATATTCTCCCATCACTATGTGATTCTATGTAAGATCCTTTCATTCAGGCCAGTTAGATTGCACTACACTAGTCTGACCACTAGATGGGGGCAGTGTGACAGTGTATACCGTATTTTTCGCCCTATAAGACGCACCTAGGTTTTTGAGGAGGAAAATAAGAAAAAAAATATTTTGAACCAAAAGGTGTGCTTTTGGTGTTTTTTTTTTTTACTAATGGTGTTCTGCGCATGACACTATTATAATGCACTAAACAGAAACACAAGGGGGGGTCAGTCAGCACGTCCCTGTATGCAGGTGCACGCAGCTATGGCAATTATACACACAAATAGGGCCCACACTCCCTGGATTGTATGTGGCTGTCATGGCCCATAACAGGTAAAGGACCTTCGGTGACGTCACTGGGTCACATGGTCCAATCATGGAAGCAGGTGATTGGACCATGTGACCCAGTGACGTGAAGTTCCTTTACCCCTCCAGCTGAAGACAGAACAGGACACTGGCAGCTACGTGATCAATTGGAAGAGGTGAGTTCATTTTTATTTTTAACCCTCTATTGCCCTTTTTACTTCGCATTCTGTATTTAGAATGCTATTTTCCTTCATAACCATGTTATAAGGAAAAATAATAAAGATCGGGTCCCAGTCCCGATGCTCTCCTAGCAACCCTGTGGAAAAATCGCACCGCATCCGCACTTGCTTGCGATTTTCGTGCAGCCCCATTCACTTCTATGGGGCCTGCGTTGGGTGAAAAACGCAGAAAGTAGAACATGCTGCGATTTTCATGCAGCGCTAAAGTGATGCGGGAAAATCATCGCTCATGTGCACAGCCCCATAGAAATGAATGGGTCCGGATTCAGTGCGGGTGCAATGCGTTCACCTCACGCATTGCACCTGCGCTAAGACTTTTTATACTTCAAAAGCCTAGTCTGAAGCAGTAGCTTTCACATATAAAATACAAAGAGCCTGTTTTACCCGAGGACTTACATTTCCCTACCCTCCTATGCATGAGAGACTGTATTTTATATCTGGATGTACTAGAGACTGTTTTATACTTGGATGTAACTGTTACCAGGAACAACTATCAGTAAAAGTCATAAGTTGGATTGCACCATCCTTGTCTCAGTTTCCAATTCCTTAATTACTACTACTATAAATGGTTGTACCCCTACAAAAGGTACTGGCGTCACGACAACAAGGGACCTTGCCATAGGCACATAAATACAGACCACCAAGGGCACCTCAAAACACCATCTGGCCTGTGTCCCTTATCAGAGCGGCCCCAGAGAATTGTTGTGCCGTTCTCCTCATCACTTATGCAAGCCTGCCCAGGGACGAGATAACCGTGAGTAACCAGAACTGTATTCACCTCGGCCTAACTAATGCTCACACCGGGACCTCACATACAATTCCCCTGTCGGTCTGGCTCACCGCGTTAACTCTTTAGGTATTCCACAAGAATTGAAGCAAAATGGAGGACAAATTTTAATATTCAATTTGCAGATTTTCCATTCTAATCAATTTTTCCTGTAACACAGCAAGGGTTAACAGCCAAACAAACCTCAATATTTATTACCCTGATGCTGCAGTTTACAGAAACACCCCATATGTGATCGTAAACTGCTGTACGGGCACACGGCAGGGTGCAAAGAGAAAGGAGCGCCATATTGTTTAGGTAAGGCAGATTTTGCTGGAATAGTTTTCGGGCACCATGTCACATTTGAAGAGACCCGAAGGTACCCCTAGAAAGAAAACCCCAAAACGTGACCCCATTTTGGAAACTACACCTCTCAAGGAATAAATCTATGAGTGAAGTGAATGCTGTGACCAAACAAGCGTTTCATAGAATTTAGAAACACATGGCTGTGAAAAAGAAAAATTTACTTTTATTTCCAATATAATGTTGTTTTAGCCCCAATTTTTTTATTTTCACAAGGAGTAACAGGAGAAAATGCACCTGAATATGGCAACACCCCATATGTGATGGTAAACCGCTGTTTGGGGAGACGGCAGCATTCAGAAGGGAAGGAACGGCAACGGGATTTTCTAAGATGTAATTTGCTGAAATTGATTTTAGTGGCCATGAAATTCTTATTTTTTCACCAATGTAGCTGTGTGAGGGCTTATTTTTTGCGGAACAGGCTGTAGTTTCTTTGGTAGAATTTTGGGGTACATAGGTCTTTTTATTCACTTTTTAGAACATTTTTGTTAAGATGAAGTGGGTAAAAATGGCAATTCTGTCAGTGTTTTTTACATTTTTTATGGGGTTCCTCTTACTGTAAATTTGAAATGATACTTTTATTCTGTAGGTTGATACGGTTATGGCGATACCAAATTTATTCAGTTTTTTTTTTACTACTTTTTCAGCATAAAATCACTTTTGTGTTCAAAATAAAATATTTTGCATCGTCATACACTAAAGTCCATAACCTTTTTATTTTTTCACCAATGTAGCTGTTTGAGGGCTTGTTTTTTGCAGGACGGACTGTAGTTTCTATTGGTATCATTTTCCGGTACGATATGACTTTTTGATTACTTTTTATAAAAATATTTGTTGAGATGACGTGCGTAAAAATGGCAATTCTGTCAGTGTTTTTTATTTTTTATGGGGTTCTTGCAGTAAATATGATATGATAATTTTATTCTGTGGGTTGATACAGTTATGGTGATAGCAAATATTATGTTTTTCTACATTTTTAGCATAAAATCACTTTTGTGTTAAAAATAATTTATATTTTGCATCATCATATACTAAAGTCCATAACTTTTTTATTTTTTCACCAATGTAGCTGTGTGAGGGCTTGTTTTTTGCGGGACGGGCTGTAGTTTTTATTGGTATCATTTTGGGGTACATATGAGTTTTTGATCACTTGTTATTTATATTTTTGTGGAGGCGAGGGAACAAAAACAGCAATTCCGTCATTGTTTTTACAACGTTCACGCGCGGAGTTACTAACATGATACTTCTATACATCAGGTCGTTACGGATGCGGCGATAACAATTATGTGTCCATTTTTTTTATTTTTTAATGACTTATAAATGAACTGATATGAGAAAAGACAATTTTTATTTTATTTTCATTTACATTTTAATGTATTTTTTTATTACACTTTTTAACCCCTTAAGGACTCAGCCCTATTTCACCTTAAGGACTCGGCCATTTTTTGCAAATCTGACCAGTGTCACTTTATGTGGTGATAACTTTTAAACGCTTTTTCTTATCCAGTCCATTCTGAGATTGTTTTTTCGTCACATATTGTACTTCATGACAGTGGTAAAATGGAGTCGAAAAATTTCATATTTTTTTATAAAAAAAAAATACCAAATTTACCAAAAATTTTGAAAAATTAGCAATTTTCCAAGTATCAATTTCTCTGCTTCTATAATACATAGTAATACCGCCCAAAAAAAAGTTATTAATTTACATTCGCCATATGTCTACTTCATGTATCGATCATTTTGGGAATGATATTTCATTTTTTGGGAACGTTACAAGGCTTAGAAGTTTAGAAGCAAATCTTTGTGAGGCTTAAATAATAGAAACCACCCAAAATGACCCCATTCCAGAAACTACACCCCTCAAGGTATTAAAAACTGATTTTACAAACTTCGTTAACCCTTTAGGTTCTCCACAAGAGTTAATGGCAAATGGAAATAAAATTTCAGAATTTCGATTTTTTTTTGGGAAAATTTTCCATTTTAATCAATTTTTTCCAGTAACAAAGCAAGGGTTAACAGCCAAACAAAACTTTATATTTACTGCCCTGATTCTGTAGTTTGCAGAAACACCCCATATGTGGTCATAAACTCCTGTATGGCCAAACAGCAGGGCACAGAAGGAAGGGAACGCCATATGGTTTTTGGAAGGCGTATTTTGCTGGACTGGATTTTTGACACCATGTCCCATTTGAAGCCCCCCGATGCACCCCTACAGAAGAAACTCCATAAAAGTGACTCCATCTAAGAAACTACACCCCTCCAGGTATTCAAAACTGATTTTACAAACTTTGTTAACCCTTTAGGTGTTCCACAAGAGTTATTGGCAAATGGAGATGAAATTTCAGAATTTCTATTTTTTGTTACCTTGCCTCAAAAAAAGTGTAATATAGAGCAACCAAAAATCACATTTAAAGGTCCAGCAAATTATTCGTATTCTTATGATTGGGTAACTTATAGTCAACCTCAATAGTCCAGCAAAAAGTTAGTGTACCCTAAAAGTCATATACTTTACTAGTTATATAAAAAACCGGGATAAAGACCCGATCGATAATCCTCATTAACAAAAACTGTGATACAACAAAAAAGACCAAACAAATGGACGCAAGGGATCCTGCTAAGGTAGACAGGTATGAAGTGTGCGGAGAGGGCGGAGAACTGATGTATGTGTCTATCCAATCCCTACACTAGCCCTGACACCTCAGAGGTGTCACTTACATGCATTTGTTGCACTCTGTCCCAATTTATCAGAGGCAGGGATCTTATTCACTGTATATATGTTCATTTTACTACAGGGACAACCAGGGAAAAAGCAGCCGAGGTACGAGGACAGGGAGTCCCTACCACTAAGGGTCTTCCCTGGGCTGAGGACTAGACAGGGCTAGTGTAGGGATTGGATAGACACATACATCAGTTCTCCGCCCTCTCCCCACACTTCATACTTGTCTACCTTAGCAGGATCCCTTGCGTCCATTTGTTTGGTCTTTTTTGTTGTATCACAGTTTTTGTTAATGAGGATTATCGATCGGGTCTTTATCCCGGTTTTTTAATATAACTATTAAAGTATATGACTTTTAGGGTACACTAACTTTTTGCTGGACTATTTAAAAATCAAATTTACCCTAAAATAGTACAAACAAAACTGCCACCTTATCCGGTAGTTTCCAAAATGGGGTCACTTTTTTGGAGTTCCTACTCTAGGCGTGCATAAGGGGGGCTTCAAATGGGACGCAGTGTCAAAAAAAAAGTCCAGCAAAATCTGCCTTCCAAAAACCATATTGCGTTCCCTTACTACTATACCCTGCCGTGTGGCAATACAGCAGTTTACAACCACATATGGGGTGTTTCTGCAAACTACAGAATCAGGGCAATAAATATTGAGTTTTGTTCGGCTGTTAACCCTTGCTTTGTTAGTGGAAAAATTGATTAAAACGGAAAGGTTGCTAAAAAATAGCTGTTTTGGGACAGTTTTTATTTTTTGTTATTTGCATAGTTGATCTGACAGGTTCGATTATGTGCTATTTCTATAGAGCAGGTTGTTACGGACGCGACAATACCAAATATGACTATTTTTTAGTTTTTTTTGTTTCAGTTTTTCATAACAAAGCATTTTTGAAAAAATGTTTTTTTTTTAGTGTCTCTTCATTCTGAAAGCCATATTTTTTTATTTTTTGGGCGACAGTCTTATGTAGGGGCTAATTTTCTGCGGGATGAGATGACAGTTTGATTGGCGCTATCTTGGGGTGCATATGACATTTTGGTCACTTGCCATTACACTTTTTGCGATGTAAGGTGACAAAAATGGCTTTTGATACGGTATTTATATTATTTTTTTGTTGCTGTGTTCACCCGAGGGGTTAGATCATGTGTTAGGTTGAGCAGGTTGTTACGGACGCAGCGATTCATAATATGTATACTTTTTATTTATTTAAGTTTTACACAATAATATCATTTTTGAAACCAAAAAAATCATGTTTTAATGTCTCCATAGTCTGAGAGCCATATTTTTTTATTTTTTTGGTCGATTGTCCTATGTAGGGGCTCATTTTTTTGCGGGATGAGATGGCGGTTTTATTGGTACTATTTTGGGAGGCATACGCCTTTTTGATCACTTAGTATTACACTTTTTGTGATGTAAGGTGACAAAAAATGGCTTTTTTTACACCATTTTTCGGGGGGTTTACGGGGGGTTTATCGCCGACATGGGGGGGGGCGGGCCCTTGTTCCGATCACCGCCACCTGCGCAGCAGTGATCGGAAATTCTCAGGACGTACGGGTACGTCCTGAGTCCTTAAGTACCAGGACGTCAGGGCGTACCCATACACCCTGAATCCTTAAGGGTTTAAGGACTCGGGAATCATGACGTACGTCATGCGTCCTTAAGGGGTTAAACTTTTTTTTTTTTTATCAAGACCCATTTGGATCTTGAAGATCCAGTGGGCCTGATGGCTATACAGTGCATTGCGATAGTCATCTATTACAATGCACTGTATAGTCAGTGCTACACTTACACTAAGGCTGATGAGACCCTTAAATACATGGCAGCCCGGACACCTTTGCAAGGCGTCCTGTTGCCATGGCAACCATGGAAGAGAGAGGGAGCTCCATAAAATTAGGCCGATGATTCTCTGCGTAGACGGAGTTCAAGGGGCTGTGCAGGACATATCGATCTATCCTCAGGATAGGTCATCAATATGTAATCAGTAGGGGGGTTTGACTCCTGTCCGGTTTGAAGGAGCTTGGGACATGGCTTTCCAAAGCTCAGTCTCGTTCAATGGAACTGAGCTGCAATACCAAGCACAGCCACTATACAGCGCTCTACTGGGTATACTAGGGTTGTTTCGGGTATCGAACTTTCGATACCCAATCGATACTTTTCTCTGGTATCGCACTCGATACCAGGAAAAGTATTTTATCGATACTGGGCTGCACTACTGCACAGCCCAGTATAAGAGAGCATGGCTGTGCCGCTCTCAGCGCGGCCATGTTCTCCTCGGCAGCACAGGGAGAAGGAGGCCGTCTCTCCCTCCCCCTGTGCTGCCGCTTCAACCAATAGAGGGAGAGGGGGCGGAGCTGGGGGGCGGGAGCACTGGCCAGCAATGCCGAGTACAGTTTCTTATATAAATGCAGGCAGAAGACACAGGCTGCCAGCACCTGAGGGGTTAATAGCCTCTGATCGCAGCGCCGGTCACAGGCAGGTGCCGGCAGCCTGTGTCTTCTGCCTGCATTTATATATGAATGTAATTAGGCTGGCCAGTCAGTGCTTCTCCCCTCCCCCTCCCTAGTATTAAAACATTAGTGGGCAGTGTGCCCTCCCTCCCTAGTATTAAAACATTGGTGGGCAGTGTGCCCCCTCCCCTCCCTAGTATTAAAACATTGGTGGGCAGTGTGCCCCTAGTATTAAAACATTGGTGGGCAGTGTGCCCCCCTTCCCCCAGTAATAAAATCATTGGTGGCAGTGGCCACAGGGTCCCCTCAGCTCCTCCTCATTGGTGGCAGTGATCGGAGCCCCAGCACTGTAATGCTGGGGCTCCGATCGGTTACCATGGTAACCAGGACGCTTCTGAAGTCCTGGCTGCCATAGTCTGCTCCCTGCTGCTGTGTGCACAGAGTACAGGGCAGCAGGGAGAGGGTGAGATCCTATTCACCCTGATAGAGCTCTATCAGGGTGAATAGGATGAGAAGATCCCAGGTTCTAGCCCCTAAGGGGGAAAATAGTTAATAAATAAACTGTAAAAAAAAAAAAAAAGTTAAAGTACACCAAAATATTAAGTATAAATCACCCCCTTTCCCAATTTTACATATAAAATATATAAACAATACATAAATAAAATATTACATATCGCCACGTCTCAAAAGTCCAAACTATTAAAAAATCCACTTTTATGCGGTGTAACGCCGTAAAAGAAAAAAAAAGAAAAAGAAAAAATGCACGATTCGCCATTGGCGGTGCGGTGAGACGAAGCGAGGGGGCTACCTCTGTCTTCTAATCGCCCCGACCCCCGCAGCAAAATCATGGGGTGCTTAACAGCTGGACTTTGTGGCAGGACTTAAATAGGAAAGCATCATAAAATAAAAACTACATTACTGCAGCCTATGGTATAAGCAATCCATCCCGTGTTCAAGTTCCCTAGGGGGACTGAAATAACCGTAAGGCCTCTTTCACACTTGCGTTGTTAGGATCCGTAACAATGCAAGTGAACTGAAAGCATTTGAAGACCGATCAGTCTTCGAAATGCTTTCAGTGTTACTATGGCAGCCAGGACGCTATTAAAGTCCTGGTTGCCACAGTAGTAGTGGGGAGCGGGGGAGCAGTATACTTACCGCCCTTGTGGCTTCCGGGACACTCCACAATGACGTCAGAGCACCCCATGCGCATGGATCACGTGATCCATGCGATCACGTGATCCATGAGTGTGGGGCGCCCTGACGTCACTCTGGAGCGCCCTGGGAGCCGCACGGGCGGTAGGTATACTACTTTGCCGCTCCCCACTACACTTTACCATGGCAACCAGGACTTTAGCGTTCTGGCTGCCATGGTAACCATTGAGAAAAAGCTAAACGTCGGATCCGGCGATGCGCCGAAACGACGTTTAGCTTAGGGCCGGATCCGGATTAATGCATTTCAATGGGCATTAATTCCGGATCCGGCCTTGCGGCAAGTGTTCAGGATTTTTGGCCAGAGCAAAAAGCGCAGCATGCTGCGGTATTTTCTCCGGCCAAAAAACGTTCCGGTCCTGAACTGAAGACATCCTGATGCATCCTGAACGGATTTCTCTCCATTCAGAATGCATTAGGACAATCCTGATCAGTATCCTGAAAAGTATTAAAAATTCAAATCACTGCGCTTTCCCAATACCTATACAAATCAATAAACAATTAATATATTAAAATAAAATATAAAAGTCACTGTATGGGGAACACCATAACAGAAAAAAAATCTACCGGTAATTCCTCCCAAAAAATGTAATAAAAACCCCAAAATTAAAACTCGACAAAAAAATAAAAAAAAACTCATGCTGCTATGAAGATAGAAACATGAAAAAGCTATGGTTGTCAGAATGTGGTGACACAAGGCAGTGGAGTTTTTACATATTTTTTTTTAAAGTAGGTTAACATAAAAAAACTGTATAAATCTGGTATCGCCAGAATTCCTAGTTCAGAACGTCCATAGAAGTAAATGGAGAGTGGCTGCGCTTGTGTGGTGTTCCCTTGTTCACTTTGGGGGGGGGCCCATTCTAGGTTGGACCTGCCGCTATCCGATATTGGTGGCGTATCCTAGCAATGTGCCACCAACGTGTGACATGGGCCTACCGCTTTAAGAAAGGTCCCAGGTCTACAATACAGTAGGTTATGACAAGTATTTCAAATCATTCTACATGGGACAAAGCGATTTCCTTCAGTGGAGCCGAGCTGCAATACCACACGCAACCTGTGGACAGATGTGGCGCTGTGTTTGCAAGAAAGCAACCATGTTTTTCTACTCCCATTTAATATCATGAGGGGCCAGTCTGGTTTTAAAGGGGGTTATCCAACCCCTAAAATCCTAAAATGCCTCCCCATATGCCTGGGCCCCTCACATAGGTTGTACTTACCTCACTTCCCGGCAGCTGTGTCACTTCTGACGCCCGCTCGGCATCTCCCCTTTGCGCATACGAAAACATCCGGCCCCTGGAAGGGGGGCAGCCAATAGCAGGCGGTGACGGGAATGAGCATCCCTAGCCTCACCCACGATGCTAGGTAGGCTTGTTCCCGTCGCGGCCTACTACTGGCTGCCCCCCTGCAGGGGCCGGATGTTTTCATCTGCGTGACGGGAAGATGCAGCGGCGGCCATCATAAGCGACGTGGGTGCCAGGGAGCGAGGTAAGTACAACCCGTGTGAGGGGCCCGGGCGTATGGGGGGGGGGGGGGGGCACTTTAAAGGTTGGATAACTCCTTTAAGTAAAGTAGTAAATCAGCTCCATGACATGTTACTCACTGGTCTATTGCAGGAAGTTGATTGAATCTCTCTTGTAAGAGTTTCGCAAACTGACTTTCCGGACGCTCTTCGGGTTCCATTCTAGCTGTGGTGTCGTAGCCTGTAACATACATCATGAAATACCGGAGTGTAGATCAACCGTCTAGCGATGGCTTTCTGGCTGCTGTGAAACTACAATCCTGGGATGCCCTGACAGCACATGATGGGAGTTGTAGTTTTGCAACAGCTGGAAGAAAGAGTCTTAGGCCCCTTTCACACGGGCGAGTTTTCCCGCGCGGGTGCAATGCGTGAGGTGGACGCATTGCACCCGCACAGAATCCGGACCCATTCATTTCTATGGGGCTGTGCACATGAGCGGTGATTTTCACGCATCACTTCTGCGCTGCGTGAAAATCGCAGCATGCTCTATATTGTGCGTTTTTCACGCAACGCAGGCCCCATAGAAGTGAATGGGGCTTCGGGAAAATCGCAAGCATCCGCAATCAAGTGCGGATGCAGTGCGATTTTCCCGTGGATTTTCCCACAGATGAGACTTCATATGGGCGCTGTCTCATCCACTCCTGTAAACGCTGTGGATTCTGCACCAGTGGACAATCTGCAGTGTATCCGTCCCACGTGGACGTGGCTCTAGGGCACTAGTTCCCGAAATGTTTCACCAATTTAACGATGGCGTTCTGGAGTTAAGCTCTGAGACCTCGTTGACGCTTCCGCAGGGACCCACGACCACCCAGCCCCCAAACAAAAACACACAGGGCAGCTAAGAGGAGACAGCGACCAGCCAGGTACAGTGCCCATGGGTGCCCAGATGGGAGGGGAGCGGTACAGTATGGAGAGGGCGCGTAGGGCGGAGGCCTAGGGGCATAGGTCAGTAGCTGGGTATATGACATGTCCGCTAGACGCTGATGGTCGCTGTCTGGAGTGTGGCGGGTCCTCAGCACGAGGGCTGGGAATCACTGCTACTTCAAAAATAGCATTTACCCCCCAACACCACATATATATGAGGTGACATGCTGACTCTTCATACAGAGATCAGAGAAGAAGAGTCCCAATGGCCCAGTTAGACAATGTGCGAAGAGGGACCATACGTATCATCGTCCTAAACCACTAAGGACCACCATGCCGCAGTAAAGCGAGACCACCGCCGCCGCCACCTCTCAGGTCCTCACCTCCCCAGCGATCGCTTCACCTTCACACCCGTGCCTTCGTGGGCGCAGCCATCTTGCCTGTCACGTGGGGGGCGAGCGGCGGAGTCACGTGACCGCGCAGACGCCTGGACCAGCCCGAGCTGCAGCCTGTGCACTGTGTGAGTGCACCTGACATGACCCGAGGTGTGTGCGATGACAGGAGGGGGACCGGCAGCGCCCCCTGCAGCCATGTGTGATCCTGCCTGCTGGCCTGGCAGCTGGGATGGCCTCCCCTGCCATGTGAAATCCCTGCCTGGCTGCCCCAGACCCCTGTGACAACTCCCCCCACCCTTCAGCAGCTGGCACACAGTGCAGTGACTGGCACCTCTGGGCTACACATCTTCAGTGCACGGAGAAGGGGCTGCCTGCTGTACCCTTCACCCCTGGGCACTGGGCATTCCTGGCAGGGCATCCCCACTGCCCCCCAATCACAGCATGCGCTCTATTTGATACAGGGGAAAAAAAAAACTTTTGGAGCTTCCCAGATGGCATTATCAGTTTTTTTATATGCATTTTTTTTTCTGAGCGATGAAAATTAAAATGACCCCTCTGCTCGTCAGCTGATGGATATTCAATGTCTTATTCTATTTCTTAAATTTTATTTACTTTTTTTTTTTTTTCAAATGTATTCACATTTTAATTTTTTAATCAAAATTTAATTAATTATTCCTGGCTGGGACTGCATTATTTTATTTTTATTTTTTTTCGTGTTTTTTTGTTGCATTTTGCCGAAAGAAGGAACCACCGGAACCAATTTATGTATTTTACAATTGCAATAATTTTCAATTCAACTTCTGCTGGTAGGAATTTCACTTCCTAACAGCCAGGGAGAATGCCAGTGAAGAAGAAAGGTGGGCATTTACTTACTTCTAATGATGATAACGATTATTATTTTGTATTATTATTAGTATGTATATTTTATTACAAATTCTGGAATATCCAAATTGCATTTTTTTTATTATTATTATTATTATTTTACAAATTTTTTTAACTATTATTACTGTATATTATAATAAAATTATCTTAATGCTAAAATATTAAAAAAAATTAATAAACAATATCCTCATTTTTAGCTATGATTAAATATATAATTATTGTATTAGTTTTATTTTATTTTTTATTAAATTACAAATTGTATAATGTCCGCTTTGAAATATTATTCCTCTTGTACACGGTTTGTATTATTACTTACAACATTGTATTATTTTGAAAATTATTTGAATTTTAGTATAAAATATATTAATCATTTTTTTAATTTTTATGTCATTTTAATGTATTTTAAGGATATTTGAAAATGGTGTTTTTTCATGACTAAATATGTATGTTTTTATTTTATTTTTTTCTGGAGTGTTTAGTGAACTAATGATTCATATTTAATTTTTTATATATATATATATATATAATGTTTTTGTTGTAAGTAAATGTCCATTCTCCTTCTCTCCTCCACTGCCATTGTCATACTGTCCTGTGATGTCATGGATACATATATATGTTTTCAGTGCACGTATGTTATATGTTCAGCGTACACATCTGAAGTGTGACATTGAAGATATGTATGAGGTACATTCAGGCTGAGGTGCCGTACAGTTGTGTGCGTCTGCCATTGAGTCCATAATTGTTGCTTTGGAGACCGTGAAGAAGAACACGCACAGCAAGGCAAACGTTTTACCCGTATGTCGCGCTCATCGATGGCTTTCGAATCCCAGATAGTACATACGGATCCATTCAGCTCATCCTAAAGTGAGTCCCAATCACAGACCAGACCACCATATACTAATGCATTTCATAGATCAGACCCCCTAGATAAATACAGACCAGACCCCTCTATAAATACAGACCACAGACTAGACCTCCACTATAAATACAGACCACAGACCAGACCCCTCTATAAATACAGACCACAGGCCAGACCCCTCTATAAATACAGACCACAGACTAGACCTCCACTATAAATACAGACCACAGACCAGACCCCTCTATAAATACAGACCACAGACTAGACCTCCACTATAAATACAGACCACAGACCAGACCCCTCTATAAATACAGACCACAGAACAAACTCCTATATAAATACAGACCACAGACCAGACCCCTCTATAAATACAGACCACAGACCAGACCCCTCTATAAATACAGACCACAGACCAGACCCCTCTATAAATACAGACCACAGACCAGACCCGTCTATAAATACAGACCACAGACCAGACCCGTCTATAAATACAGACCACAGACCAGACCCGTCTATAAATACAGACCACAGACCAGACCCCTCTATATACAGACCAGACCCCCTCTATAAATACAGACCACAGACCAAACTCCTATATAAATACAGACCACAGACTAGACCTCCACTATAAATACAGACCACAGACCAGTCCCCTCTATAAATACAGACCACAGACCAGACCCCTCTATAAATTCAGACCACAGAACAAACTCCTATATAAATACAGACCACCGACCAGACCCCTCTATAAATACAGACCACAGACCAGACCCCTCTATAAATACAGACCACAGACCAGACCCCTCTATAAATACAGACCACAGACGAAAATCCTATATAAATACAGACCACAGACCAGACCCCCTCTATTAATAAAGACCACAGACCAGACCCCTCTATAAATACAGACCACCGACCAGACCCCTCTATATACAGACCACAGACCAGACCCCCTCTATAAATACAGACCACAGACTAGACCCCTCTATAAATACAGACCACAGACTAGACCCCTCTATAAATAGAGACCATGCACCAGACCCCCTAAAAAATACAGAACTCATAAATAAATGCAGACCCCTATATAAATACAGTTTCCTCAGATTCCATAAACGTATATAGAGACCCAAGACAAAACTTTGTAAATAACTACAAACCCAAGACAGGCCCCCAAAAATAGCCCTCAGACCCCAGACTTTCCTTTATACAGACCCCATAACCAGACCAGCCATTTATACAGACCTCAAAGCTGATATAGACCACTGTCCAGACCCCCATAAATTAATACAGTTCGCTGATCAGACGCTATATATAAATACATGCATACCTTAAATCTGACCACACCTTAGTCCCTCAATATACCTGTAGCTTACCATACACCAGATCATACACCAGCCCGTTATATAAACAGAGACACCAGAGCAGGCCCCCCATATGCAGACCACAAATACAGACTCTCTTCGGATCCCATAAATAATATAGATTCCCCAGAGCCCCTAAACTTAGGGACACCAGACAAGGCCCCCTAAAAATCACAGACCTGAGACCCCCCACCCCCCTACCTTATCCTCACACCCGAGCAACCCTTAAAGTAGAATTTCCACAAAAACTTTGTCTCTGACCTGTTAGGTAAACTTCTTACCGTTGACTGTATTTGTAAGTTATCTCCTCCCGTCTGATCCTCAGCTGTGTCATGTGACCAACACTCTGTCTGATCTCCAACTGACCCAGGGCAGAAAGTCAGTTACTTCTCTATTCATTCCTATCAGACTGACATTGAGACTTCCACAGGAATACATAGAGAAACTGGCTTCCTTTCCACATATAAGATGCTGTGTTAGGCTACTTTCACACTGGTGGTAGCCCTTTCCGGCAGACTGTTCTGGCAGGGGAACAGCCTGCCGGATCCGTGCTACCACAAGTTCACTGTGCTGGCGGAACTCCGCACCGGCCCCATTCACTATAATGGAGACGGGCTGGAGGTCCGGCCGCAGCATGGCAAACATACCGAGAGGCGGCTGGACAAAAACATTCCGCCTCTCAGCATGTTTGCCATGCTGCGGTCTGAAAAGGCTACCGCCAGTGTGAAGGTAGCCTTATTAGGAAAGTCAGACTGCTGGTCACATGACACAGCTGAGGATCAGAAGGGAGGTTATAACTCACAGATAAAGACACTGGTAAGAAAATTACCTTCATTACAGTTTACATCATGTACCTTTTTAACAGGTCAGAGAAACAACATTTTAGTCAGAGTGCTTCTTTAAGGCCAAATTTCTGTTTTTCACTAATGTCTGCTGTCCTCATTTTCTGAAAGCTATCCCCTACCCATTTATTTTTACTGTTTACACATCAATATTTAAATTTTTTTTTTTTACTGACCATGTGCCAGTGAAAAAAATCACGGAAATATGAACTATTCACACGTCCATTAATTAGTTTCACATCTGATCCTGATTTTTCTGGCTAGTCACGGAATAGTTGCGGACAGAATTCAGACCCATTGATTTTCAATGGGTCTATAAAATATGCGGACAGCACAAAGAGTGCTGTCCGCATAATTTCCTCAGTACATAGTGTCCGTAAAAAAATAAAACATGTCCTATTCTAATCCGAAAATTGCGGTTTGTTGAGCAATGCAATTTTATTTTTCTATCCGTTTTTTGCGAATTCTTGGAAAATAGGATCCACAAAAAACGGTCCTATTTTCGGATTATGGAAAAACAACGGACGTGTGAATGGACCCTTATAGTCTATGGGTTCATGAAAAAAACATGACATCTGTGTTGCGTCTATGTTTGGTCCGTTTTTCTCTGACCACTGGTGCGAGATGCTCTGGAAATTAATTTTCAGCTGAGCAGTGAAAATGTCTGTGAAGAATCCGGGTTTGGTTCGTGTCTGTTTTTTTTGCCCTCCATGTGTCATCTGTAATCTTCACGGATGAAACACAGACTGGTTTTTTTCCCGGGTGTGAAACGGAACTGAGACACAGAAATGTAAACTTGACCTTAGAGAGACAACAGATTTGCAATTGTCTCTGGCGGCGTTGGCAGCGGATACAGGCGGCGGGTGCGGTGGCAGAATCACTTTACCGGCACCCGACCTCTATGACAGGGCGCTGCGATTAGCGGCAGTTAACCCCTTCAGGTGCCGCATCTGATGGGTTAACTACAGCTGATTGCAGTTCCCTGTCAGATGCAGGGTGCAGGGTATGTGATTCTGCCACCGCACCCGCCTCCTGTATCTGTATTAGAAATAATTATCATTGGTGGCGCAGTGTGCCCTCCTCCACCCCTCCCCAGTATTAAAAACATTGGTGGCAGTGGCCACAGGGTCTCCTCCCCTCCTCTTTATTGGTGGTACAGTGGCAGTTGTGATCGGAGCCCCAGCTGTATAATCTTGGGGCTCTGATCGGTTACCGTGGCAGCCAAGACGCTACTGAAGCTCTGGCTGCCATGGTAATCTCCCTGCTGCTGTGTGAAGTCATATTCACACCGAGTGTGAAGAGTTTGAAGTCCTATTCACCCTAATAGAACTCTATCAGGATGCATAGGACAAGGGATGAACAGATCCCAGGGTCTAGCCTCTAAGGGGGGAAATAGTTAATAAATCAAAAGTAAAAAAAAAAAAAACTGTAAAAAAATTTTTTTAAACTATAAATCACCTCTTTTCCCAATTTTACATATAAAATCTATAAACAATAATTAAATAAACATATTACATATTGCCATGTCTGAAAAGTCCAAACTATTAAAATATAAAAAAAATCTCCTATGCGGTGAATGCCGTAACAGAAAAAAAAAACGGTGTGATTCGCCATTTTTTTAGTCACCTTGTCACCCCAAAAAAGAGGATAGAACTGTTCGATTAGGGGCCGAACGTTCCATAAAATGCGGAATGCACGCGTTTTTATTTTTTTTCCCCGAGTGGTATCGAGTATCTCAATACTTTTTTACCCTGGGAACACACCTGAGCGTTTTTCAGCGCGTTCATACGCGCTGAAAAACGCTCAACATGTGAAAAGCCATGCATCCCTATGGGCATGGTTCACATTTGGGCGTTTTACAACGCGTTTGAACGCGCTGTAAAACGCCCAACGCCCAAACAAGTACATGAGCTTCTTTGGGGCGTTTTAACGCGCCTATGGACATTGTTGCCATAGGGGAGATTCACTGAATCGCGACAAAAACGCGCATCCAAAAACGCGCGTAAAACGCGCGTCATACGCGCGATTCAGAGACGCCTAGGTGTGTTCCCAGCCTTATGGTATCGAAACCGAATCAAAATTTTGGTATCGCAACAGCCCTATAAATATTGTCATATTCCACAGCGCTATACATGGTACATGGTACACTTCCTCACATGAATCCCTGTCTGCAGTGCCGTCTCAAAATCTTATTTCCCTCTATCAGACAAGAACCCGATTTTTTTTTTCCTTTTTATAGAAAATGATATGCTTAATTTAGTATGGCGCTAGGTACTATAGGGGATGACCTCATTGCCGTAGATCCCGAACTGGAAAGCCCTAGTAATCAGGTGCTCGTGGCTTCACAAATATAGTATTAAATGGTGCCTATTCTAGCGGATGGACGACCGTGTAATACAAGGTGAATGGATTCGGTATTCATTTCTGCCTCTTTAAAAACATTTCAAATTAGGAATCTAAAGTCGGGTTTGCTACCGAGGTACCAGCCTGTACCCAACCCACCTTCGGATTCCTAATTTTAAATGTTTTTAAAGATGCAGAAATGAATACCGAAAAAATTCACCTAAATCTCGTGCAAATTCGGGTGAAACGAAGTTTGGCTCCACGGAGCCAATACATTGTAATGCAGTACGGAAACTGTAAAAATCAAAAAAAGTGTTTAACTGAATCGACTTCGGATCGCTGATCCGAAGCATAATTCGCTCAACACTAGTGTTAATACATATTGCAAACCTGACCCATATTCTAGTACGAGACCTGCGACTTCCGCCCGGATTTCTACCGTGGATCTGCACAAGGATTAGCTTCATGTATCGGGGCTAATCCGCTGCCTTTTCTCTGCAGAATCTGAGGAAATCCTTTTCAGTTTTCGTCTGGCGTGGTGCAGAAAACACTGGAGGGAAATTGAAGCTAGAACTGATCCCGTAGTTTACTATGAGATCTTTCATATACATCCAGCACATCAGTCGTGATAGAAAACTGCTTCATGCTACAGTCTATAGACGTTGGACCTGTGCACTATAGTGCGCTACACATAGATCACACTGGCCGGACACAGCTGATTTATGTGCACCCAGCCTAAGGCCTCATGCACACGACCGTTGTTTGATTCCATGTCCGTTGTGCCGTTTTTCGTGATTTTCTGTGGACCCATTGGTTTTCAATGGGTCCGTGGAAAACTCGGCAAATGCACCGTTTATCCTCCGCGTCCGTGGATTCCAGTCCGTCAAAAAAATATAACCTGTCCTATTCTTGTCCGCGAAAAAGGTTCGCGGACCCATTCAAGTCAATGGGACCGTGAAAAAATGCGGATGGCCATCCGTGTGTCATCCGTGTTCCGCGTCCGCGTTTTTTTGCGGATCCCTAGGCAGGCACTTGGCAAAAATTGTCAGCCTGTCTTTTGGTAAAATCTTTTGTGTCATGTCCGCAAAAAAAACGGAAGACACACGGAAACACAATGGAAGTAAAAACGGACACGGATCACGGAACAACGGACCCCGTTTTGCGGACCGCAAAAAACAACTGTCGTGTGCATGTAGCCTTAAGCAGCGTGCTATTTATTCCTGCAGACATTTTCTGTGACGTGAACTGCGTTTCAGAAATCCCATGCACATGCGCAGGAAGTGGATTGTCAATCGCTTGGACATGAATTTGGACACATCAAAACCTGTCTCAAGTCTAATGCATATGAATCATCATGCTTTAAACCAGGGATGTCAAACTCGTGGCCCTCCAGCTGTTGCAAAACTACAACTCCCATCATGCCTGGACATCCTACAGCTATCAAGGCATGCTGGAAGTTGTAGTTTTGCAACAGCTGGAGGGCCATGAGTTTGACATCTGTGCTTTAAACAAAACATGGATTTCTGGAATATGCAAGTGAAGCATTCTGCATAATTGACATCACATCTTACAGTATTTCCTCCTTATTTTCTTCTAGGGTTACCATACCATACGCGTTTTAATGGTAGTGTGGTGCATCACTTAGGCCCCTTTCACACGGGCGAGTTTTCCGCGCGGGTGCAATGCGTGAGGAGGACGCATTGCACCCGCACTGAATCCGGACCCATTCATTTCTATGGGGCTGTGCACATGAGCGGTGATTTTCACGCATCACTTCTGCGTTGCGTGAAAATCGCAGCATGTTCTATATTCTGCGTTTTTCACGCAACGCAGGCCCCATAGAAGTGAATGGTGCTGCGGGAAAATCGCAAGCATCCGCAACCAAGTGCGGATGCGTTGCGATTTTCCCGCATTGTTGCTTAGCAACGGGACCCAATCTCTATTATTTCCCCTTATAACATGGTTATAAGGGAAATAATAGCATTCTTAATAAAGAATGCATTGTGAAATGAAGAGGAAGGGTTAAAAATAATAAAGTTAACTTACCTTAGCCACTTGATCGCGTAGTTGCGATCTCCTCTCTTTCCTGCAGCATCTCTGATCTAAAGGACCTGTGATGGACCATGTGATTGGACCATGTGATGTGACGTCATCACAGGTCCTTTAGATCAGAGATGCTGCAGGGAAAGAGAGGAGAGATCGCGACTCACGCGATCAAGTGGCTAAGGTAAGTTAACTTTTATTATTTTTAACCCCTTCCTCTTCATTTCACAATGCATTCTTTATTAAGAATGCTATTATTTCCCCTTATAACCATGTTATAAGGGGAAATAATCAATTCTCCAGTATACCCGAAACCGGACTTCAGTGATGAAGTCCGGCTTCGGGTTGGGTACCAAACATGGCGTTTTTTCTCACGCGCGTGCAAAACGTGTTGCAAACGTTTGCACCCGCGCGGGAAAAACGCACATATTCCCGCAACGCACCCGCCTCTTATCCGGGCGTCAAACATGACGCCCGTGTGAAAGAGGCCTTATAGTTTCTGTTCTTCCTAGTATGTCAGTGTTGGAGGAGCCCTCAGGACACTGTTATAGTTGGTGCAGGCGCTGGGGCGGTGAAGCCTGGCACAAGGTTGCTTTCTTTGGTGTTCTTTCCCTCCCTGTGGCATGTGCCATCTGCTCAGGCCTTGCACTTGATTTAACAATGGATCAGTTGTGCCCAGAATGTCCCTTAAAGGGGTATTCCGGTTGTTACATGTTATCCTCTATGCATAGGATAGGGAATAACTATTAGATCGGTGATGGTCCTACCATTCGGGCCCCCACCAATCACAACGTGGGCCGCTGTACCAGGGGTGCACCTAGCCTTTCTGCTGCCTGACGCAAAAAACTGTGATGGCGCCCTTCCCTGCCCAATGCCAATTTCAAAACCTAACCCCTTCCCTTCAGCCTTTTCCCCTCTTGCCCCTACCTGGTGCTGCCTGAGGCGATTGCCTCCCCTGGCCTCATTGGTGGTGCACCCCTGCCCTGTACCCCCTGCAGCCTTCCTGAGAAGAATGGAGCAGCCGGTCACACATGCGCCCTGCTGCCCCATTCATTTCTATAGGAATTCTGTAGATAGTGGAGCGCTGTACTCGGCTATCTCCGGAACTCCTATAGAAATGAATGGAGCGGCCCCGTGCATGTGTGACTGGCCGATCTGCAGGGGGTACTGAGCCCCTGTTCTCATGATCAGTGGGGGTCCCAGCGGTAGGATTCACCTATAGGGTATAGCTGCACGCTGTGGTTTGTATCCGTCCAAATCTCGGCATTGTCTGCTGGAACAGCCTGCTGGAATTTACACGACTGGTGTGCTTTAGGGCTCGTTGACACGACCCTATGGTATTGAGGTCCATTTTTAACGGATCCATTTTTCAGTAGTGTTTCCGTTCCATTTCCATATGGTTTCCGTTTGTGATCCGTTTTTTGCGGATCGGAAACGGAAGCATGTAATAATGTTTTTACAGTAAGTACATTGAAATATTGGGCTGGGCATAACATTTTCAGTAGATACTTCCACAAAAACGGATACGGAAGACATACGGATGCATTCTGTTTTTTTAACAGCCCCATTGACTTGAATGGAGCCACGGAACGTGATTTGCAGGCAATAATAGGACATGACTCAAAATGTAGCGGAACAGAAAAACGAAAATACGGAAACGGAATGCATACAGAGTACATTCCGTTTTTTTTGCGGACCCGTTGAAATGAATGGTTCCATATACGGACGGTATATTGAACGCAAAAAATTGCCCATTTACAGAGCGCATCGAACGTTTGTGTGAACGAGCCCTTATTTGGAAAGTCAGAGTGCTGGTCACATGACACAGCTGAGGATCAGAAGGGAGGTTATAACTCAGAAAACAAACTTTTTTGTGGGAGTTCTGCTTTAATGAAAAAATTTGCTGTTACAGGAAACGTGATGTATGGAGTTCGGTTATGTATCGCTGAATATCTGGAGCCCCATGATCCATCTCTAGCGATACTAATTTATTCGATTGAGAGTTTTAAGAGTCTGAGAGAAGTTGGCGCTTTATTGATCTACAAAAGATTTGCATTAACACAGCTCAGTCACTTCTATAAGCAAGAAGGGGTTAAATGTTTTGATTTAATATTTAATATTTTTCGCAATTAAGATCTGGGTTAGGGCTCTTTCACACTTGCACTTTTGGTTTCCGTCCTGGAGTTCCGTCCTCGCGGCTCTAGGACGGAAAGATACTGATCAGGATTATCCTAATGCATCCTGAATGGAGAGAAACCAGTTCAGGATGCATCAGAATTAGAGATGAGCGAATTTTAAAAAAAAGTCCGGCGTTCGGGTTGTGGTAAGTCGCGCATCCCGTTATAGATTCCACTATAGCGGCATATGGAATCCATAAGGGGCGGCTGCCACCAACCCGAACTGTTGAACAGCTGAAGGACCTGGGGTGACGTCACTGTCATGTGATCAGTGCAGGGGGCGTGGCTCAGCACTGGATTTGAACGCCGAACACCGGACTTTTTTTTAAAGTTCGCTCATCTCTAATCAGGATGTCTTCCGTTCAGTATGTGAACGTTTTTTGGACGTTGACAAAACCATAGCATGCTGCGGATTTGTCTCCGTCCAAAAATCTGGAAGACATGCCGTAACGCCGGATTCTGAATTAATGCCCATTGAAGTGCATTAATCCGGATCCGGCATTAAGCTAAACGTCGTTTTGGCGCATCGCCGGATCCGACGTTTAGCTCTGCGCATGCGCAGCAGCAGTTCCGATCGGGGCCCCAGTAAAGGCTGGGGCTCTGATCGGTTACCATGGCAGCCAGGACGCTACTGAAGTCCTGGCTGCCATGGTACACCGCAGCAGTGTACTTACCTGCGCTGCAGCCTCCGGGCGCTCCTTCATGACGTCACAGGTCCGGGCGGCGCATTGATCTATGTGCCGCGGGGACTTGTGACGTCATGAAGGGATGCCCGGCGGCCGCAGCGCTGGTAAGTACACTGCTGCGGAGTACCATGGCAGCCAGGACTTCAGTAGCGTCCTGGCTGCCATGGTAACCTGAAAGCATTTCGAAGATTGATCAGGATCCTGATCAGTCTTTAAATGCTTTCAGGCGACTTGAGTTCTGACGGATCCTCAGAACACAAGTGTGAAAGAGGCCTTAAAAGAAATAGGTTGCGATAAGTATATTTATTTTGAAGATTTTGAGAAGTTTGGTTTTCTTTTAAATATGTTATATATGAAATCTGCTGCCTCAAAAATACCTTAGATGCCGATGAGATCCGAGAGCCTCGTTCCTCCTACATATGACAAAGAAAATTGGGAGAAAGATCCTGTTCCATAAGATATTGTCTTTGTTTTTGTCTCAGTGTATTTTCCAGGTGTGTAGAGTATAGGGCTCACTTCTATCCCTCTAAGTTAAAAAATGGGGTTTAATCCTTTCTACGCCGGAGATTGTTTCATTTTTGCTTTTTCGTTTTGTGTTCCTTGCCTTCCCAGAGCCATAACTTTTTTATTTTTTCATTCACTTAGCCGTATGAGGGCTTTTTTTTGGAGGACAAGTTGAACTTTCCAATGCCACCATTTCATATTGCTTATGATGTAGTGAGAAGCAGGAAAAAAAAATTCCAAATGGGGTGAAATTGAAAAAAAAAACAATTCTGCCACAGTTTTAGTTTTTTTTTTTATTTAAGACGTTCGATATGTGACCATTTAATTTTCCAGGTCAGTACAAACCCGGGGATATCTTATATGTATAGTTTTTCCTTGCGTTTTTAAACTGATAAAATAATAAAAACCTTGAAAAAAATCAGTTTTATTTTTTCGTCAAGATTGCAGGATTATTGATCTACTTTATAAAAGGTTGCATACTTGTAATTTTGAGAATTTTTATTTTTTCGTCCCCATATTGTGACCCCTACAACTTTTTTGTAGTTATGTGTATAGAGCTGTGTGAGGGCTCATATTTTGCGGGGTGATCTGTACTTTTCATTGATATCATTGTGGGCTGTGTACGTTTTGTAAGTTCTGTAAGTTTTTTTTATCAGTTTTTATTTTATTTTTTGTTGGAAATGAAACAAGCAAAAATGGTGAACCGTAGTATGGATATTTTCAGACGTGGCGATACCCATGATGTGTATTTTTTTTATATTTTTATTTTTATTTTGGGGAAAGGGGGTGATTTGAATTTTTATATTTTTTATTTTTAATTTTTGAAATTATTATTATTGTTTTACACTTTTTTTATGGTTCCCATAGGGAACTATAACAAGCAATCATTAGATTGATATTCTCATAGACTCCAATGCACCAGCACTGGAGTCTATGAGAAATGTACTGATTTCCTAACACTATGCAGCAGCCTCCTGTCGTTCTCAATGGCAGGGGCTGCTGCAAACATGCTCCGGCTCCTCCAATCGCGACTGGAGGTTGCGGGAGCATACCTGGAAGCGTGTGCTCGGATGCCGTGGTCAGGATTGACCACAGCATCCAAAGTGTTAAATGTCTGCGACCGGAGTTATTGCTGGCCGCGGATATGAGCCGTGGGTATCTGATGTATGAAACAGCAGGAACCTATGGCGCCCGCTCCAGAGTGGGCGCCATCTTTAAAGACCTGGCCTACGCCGTACTTGTCTCCCAATAAGTTATATGGTTCACGGTAGCGGAATTTATAACAAATTTCTTAGATAACCCCTTATACGCCGAACTTGAAACACAAGGTTCGCTCATCACTACATGTCAGTGTGTTGTACGTGTTCTCAGCGGACAGCACACGTACCCATTCATTTTAATGTGTGTATTCAGACATCACTGTTTTACCATGGTCCGTGGGTCTGTGTTTTTAGCACAGACGCATGCTATACTTTGTCCGTGACACCCATTATAATTGATGGGTCCGTGAAAACCACGGATGCAACACAGATGCCATTTGTGTTTCATGGATCATTAGGAAGAGATGCTTTAAAAAAAAATTTCAGCTATGCAGGGTCAGTGAAACACGGATGACACACGGACAGCAAAAACCGGACACACGGACCACACACTGATCCATCACGGACATCTTCATGGTAGCATCACTGGAAATCTATCCTGTATAGATATATAAAGCTTGAGAAGGCCGCATCTCTTAAGGCTGCAGGTTCTAATAAATGGAAATTGAGATGGAATCGAATATTGGTGAAATTGAATTTTCCACCTTAATGGGTATATATTTGTTTTTAGGATTATTTAAAATATTTAATTATTTTATTGTTATTTATTTGATTTATTTATTTACCTCTCTTCCTTCGAAAGGCCGCTTTCACAAGAGCGTATTGAAATCCTTCCTTATTCCAGCTCTGGATTGCGCATGGATTCTGGATGATATTCCATCAGTATTGCTTCCGTAATTCATCCGGATTTATATGTGTACTCCTCCCTTCCTGCATTTTTCAAGAACTCACATAGACCATAAAGGGTGTATTTGGAAGCAAAATATGCATGAAACTTGGACATGCTGTAGATTTTAAATACTGATGAGAATTATACGCCCTGTTCGTTAACATTAGCGGATTCCGGTACATAAAATCCGAGCCATTTACGGATTGCAAATATGCTTGTGTGAAAGCGGCCAATGGGTGGGATTGGTTTGTGGACTTTGAGGGTACGGCTAGGGCTACACGGCGACATGTGTCGCAAAAAAGTTTCATGACATTTTGTATAATGATAGTCAGTGGTGTCGCACTGCGATATTTATATAATGCATTTCAATGGTGTCCCAGTTTGGCATGCTGCAGCGCCACAGTCCCCAAAAAATCCATCCATGCGCAGCATATTGCATTGAGACATCATTGAAGTACATTATATGAAATGTCGTGCAGCATTCATGTCACGTGACAAATGTCGCCATGTAGCCATATGCTTTTGCATCTCGCGACTTGCTTTTGTGCGATACACGTCTCCTTAACGTATTTGTATATTGATTATTTATTCTATGTTATTATGCTATTATGAGATAAAGGAAAAAAAACTGAAGAGACCAAAAATCTGTACATGGCCGTAAAACATCTAAGGCTTCTTTCACATTTGCGTTGTGAGGATCCGCCGTGCACTTCCGTCGCGGGAAATGCCCACCGGATCCGTCACAACGCCACACACCTGAAACATATTGAAGACTGATCAGTTTTCAATATGCTTTCAGGTAACCATGGCAGCCAGGACGCTACTAAAGTCCCGGCTGCCATGGAAAAGAAGCGGGGAGCCGTGGGAGAAGCTACCTACCTACCGTGCAGCGGCCGGGGCGTTCCTCGATTACGTCACCGGGTCCCTGCGTCGCATGGATCACATAGCTATGTTATGTGAGCAATGCACTGTACGATCCATACGGCGCATTGCTCACCTAGCATAGCTATGTGAATCATGCGACGCAGGGACCCGGTGACGTCATCGAGGAGCGCCCCGGCTGCTGCACGGAAGGTAAGTAGCTTCTCCCCCGGCTCCCCGCTTCTTTTCCATGGCAGCCAGGACTTTAGTAGCGTCCTGGCTGCCATAGTTACTATTCTTTAAAGCTAAACGTCGGATCCGGCGATGCGCCGAAACAACGTTTAGCTTAAAGTCGGATCCGGATTAATGCTTTTCAATGGGCATTAATTCCGGATCCGTCCTTGTGGCATGTGTTCCGGATTTTTGGACGGAAAGAAATCCGCAACATGCTGTGGTTTTGTCAACGTCCAAAAAACATTCACATACTAAACGGAAGACATCCTGATGCATCCTGAACGGATTTTTCTCTATTCAGAATGCAATAGGATTATCCTGATCAGTATCTTTCCGTCCTAGAGCCCCGAGGACGGAACTCTAGGACGGAAACCAAAAATGCTGATCTGAAAGGGGTCTAAGTCATGGAGGTGACAAATGTCCTGATCAGGTGCAGGAGTTGATTAGATTTATTATCACTGGAAAATAAGTCTTCTCACAAGTCACAGTTCTCTTGCAGACTGCAGCAGGTTTTCCTCGAGGATTTCCCTGCCTTCTCAAGCTGTCAAATGAATGAAATTGCAGATCCAGTGTCCAACATGTTTGTTCTATGATATTTCTTTTTGCCTTCTTTTGGATTTTAGGTTTCCATGTATTATGTTTGCGTCCTTTGCTCTCCGCTGTCCTGCTTTCCCTGGCAGGCACGAGCGCCGCCTCACCCAATCATCCTCTCCAGCGGCCCAGACCCTCCACTGTTGTGCTCCTTCCCCCTAGCGGGCCTGGCCACCGGGTCTTCTGTTCCAATGTGTGTCACAGCCT
This sequence comes from Bufotes viridis, assembly GCA_033119425.1. Lineage (NCBI taxonomy): Eukaryota > Metazoa > Chordata > Amphibia > Anura > Bufonidae > Bufotes > Bufotes viridis. Next base: position 488,815,199 of record CM065591.1, read on the forward strand.
GCTGCCTGCCGGCTATGCCTCTCCCTCCAGCCCATAGGTGACACGCCCCCATGCTTATAAGTGGCCAGAGCATGCACCCTGTGCATCGTCCCGCTGGGAAATTTCCCTGTAGCGTCTATGGCCAGACCACCCCTGACTCATGTACTGAATTTTGCCCATTTCCTGGATTCTGACCCTCCGCTATCTGACCTGTGCATTTTCTATGTATTTGACCGTTCTCTTCCTGCCCTGACCTTGGTCTGTTTCCCATACTGCATGTCTTATGCCTTTCCTGACCATTGACTGTTTCGCATAGAAACTGCTCTAGGAGATTGCAGCCTAGTGGTTCCTCTGCAGCTAAGTCCGGATCCCTGTATAGGGTTAAAGGGTGACTGCCAGGATAATACCCTTAGGGAAAATTAGTTTAGTTAGGGTAATGTTTTTTGTTATTACCCATTTGGCTCCTTATACAACAAACTCAATCTCTGTGGACAACCGTAATTTTCTTTTTGTGAAGTGCTTTTTGTTGGAATTCCCTGCATCTATCTATCTATCTATTTATCTATCTTTTTCATATCTATCTATCTATCTATCTATCTATCTATCTATCTATCTTTCTATCCCATATCTATCTATCACCTATCTTCTTTCTTTCTATCTATCTTTCTATCTATCTATTTCATATCTATCTATCTATCTATCTATCTATCTCATATCTATCTATCTATCTATCTATCTATTTCATATCTATCTATCTATCTATCTATCTATCTATCTATCTCATACCTGCACTGTAGTATTTTCTGCATTCCCTTCTTTGTTCTTATCTGTAGACACTTATCTGTTAACTGGTGGACTAGACTTTGTTGCCATCATGGTAGAACATCTGGGTAATGAAATCCACACTTAGGCAGTAAATCCCTGCCCTGTGTCCGGTCAGTAATCTTGTTCATTAGGTAACGTTATCTGGAACATAAGTCTAAATGATACGAATAGAAAAAGTAGTGACTGCCATGAAGAGGACAGCGCAGGATTAGCGGAGGCCTGAAATCAGTGTGTCTGCTGCCTCTGACAACGATCACACTGCTGCCTCTGACAACGATCACACTGCTGCCTCTGACAACGATCACACTGCTGCCTCTGACAACGATCACACTGCTGCCTCCGACAACGATCACACTGCTGCCTCCGACAACGATCACACTGCTGCCCCCGACAACGATCACACTGCTGCCTCCGACAACTATCACAATGCTGCCTCCGACAACGATGACACTGCTGCCTGCGACAACGATCACACTGCTGCCTCCGACAACGATCACACTGCTGCCTCCGACAACGATCACACTGCTGCCTCTGATGTTTTCTTACAATGATTGCTTACTCCCGTACCTATCTTATTCTCTTTCTGTCTGGATCTCCTTTCGCACTCTTTGTGATTAATCACTAATTCTAATATTGGTAAATTCTATGCCGTTTGTTGATTAAAAGTGTTTCCTCATGAATACAATCCCTGTCTGTAACCACTAGGAGGGTATATGGACATTTGCAATCCCATAGTCTATGAGCCGGACTGAGGAACCATTCTGTAACCCGCTCTGCTCCGGCAAACTAGACCTGTTACAGCAAGAGATGTGCCTGGCTGCCCATGTTTTCTCCCACCAAAATCAGCCCCTTCCCTGTTAGCTAAACTGGGATGTTTAGCTGATTGCCGTATTTTTAGCCCTTTAAGACCCAGCTGCTCATAAGGTTTTAGACCTAGACCTAAATCTAGGTTTTAGAGGAGGACAATACGAAAAAAATTAGTTTTCATTAGACCTCAGATCAGACTATTAATCAGACTTCAGCTTAGAGACCCAATGTGAATATGACCCCCAATCAGACCTCAGTCCCCACATAAATCAGATCTCAGATCAGACCCCCTTGTTAATCAGACCTCAGTTCCGACCCCCACGTTAATCAGACCTCAGATCAGACCCCCACGTTAATCAGACCTCGGATCAGACCCCCACGTTAATCAGACCTCAGATCAGACCCCCACTTTATTGAGACCTCAGATCAGACCCCCAAGTTAATCAGACCTCAGATTAGACCCCACAAAATGAACTCACCTCTCCTGTTCGTGACGCCGTAGTTGCTCCAGCACTCTTCCTGGTCTTTCTGCCACGTTGCGCTGTGACCCAACGCCGAACAGGTCAGAGAGTGCACCTCACACTGTGCGCAGGTCACGGCACATTGTGCGGCCGAGCAAGACCAGGAAGTGATGAGTACAGAGCCTGCACGGGGAGCACTGCATTCACTGCTTCCTTCCAGCTTCCCACTACATTGTATGCAATATTAAATGGTGACATTGGAAAGTACAGCTTATCCTTCAAAAAACAAGCCCTGTGGCTTTTCGAAATGTCAGCCTTATACAATCACGCATCTGTGAGGTGACTTGTTGAATCAGACATTCTCCACTTACAGTTTACGCATCAGACACCCAGGAGTTAATCAAGTAGTCTTTAATCCGGAGATTGTATTACAAGATACGCAGAGAATCCAGATAGTAAAAGAAATATGCCAACAATATTCTCCTTGAAAAGAAAATTAGATACTACTAATATTCTCCTCAGATTCTCCTCAGAATTAGAGCACACAAAACAGCAATGCATGACAGGGTAAACAGGAAGTGGCTAGACTGAACCAACTAGAAGCTGAAACAGAGGGGGGAGGAGAAGAGAGGAGCATACCAATACACAATGCAAGATACTGAAACTGTCACGGCCGCTGTTTACGGCCGTGACCTTCCGTCCATTCGTGTGCTGCAGCTCCTCGCTGCAGCTTCGTTTCTGTGTGTTTGTGGTCTTGTATGGGTTAACTCCCATGTCTTTCAGGAGTTAATCCTCTGTCTGCTCCATGGGTGTGGCCTCTCTGCTACACCCATGGAATCTGTATTTAAGGCTGAGGTTTCCTCAGTTCTGGGTCAGCTCTCCTGGTGTGTGTTTGTCCTGTCCTGTTCCTGTTGTGTACTGTCTCCCATGCTGCTGACCCATGGGATCCATCTCCGTGTGTGCTCTGTAGGTTCGCCTACTTGTTCATTGTTGTCTATTGCTTCGTCTCCTGCTGTTGTCCACTGTTTGTTGTCTCAGGCTTTGCTGTCCGTACTCCTGTGTCTCTGCTTTCAGTTCGCCTGTTATGTCTTGCCTTGCTTTGTTTCCTGTCTCCTCCGAAAGGGGGTCTGTCGTTCCTCGGAGGGGGAACATGCTATGCCCTCGGAGCAGCTTCCTTGCTGCTGGTGCAGCGGGCACTGCCCGTGCAGCACCTCTCATGGTGCTGGTAGCTATTAGCTATGTCTTGTTCGTGTCCTTGGTCATGCCCTCAGAGCAGCTTCCTGGCTGCTGGTGCAGCGGGCTTGCCCGTGCAGCATCTCTCATGGTGCTGGTGACCATTGCCTCGTTTGTGTATGTACTCCTGCTCGTTTTCCCTGTGTTTGTCATGTTGCTCTGTACCGTCGGTACATGCTTGTACCTGTTGTCACTCGCTCCTGTGGTCACTGTCTAGTTCACGCTCCAGAGTGGACCCTGGCAACTTCCTGCGGCAAAGCCTATCCCTACCATCTGGGGCCCTAGTGAACACCAGGAGTTGCTTAGTTAAGCCCCTCCGGAGTATTACTAGACAGCGGCACAGTGGGGGTTCCTCCCACTGCATGGACGGTACGTAGAGCTTATGCTTGTTTTCCATTTGTACAATAAACACTGTTTAGACCGTACCTTGTGTATTGTTTATTGTGAAACGACGCGGAGGTCTTTCGCGGGACCTCCAACTCGTGACAGAAACAGAACACTCCCCGTCTGGTATCGGTAGATACCACTATGCATATGCATACAATGGAATTGTATAAATAACAATGAATAATGTCCATAAACCTGATGAATAGACAGATGAATAATGTCCATAAAGCTGAAAAGGAAACATGCAATGAACATTTATTCAAACCAAAAAAGGATATGTCTTCAGTTCAGACCATAGAGATGGTACTGGAAACAGTCCTAGAAGATGATGAGCATCTATGGTAGAAGGAATCTCAACATGGAAGTTCTTTCCATCCGAACTGGAACGACATTAGTAATAAGTCCAGTAGGCCAGTCGAGACGATTAACTTGTTTGTCTCTTAACAGAACAAAATCTCCTTCCTTTAAATTAGGCCTTGGTTCTTGCCACCTTCTGCATTCTTGCAAGAGGCAGAGGTACTTTCTTCTCCACTTTTCCCAGAACTGACTGGCGAGATGTTTTACCTGCTTCCACCGAAACTTATAAAGGTTGTGCACTTTGAAAACGCCAGATGGCACAGGAATATTTCCTATATTTTTTTATTTATTCTTGAGTGATCTTTTATGCACCCCAGATGTGGATTTCTTCTTTTTAACAACAGGAGATTGTCTGTTGCTTTCATAAGAAGCTGAGCGAGACTTGGTTCTCCTTGATCTTACCAAAGATTTAGAATGTGACTTCTCTGTCTGTGTCACCGATTTAGAGCGAGAGCGCTTATTTTGTGAGGCTGATTTACATGTAGATTGCTTTCTGTCTATGAATTGTGAATGCAAATGCTCATGTCTGCTTTTCACTTCTGAAATGAGATCTGTCTTTGTACGTAAGGACTTGGGTTGGTGACATGCAGTATTTGTCATGGACATTGGTGGTGAACTTTTCCCTGTGGTTTTCAGAAAAGACTGAGCAATATGAAGGTGCTCATCCGTTGAAGACTGGGAAGAACTGTTGTCCTCTTGAGTGCAATCAACAACTGCAGATGGAACTGAAAGGGATACTGTCACCTGGAAAATCAATATTAAGCCAAACATAGGTTCCTATAGCTCTTCATACCTTCTTTACATAGGTGTTCTTATCACTTGGATCTGGCTTTCTACCTTCATGAAAATCCTCTTTTATCTTTATGCTAATGATCCATGAAAGTGCCCAGAGGGGCGTTATTTTCATTCAAAAAGTGCCCAGGAACGCCTTCCATCCAGTGCCCAGGCCCGCCCATCTCTCTGCTCATACCATATGTCCCTGGCATTGCGACTGCCGTCAAGCTCCGCCCCCACTGGCTACATCACTAATAGCCGATAACCCCGCCCACTCCTTCCCTCCAGCTTCACTAACATCCACCGAGCCGGCTCCTGCGCTCTTCCTGTTTAACTGAGCGCATCAGCTTCAAGTGTTTCACTGGGCATGCACTCAGTTAAACAGGAAGAGCGCAGGAGCCGGCTCGGTGGATGTTAGTGAAGCTGGAGGGAAGGAGTGGACGGGGTTATCGGCTACCAGTGACGTAGCCAGTGGAGGCGGAGCTTGACGGCAGTCGCAATGCCAGGGACATATGGTATGAGCAGAGAGAGGGGCGGGCCTGGGCTCTGTCGGAGGGAGGCGGGCCTGGGCACTGGATAGAAGGCGTTCCTGGGCACTTTTTAAATGAAAATAACGCCCCTCTGGGCACCTTCAGGTGTCATTAGCATAAAGATAAAAGAGGATTTTCATGAAGGTAGAAAGCCAGTGTAAAGAACACCTATAGAAAGAAGGTATGAAGAGCTATAAGAACCTATGTTTGGCTTAATATTGATTTTCCAGGTGACAGAATCCCTTGAAGGTTCTTGCAAAGTATCTGAAATGAACTCTTCCTCTGTTGAAGGAACCTCCTTTATAGAACATTCAGAAGATACTTCTTTTACAGAATTAAACTCATTGTCAAACAGTAGACTGGAAGGCTCAAGTTTCTGCTGTATCTCATCAGAACTACATTAATCAGAAGGCTTGTTGTCAGTGATGATATAGGATTCATTATGATAAACTGTGAGGACTGCAAAGCTGGGAAGGGCTTGAAGAGGGCTCCAATTGAAATCCTGAAGGCCTTTCTACAAGCTGCCCTTCTGTCCAGGAACATTCTTCTGCAGCTGACTCTTTGGGATTTAAGCCGCTTTCTGATGTTTTTAGAATATTTGGGCAAGGCATATCTATAGTAGCGGTTAGGACACTGTCTGAAGTAAGAAGTTCGCCCCCCTATTAATACGTCAGTTCTGAAGGAGTGTACTTGGCAGGGTCTGCGGGTTCTGTCCAGACATATATCCCCCACGATGATCCAACCCACTGTAAGTTTCTGGGCATATGGTGCGTTGAAAGGGCCATTGCGAAGTTCAAGGACCTTATGAGCCTCAAGAATGTCTCTACCTAGCAAGAGTAAGATCTCAGCATGGTTATCAAGGGGAGGAATCTCTCTGGCTATGTTCCTGAGATGAGGGTGATGCTGTGCGGCTTCAGTTGTGGGAATCTCATCCCTTGTGTCTGGCAATTTGTCATACTCAATAAGAGTTGGAAGAGAGAGTTTTTTTATCTCCTTTGATGGGCTTCAAGGTGAAACCATTAGCTCTTCTTCCTCAGGTTGTCACAAAACCAGAGCATGTTCCTAGGGTGTAGAGTGTAGTGTCTCCCTCTATCCTGAACAGATCAAAGAACTTAGGGCTAGCTAGGGAATGATTACTTTGGTCATCTTGAATAGCATACATTCTTATGGTCTTCTCTGGTTGTGCAGTAGGAAACACATCCACAAGGCAAATCTTAGAACAAGACTTACCGCACACAAGTCCTTCTCCACATACCTTTGTGCATCTGGGCGTGACGGTTGTGGTTGGTCGGTCGGCACTCTCCCCACCATGACTCTCCCCGCCTTGATCGGAATGGGGCTTGTGCCAGTTAACTGGTTCTAAGTTCCGCTTGATTGGTCCCGGGTGAACAGCGGACATATGTAGATCACTATTACATTCAGAACACTTGACTGGAACCTTACAGTCTCTGGCGAAGTGCTCAGTGGATGCACAGCATCTGAAGCAGATATTATGACTCCTTAGAAACTCCTTACGTTCCTCAAAGGGCTTTGCTATGAAGACACAGCATTTACTTAAAGGATGTGATTTATCATGGATAGGGCAATGATGATTGGGTTCCTTGGGGCTTTCATTTCTATTGTTAGTAGTGGGCACAACCCCTGTCTTTTTTACTGAAATTAGACCTTTAGGGTTCCTCTGTCTGGGACTGAAAGTCTCGTGTCTCTGTGTAGTAGAGCCAAAGATGTTGGTTCCCAAGGTGTTGAAGCTCGGATCGTTTTTAGCTCTAGCTAAGTCCTTGATAAACTTACAGAAGAATGAAAATGGTGGAAAGGGAACACAATGTTGCTCCTTGTATTTTGAACCTGTTATGCCCATTGGTCTTGAATATTGAGGGGTCATTTCTCCACGATCAGGCCCACACCATGGGAGGTATCAAGAAAGCTGAGACCTGGTAGCTATGGGTCTCCCTTGACGATTTCAAACTCAAGAAGAAGGTCGCTTAATTTCTGGAACCCTTGGTGGTCTGTATTGGATAATCCAGGAAAGTCGTATAGTCGTTTAAATAAGGCACGTTCAACTACTTCCGAGCCGCTGTATGTCTGCTCTAATCTTTCCCATGCGAGACGAAGGCCTTTGGACTGGTTCGTAGATATGAACGGTTTTGAGTCTCTTAACACAGTTTGACGACCATGGACCTAGCCATCTAATTAGTAAATCAAGTTCTTGCATAGGCGGTACAGCAAGGGTTTGAACTGTTGTCTTAAAGGTGGCCTTCCAACTTCTATAGTTCTCTGGGCGATCATCAAAGTTCGTAAGGCCAGTACTGATGAGGTCCCTGAGAGTGAGGTACTTAGCGATTTCTGATGCGTTATTTCTTTCCTGCATCATGGCGATGGGAACTTCTCCCTCGCTGGTGTTGTTGGCACCATCTGATACCCTATGTTTGGGGGTTGGAAGATGGAATGGAGTGGCACCTGGGTTGAGCATAAATAAAGGCTTCACATCTGGTAATATTGGTGCCAGCGTCCTGGTTGCTATGTAACTAGTCCCAGGAGGTTTTAATGTGATTTGATGAGCTTGAAGCGACTTGGTCTCTAATGGCGCCTGAAATATTGTGTAAGGTGCCATAGGTTTGAAAGAGAGAGAAATATCCACTGGACTAGGGTCAACTGTATAGTTATCAGCTGCCTCTTTTTCTATTCGCATGAGTTCAGCAGGCTGGCGTGCAGAGCCCAAATCTTCTGGTGCAAATGCATTGACTTTGCTTTGGTCTAGGACGAATTGCAGGGTACGGCCTTCTGAGTCATTGGATATCTTGGACATAGGATGATAAGCTTCTTCTTCTTCAGCAGCTTCTTCAAGAACTCTGAGTTCAGCCATGGCTGCTGCTTCTTCCCTTTCCTTCTGAAGGACCTCCAACTCAGCTTCGCCCTTGGCTTTGGTCGCTTGCGCCTGAGCCTGTATAGCTGCTTGATTAGCTTGAGATTGGGCTTGTGTCTCTGCGACTTGTGTCTTAATGGCTGCTTCCTTTCTAATGCAGTGAGCTTGTACCTTTGCTGCTTCTGCTTTTCCTCGTGCCAACACCAGTGAGGTACTCAGCGAAGAGTGCTGTGAGCGAGACCTTAGCAATGAGGACTGAGCAATAGATTTCAAGGAACGGGATGAAGCCTTGGAGTGCCTTAAAAGGTTAGAATGGCCGGACACAGTTTCATATTGTTGTGATATCTTGTCCTCTAGCATTGACTTGACTGCCATAAATATGCTATATCTTTCATCATTAAGTGATAACAGAGAAGAATATTTTTCAGACAGTCTCTTATAACTATCATAGCTTTTATTCAATTTTGTACACATGGCCTTAAATTAAGCTTCGTTATTGCCTAATCCATGTGCTGCATCCATACATTGTTCAGTCTTTTCCCACAAAATAGTTAAATTATTGTATATTTTAATTTGGTTAGGAGCGCCTCCTTAATTTTTAATGAGGGCTTAGAAATCCGTCTAGCTGTGTCCTGCATTTCCATCTGTAACACAACAGCGACCTTTAGTGGTGGTTCAGTCTTTTAATAGCTTACAGCAGGCAGACAATATTTACCTCAGAAAACAGGCTGAATCCTAGCCTGTATGAAACTGAAATTGCTAGAAGCTTCTGCGATCCTAGTGAATGCAGTACTGGGCAGTATAAGATATTACCTTCCACTTTAGCATAACAGGAGACAAATGATGATGGCTATTACTTGGAGGAGGAGAATATTATTTTCTTAGCGTGAGAAAGAGAGTACTAAGACAATTCTTTTACTGTGGGGTTTCGAAATGTCAGCCTTATACAATCACGCATCTGTGAGGTGACTTGTTGAATCAGACTTCTCCACTTACAGTTTACGCATCAGACACCCAGGAGTTAATCAAGTAGTCTTTAATCCGGAGATTGTATTACAAGATATGCAGGGAATCCAGATGGTAAAAGAATTATGCCAACAATATTCTGTCACGGCTGTATGTGAGCAACAAGAGCATACACAGTGAGTTAGCTACTGACCGGACCCAAACTAGGGAACATAAAGGGTGACCCCTGTCAGACCCTAAAAGCTCTCCCTATGCTGCTAAGCCCATGTCCAGATCCAGATGGTGGATCGAGACATGCCCGCGTACCTAAGGCTGATGACCACTGTAACCCCTACAGTAGTGGAAGGGGCACGGCCACCGGTGCCCTGCTCAGTATATGGACGGAACCGGGGTCGCCTCGGATCCAGTCAGCAAAACAAACAGAAACACACAATGTCTGCACACTTAACTGAAGGAGCTGCAGCAGCAGTGAAAACAGATCCAAAGTCAGCAGACAATGTCCGAAGTACTTGCTTCAGTAGAACACAGGTCCAGAAAAGATATCACACCAGTGAAGATACTCAAGCGAGAGATACTGCACAAATGAAGAAGTATAATCCGCACCGTACAAAGGAAGAGAGGTGATTTAAAGGCAGAGCAATCAAACACAGGAGGGACAGCTGGGAGGAAGGAAACAGAAAGTAAAGACCTCATCACAGGGGCGGAGAAACAGAGCTGTGAGAACGTCTCAAAGCTCTAGTAGTTACATCATCACAGGGGTGGAGAAACAGAGCTGTGAGAACGTCTCAAAGCTCTGGTAGTGACAGTACCCCCTCTACGGGTGGACTCCGGACACCCAGGACCCACCTTCTCAGGATGAGCCATATGAAAAGTCCTGATGAGGCGAGTGGCTTTAATGTCCGACACCGGAACCCACATCCTCTCCTCAGGACCATAACCCTTCCAATGAACGAGGTACTGAAGAGAACCGCGGACAATGCGAGAGTCCACAATTCTGGAAACCTCAAACTCCAGATTGCCATCAACCAAAATCGGAGGAGGAGGCAAAGAGGAGGGTACCGTGGGCTGGACATATGGTTTTAAGAGAGATCTGTGAAATACATTATGTATCTTCCAAACCCGTGGAAGATCAAGACGGAAGGCAACAGGATTGATGACTGACAAGATTTTATAAGGCCCAATAAACTTGGGACCCAATTTCCAGGAGGGAACCTTCAGTTTAATATTTCTTGTAGACAACCACACCAGATCACCCACATTCAGGTCCGGACCAGGCACACGTTTCTTATCAGCCACACGCTTATATTTCTCACTCATCTTTCTTAGATTAGTCTGAATCTTTTGCCAAATGGTAGACAAAGACGAGGAAAATCTCTCCTCCTCAGGCAAACCAGAAGGAGCCCCTCCCGAGAATGTCCCAAACTGCGGATGGAACCCATATGCACCAAAGAATGGTGACTTATCAGAAGATTCCTGACGACGGTTGTTCAGAGCAAACTCAGCAAGAGGGAGAAACGAACACCAATCCTCCTGGTTCTCTGCAACAAAACAGCGCAAATATGTCTCCAGATTCTGATTGACGCGTTCAGTCTGACCATTCGACTGCGGGTGAAAAGCAGAAGAGAAGGACAGCCGAACCCCCAGGCGAGCACAGAAAGCCTTCCAGAATCTGGACACAAACTGCGTGCCTCTATCGGAAACAATATCAGAGGGAATGCCATGCAATTTAACAATATGGTCGACAAAAGCTTGCGCCAACGTTTTAGCATTGGGCAATCCAGGGAAGGGTATGAAATGTGCCATCTTGCTAAAACGGTCCACCACCACCAGGATCACCGACTTCCCTGAGGAACGAGGAAGATCCGTGATAAAGTCCATGGACAGGTGTGTCCAAGGACGGGAAGGTATGGGTAAGGGGAGAAGGGGACCTGAAGGCCGTGAACGAGGGACCTTAGCGCGAGCGCACGTCTCACAAGCAGCCACAAAACCCTCCACCGACTTACGAAGAGCTGGCCACCAAAATCTCCGAGCAATGAGATCTACCGTGGCTCTACTCCCGGGGTGACCAGCAAGAACCGTATCATGATGCTCCTTGAAGAGTTTGTGACGTAACTCAGGAGGCACAAACAACCTTCCAGAAGGACAACGGGCAGGTGCCTCAGTCTGGGCAGCCTGGACCTCGGCCTCCAAATCAGAATACAGAGCAGAAACAACTACCCCCTCAGCCAAAATGGGACCCGGGTCCTCGGAGTTTCCTCCTCCCGGAAAACAGCGAGAGAGAGCATCAGCCTTCACATTTTTGATGCCAGGGCGGAATGTAACGACAAAATTGAATCTGGAGAAGAACAGAGACCATCTGGCCTGTCTCGGATTCATACGCTTGGCCGACTCCAAGTACGCCAGATTCTTATGGTCGGTAAAAACGGTGATAGGGTACCTGGCCCCCTCCAACCAATGGCGCCATTCCTCGAAAGCCAACTTGATGGCCAACAATTCCCTATCTCCCACATCATAGTTTTCTCTGCCGGTGAGAGTTTTTTAGAGAAAAAGGCACAGGGTCGCCATTTGGAAGGAGACGGACCCTGGGACAAAACCGCACCCACACCCACCTCGGAAGCATCCACCTCAACAATAAAAGGTAAGGAAACATCGGGATGCACCAAGATGGGAGCAGACGCAAAACTCTCTTTAATCTTAGAAAAGCTGCAAGCGCCTCCTCCGACCAAGAGGAAAAATCCACCCCTTTTTGGTCATGTCAGTGAGGGGTTTGACAACAGAGGAATAATTCAAAATGAACTTTCTGTAATAGTTTGCAAAACCCAGAAAGCGCATCAATGCCTTCTGATTCTCAGGAAGCTCCCACTCAAGCACAGCACGGACCTTCTCCGGATCCATGCGAAAACCAGAAGCAGAGAGGAGAAAACCCAGAAATTGAATCTCCGATACCATAAACACACATTTCTCCAGCTTGGCGTACAATTTATTTTCTCGCAGAATCTGCAGAACCTGAAAAGATGATCCTGATGAGTCCGAACATCAGGGGAAAAATCAAAATATCATCAAGATACACCAATACAAATTTCCCCATTAAATGGTAGAAAATACTGTTAACAAAATGCTGAAAGACGGCCGGAGCATTCATCAAGCCAAAAGGCATAACGAGATTCTCGAAATGCCCCTCGGGGGTATTAAAGGCTGTTTTCCATTCATCCCCTCTCTGACCCTGACCAGGTTGTACGCGCCTCTCAAATCCAATTTGGAAAAACCTTGGCCCCAACAATTTGGTTGAAGAGGTCTGGGATCAGAGGAAGGGGATAGGGATCGCGAATCGTGATACGGTTCAGCTCCCTAAAATCTAGGCAAGGTCTCAGAGAGCCATCTTTCTTTTTAACAAAAAAACCCGCGGCGACCGGTGATTTTGAGGGACGAATATGCCCCTTATCGAGACTCTCAGAGATATAGGTTCGCATTGCGATTCTCTCCGGTTGTGAGAGATTGTACAGGCGTGCTTTTGGCAGCTTGGCGCCGGGAATGAGGTTAATGGGACAGTCAAACTCCCGGTGAGGAGGTAGCTCCTGCACACCGCTCTCGGAAAACACGTCCGAGAAATCAGAGAGAAATGATGGCAAAGTTTTAGTAGATACCTCTGCAAAAGTCGCTGTGAGACAATTCTCTCTACAAAACTCACTCCACTCATTTATTTGCCTTCCTTGCCAATCAATAGTGGGGTTATGTTTAGTGAGCCAGGGTAACCCCAACACTAGAGGAGTAGGCAATCCGTTAAGGACAAAACAAGATATATCCTCCACATGAGTGTCACCTACAGCTAACCGGATATTGTGAACAATGCCCTTCAGGGATCTCTGTGAGAGTGGAGCAGAGTCAATGGCAAAAACAGGTATATCTTTTTCTAATGTGCAAACCCGAAAACCATGCCTGGCTACAAATTGAGTGTCAATAAGATTGACGGCCGCTCCACTATCAACAAAAATTTCACAAGAAATGACTTTGCTCTCTAGCGCCACCCTGGCAGAAAGGAGAAAACGAGAACTGCAGGTCAGAGGAAAAGCCCCAATTCCTACATCAACTTTGCCCAAGGTAGCAGATGAAGCAGAGTTTGATGATTTTCCTTTGAGGATTTTCTCTTATTATCACTCTTAGTACAGTTCATGAATCTCCTAGAGGGACAAACATTTGCCAAATGACCAATGCCCCCACAACAAAAACACACCATTCTCTGAGGACTAAATCCTCCTTTATCAGGGGCAAGTCGACCTAGCTGCATAGGCTCCTCCTCAGAGGGGATCGAGACAGGATGAGACCCCTGCACACTGAATGAGTCCGCACCACTGCCCCTAGAGTGACAATGGCTGGACCGAGAGGTCTCGTTTCTTTCTTCTTAGACGCCTGTCAAGGCGCACCGCCAATGACATGGCAGACTCTAAAGATGTTGGTCTCTCATGGAAAGCAAACGCATCTTTCAATCTCTCTGAGAGACCATGACAGAACTGACTCCGAGTGCAGCATCATTCCAACCTGAATCAGCTGCCCATCTCCGAAATTCAGAACAATAAAGCTCTGCAGACAGTTTGTTCTGGCATAAAAACGTAAGTTAGATTCAGCCAGAGCAACACGATCCGGGTCATCATATATCTGCCCCAGGGCCACAAAAATCTTTCTGTGGATCGAAGGGAGGGATCCCCGATGGCAGTGAAAAAGCCCAAGTCTGAGCATTACCCCTGAGCAAGGAGATGACAATCCTCACCCTCTGCTCCTCATTACCAGAGGAACGGGGACACAAGCAAAAATGGAGTTTGCATGCCTCTCTGAAGCGAACAAAATTCTCACTGCCCCGGAGAACGTTTCCGGAAGTGAGACCTTTGGCTCGCAACAGACTCCATGGGCCGGAGCCGAGCCCAATGCTTGAAGCTGAATCATAGATTGACGGAGATCCGCTACCTCCAAAGAAAGACCCTGCATGCGGTCAACCAGGTCAGAAAGCGGATCCATGTCAAAAAGGACGGTTATGGCGGATTATAATGTCACGGCTGTATGTGAGCAACAAGAGCATACACAGTGAGTTAGCTACTGACCGGACCCAAACTAGGGAACATAAAGGGTGACCCCTGTCAGACCCTAAAAGCTCTCCCTATGCTGCTAAGCCCATGTCCAGATCCAGATGGTGGATCGAGACATGCCCGCGTACCTAAGGCTGATGACCACTGTAACCCCTACAGTAGTGGAAGGGGCACGGCCACCGGTGCCCTGCTCAGTATATGGACGGAACCGGGTCGCTCGGATCCAGTCAGCAAAACAAACAGAAACACACAATGTCTGCACACTTAACTGAAGGAGCTGCAGCAGCAGTGAAAACAGATCCAAAGTCAGCAGACAATGTCCGAAGTACTTGCTTCAGTAGAACACAGGTCCAGAAAAGATATCACACCAGTGAAGATACTCAAGCGAGAGATACTGCACAAATGAAGAAGTATAATCCGCACCGTACAAAGGAAGAGAGGTGATTTAAAGGCAGAGCAATCAAACACAGGAGGGACAGCTGGGAGGAAGGAAACAGAAAGTAAAGACCTCATCACAGGGGCGGAGAAACAGAGCTGTGAGAACGTCTCAAAGCTCTAGTAGTTACATCATCACAGGGGTGGAGAAACAGAGCTGTGAGAACGTCTCAAAGCTCTGGTAGTGACATATTCTCCTTGACAAGAAAATTTGATACTACACAGATTCTCCTCAGATTCTCCTCAGAATTACAGCACACACAAACAGCAATGCATGACAGGGAAAACAGGAAGTGGCTAAACTGAACCAACTAGAAGCTGAAACAGAGGGGGGAGGAGAAGAGAGGAGCATACCAATACACAATGCAAGATACTAAAACAGAACAAGCCCTTATACGGTTATGTGAATGGAAAAATAAAAAGGTTATGGCTCTGGGAAGGCTGGGGGAAAAAAAGGAAATACAAAAATTGAAAATTGCCCAGGACTGAAAAGGCTAAGGATTGTGTATATCTGAATGAGTCTAAAGGGTGTGTCTATCTCTGAATGAGTCTTAGGGGTGTGTCTATTTAGGAATGGGTTTAGGGGTGTGTCTACCTCTGAGTCTAAAGGGTGTGTCTGCTTCTGAATGAGTCTAACGGGTTTGTCTAAGGGGTGTGTCTACATCTGAATGAGACTAATGGGGTGTGCCTTCATCTGAATGAGTCTAAGGGGTGTGTCTGTTTCTGAATGAGTTTAAAAGGTGTGTTTACCTCTGGTTGAGTGTAAGGGGCATGACTATTTAGGAATGAGTCCAAGGGGTGTGTCTGTTTCTAAATGAGTTTAAAGGGTGTGTCTATCTCCAATTGAGCATAAACAGCATATCACTGAAGTCTTTGGCCAATCATATTGACTATTGCACAGAAGTGATTAAGAAGTCACATGACCAGCCAATCAGCTGTAATCTTAGAGAAGAAGCTGTTATATAATGTGTTATAAAGGGGTAGAAAGTATAGCAAAATTACATTTTATTACACATAGTTGCAGTCCCGTGAACTGAACCAGACCTCAAAAGGAGTGGTGTGGGCCATTTTGGGGGTGGGACTTAAATGTTCAGATTTTTACTTTTTAAATGTT
Organism: Bufotes viridis; assembly: GCA_033119425.1. Taxonomy (NCBI): domain Eukaryota; kingdom Metazoa; phylum Chordata; class Amphibia; order Anura; family Bufonidae; genus Bufotes; species Bufotes viridis. Next base: position 488,831,008 of record CM065591.1, read on the forward strand.
GGCAAGTATGGCAACAGGTACTGTACTCTTAAAATAACATGCATGTTTCAACAAGTTTACACGGCTGATAATGTGCCGTCCCTAGTGCAGGGCCTGAGGGGGCGGAGCATGACAGGGATACAAAGAACGCTAAAAAGAGAATCCCTGTGTCATGGCCCGCCCCTTCAGGTTCAGCACTAGACAGAACTTGGTGTATATGATTTTTTAGCTCTGTAGCGTAGCCTCAAGATCTCCAGTACCTCGGTCATTGAGTTTTCCGGATTTCCCTTGCAGATACTGAGCGAGCGCTGTCACTTCTGGAAGAGTACTGCAACAAGCTGCAGAAACCAGAGGAGAGGCAGCTGAGGCAGGCCATCGAGAAGGTCGTCCGCATGTTCAGAAGTAACCTCTTCCAAGCTTTAATAGGTAAGTGAACAATCCGTTTTGATAAATGAAGGGTGCATTGTCTTTAATGAGACGTAGGTTGTAGGTAAGTGGACGTAATGCAACATGCCGCCCCCCTGGGTGATTGTGTCCCAGGTTTATCGGACTGCCCAGTGGTGTGGTGAGGCCTTAATAGTCTCTATGTGTCACGGTGCTCCCACCTGGATACCATCGCTCCCCAGGGCTTGGCTCCGAAGCAATAAAAGGGATGAGTAATGGTGGAGATGTTGAATAAATCGAGTCCTGACCTTTATAAAGTTCAGCAGCTTTTCTTGAGTAAACTTGCAATATTCGGTCTTTCTCTTGGTTCCAGCAGGATTTGGCATAAACTGGCATGCAAACTTGAGTTCTCTGCTTTCTCTTTCTGCTATGATAAACTCGACTCTGTTCTGGCAGCTAGACTTTAGGACTGTTCTGGTGTCTCTGAAGTGCGGTGCCTTTGGCTGTTGACCCCCTCATGACACCCTGTTGGTAAATCTGCAAGGAGTCAGGGTGCTCTATAAGCTGCTTCCCTCTGGAGGGACTCCTGCTGCAGGAGAGGGGCCTCCCCTCACTGCTACATCATAGCACGTCTGCATCTGACGCTGCCCTGACTTAGACTGACTAGGCACTTCCTGCTGCCTCTCCTTTGGTAGGAAATGGAACTAGCCCACTTCTGCCCAAAAGGGGAGAATGGAATGGTAAGTTCCATTGTATCTAAGGATCTATCTGCCATATACGCTGCCACCTGCTGGTGAACCAGGCGTATTAGACATACAAAACAGTATTATAGCAACATTATCAATGCGCAGTGACAAAAGACCTGGAATACATACACAGATAACATTGTGGTAGCAATTAAAGACAGTAGCAGGGTGTAGAAATAGTAATAACACTCTGGGGTATTACAGTAATAACAGCTTTTCATTGGGTAGACAGCAAGAGCACACTGAAGGAAAACTGTGAATCAGGATTTCCTTTCTCTAGTCAGGTGTAAAGTAAAATTCAGACTTCTGGTGGTTGCGCAGGTTTCATGTATTGCATAGTTGACAACTGTCCTGAATTTGCAGGGACTTTCCCTGATTTTCATAGATAGTCCCGGCAAATTCGGGGATGTCCTTGAAAAAAATGGGTGAAGTTTTGAATTCCCCCTATTTTACCAACCTAAATGTTAAATATGGTTCTGTATATGTATATACATGGTGGGGGGGATTTATCAAGACTGGTGCAAAGGAAAACTGGCTTAGTTAGCAGCTTAGATAGCCCTAGCAGCCAATCAGATTCCACCTTTCAATTTTCAGAGCTTCTTCAGATAATGAAAGGATCAATCTGATTGGTTGCTATGGATAAGTGTTCCTTTGCACCAGTTTTGATAAATCTCCCCCAGTGGGTACAGTCTATAGCTATGTATGTGTTAGTCACCAGAGGCCACTGCATGTTCTTGTGTCATTTTCTGGACTTCAGGGGTAGTCAAATAGGAAGGATTGCTGACTGTTTCCTTACATCATCACTGGTAGAATATTATTAGTTAGACCCCCTCCACATATATATGCCCCCCCCCCCCCCCCAGGATGGCATATCAGTAGGAAGACATTCTCAATGGCATATTACTAGGATGGCATACTTGGGGGAATATTACTTAAAGGCTATGAACACCTTTGGGTGTATTGTACTCATTTTGAGCTAAAAATAATTTTTTCAATTGGTCTTTATTAAAAATGTTGAGCCCTTTTCTCTGTACAGCCTTGAGATTCTCTAGTAGCAGGATCTGTATATCTACTGTTTTCCCTTCAGGCAGCTGAGCTGACAGCTCCTTATCTCTGATCTCTGACCTTATAAACACTCTTTTATAGCTCAGTTCCTATCTTACTGATAAGAATGTGGCTTAAATAAGTGTCTATGACCTTTTAGTAATTTACAGATAAGGGGGAAAAAGTGAAAATCAAAGTACCATTCACACAGCTAGACAGTTAACCCTTTGTCAGAGAACGGCTCAATATTCTTAATAAAAAACAATACATTTTTTTATTTTTAGACCAAAATGAGTAAAATACAATCATAAAGAAAAATTGCTCTACATAGTCTTTAACCACTACAGGACCGCCTAACGCACGGATGCGTCCGGCGGGCGGTCCTGTAGTTCTGACTCAACGCATCAGCGTGTCATCTCACGAGACGCGAGACTTCCTGTGAATGCGCGTCTCACAACTTGTACTGCAGCCTGCCAGCGATGATCCATCGCTGGCCGGCTGTAGATGCGAAATAGTTCGCATCAAACAAGTATATCAGACGCTGTTTTGTGAACAACGTCTGATATAGCTGCTACCTGGTCCTCTGGTGGTCCCATTTGCTGGGATCGACCACCAGAGGACCAGGTAGCTATGTAAAGTTGCACCAAACACTACACTAACCCCCCCTCACTTATTAACCCCTTGTTAACCCCTTGATCACCCCATCTAGATTCCCTGATCACCCCCCTGTCATTGATCACACCCCTTGTAAGGCTCCATTCAGACGTCCATATGTGTTTTGCGGATCCGCAGATCTGATCCGCAGATCCTCAAAACACGGACACCGGCAATGTGCTTTCCGCATTTTGCAGATCCGCACATTGCCAGAACTATATAGAAAATGCTTTTTCTTGTCCGCAATTGCGGACAAGAATAGGACATGTTCTATATTTTTGCGGAACGGAAGTGCAGACCCGGAAGCGCGAATCCCTAATTCTGGATCCGAGCGGGACAAAGTCTGTCCCCATAGAAATGAATGGGTCCGCAATTCCGTTACGCAAACAGAATTGCGGACGTGTGAATGGGGCATAAGGGTCCCCTATCACCACCAGTTAGTTAGCTACTTGTTAGGTAGCTAGCGCCCAGCCCACCGCACCGCAGTCACTGATTTTGGCAGAGATTTTTTTATCCACATTGATCGATGCGAATGAAGAAATCTGTGCCGTTCATTTTTTTTTTTTTTTAGCCCAGAGGCTGAACGGAAAAAAAAAATCTCATTACCCGTATGCTCAATATACGGAGAATCGCAGAAACTCCTAATGCTGGCCATACGTGTAATGATTGCGGAGACCCTCAAATGCCAGAGCAGTATAAATACCCCATATGTGACCCCATTTTAGAAAGAAGACACCCCAAGGTATTCCGTGAGGGGTATGGGGAGTTCATGTAAAATTTTATTTTTTGTCACAAGTTAGTGGAATATGAGACTTTGTAAAAAAATAAATATATATATCAATTTCCGCTAACTTGTGCCAAAATTTTCGGAATACCTTGGGGTGTCTTCTTTCCAAAATGGGGTCACTTGTGGGGTATTTATACTGACCTGGCATTTTAGGGGTCCTAAAGCGTGAGAATCCAAATGCGTAAAAATGCCCTGTGAAATCCTAAAGGTACTCATTGGTTTTAGGGCCCCTTTGCGCATCTTGGCTGCAAAAAAGTGTCACACATGTGGTATCGCCGTACTCAGGAGAAGTAGGGCAATGAGTTTTGAGGTGTATTTTTATATATACCCATACTGTGTGTGAGAAATATCGCTGTAAACGACAACTTTTTAAGTTTTTTTATACAAAGTTGACAATTTACAGAGATATTTCTCTCACCCAACATGGATATATGTAAAAATACACCCCAAAACACATTGCCCTACTTCTCCTGAGTACGGCGATACCACATGAGTAACACTTTTTTGCAGCCTGAGTGCGCAAAGGGGCCCAAATTCCAATGAATACCTTTAGGTTTTACAGGGCTGCTCACAATTTAGCCCCGCCCAAAATGCCAGAACAGTAAACACACCCCACAAATGACCCCATTTCGGAAAGTAGACACCCCAAGGTATTCACTGAGGGGCATAGTGAGTCCGTCTGAGATTTATTTTTTTTTTGCCAGAAGTTAGCAGAAATGGAAACTTTATTTTAATTTTTTTTTTCCTCCGAAAGTGTCATTTTCCGCTAACTTGTGAAAAAAAATGAAATGATACATGAACTCACCGTGTCCCTCCGCAAATACTTTGGGGTGTCTTCTTTCTAAAATGGTGTCATTTGGGGGGTATTTATACTATCCTGGTATCGCACTCGATACCAGGAAAAGTATTTTATCGATACTGGGCTGCGCTACTGCACAGCCCAGTATAGGAGAGCGTGGCTGCGCCGCTCTCAGCGCGGCCATGTTCTCCTCGGCAGCACGGGGAGAAGGAGGCAGTCTCTCCCTCCCCCTGTGCTGCCGCTGCAACCAATAGAGGGAGAGGGGTGGAGCGGGGCGGAGGAGGAGGCGGGCGCACTGGCCAGCAATGCCGAGTACCGTTTGGTATATAAATGCAGGCAGAACAGAAGACACAGGCTGCTGGCACCTGCCTGTGACCCAGCACTGCGATCCGCGGCAATTAACCCCTCAGGTGCCGCACCTGAGGGGTTAATTGCCTCTGATCGCAGTGCTGGGTCACAGGCAGGTGCCGGCAGCCTGTGTCTTCTGCCTGCATTTATATACCAAACGGTACTAGGCATTGCTGGCCAGTGCTGCTGCCGCCCCCCCAGTCCCCTGTATTAAAACATTGGTGGCCAGTGTGGCTCCCTGCCCCCCTTCCTCCCCACAGTAATAAAAGCATTGGTGGCAGTGGCCACAGGGTCCCCTCACCTCCTCCCAGTGGCGTAACTACAGGGGAAGTCGGGGCCCGGACTGACAAGGGGCCCGGCGCCAGGCAGCATAACACCAAGGAGTTAATAAATAATAAAGTTTCTCAGGCCAGCCGGGGCCCCTTGCAGTGCCGGCCTTTCCATCATCGGAGCCTAACTTAGCCCCGCCCCCCGAGTCAGTCCAACTGCTGACCTGAGACACAGGCAAGAGATGAGCAGCAGAGCAGCACCTGCACATCAGTCACTGTGCCGGGCTTCAGGTATGTAAAGAATGTGATGATGTGTGTGTGCTCTCTGCGCTGCCTGTGTGCCCCCTGTCAGCTCGTGCTGCCGCTGCTCTATTCACCTCTCCTGACTCTCACACAGTCAGTTGAGAGTTCAGAGATGATTTGATTTTCTAACAAAGTTTGCACGCCCCCCCCCCCCATGGACCCACCCACCAGCTAGCTCTGCCCATGGCCCCTATGTGCACCCCCCCTGGCCCTTATCTGTGCTCCCCCTTGGCCCTTATCTGTGCCTCTGTGGCCCCTGTCTGCACTCCCCTGGTCCTTTTCTGTGCCCCTGGCTGTGCCTCTCTGGCCCTTGTCTCTGCTCCCCTTGGCCCCTGCGTGTGCCCCCCTGGCCCTTATCTGTGCCCACCCCTGGCTGCGCCTCCCTGGCCCTCGTCTCTGCTCCCCTTGACCCCTGTGTGTGCCCCCCTGCCCCTTATCTGTGCCCACCCCTGGCTGCGCCTCCCTGGCTTTTGTCTGTGCCCCTCTGGCCCTTATCTGTGCCCACCCCTGGCTGTGCCTCCCTGGCCCTTGTCTCTGCCCCCTTGGTCTTTTTGTGCGCTAACATGGCTTTTTCTGTGCCCCTCTGGCCTCTGTCTGCTTCTCCTCTGCCCCTGTCTGCACCTCTGGGCCCTGGCCCTTATCTGGGCTCACCCTGGTGCCTGTTTGTGCCCCCCTGGCCCCTGTCTGCACCTCCCTGGCTCCTGTCTGCACCCTGGGCCCTGGCCCTTATCTGTTCCCCCACTGGCTGCGAAGCGCGGGGGGCCCCATACAAAAATTTGCTGTGGGGCCCAGTCACTTATAGTTACGCCCCTGCCTCCTCCTCATTGGTGGCAGTGGCAGTGTTCGGAGCCCCAGCAGTGTAATGCTGGGGCTCCGATCAGTTACCATGGTAACCAGGACGCTCCTGAAGTCCTGGCTGCCATAGTCTGCTCCCTGCTGCTGTGTGCACTGTGCACAGGGCAGCAGGGAGAGGGTGAGATCCTATTCACCCTGATAGAGCTGTATCAGGGGGAATAGGATGAAAATGATTCCAGGTTCTTGCCCCTAAGGGGGAAATAGTTAATAAATAAACTGTAAAAGAAAAAAAAAGTTTCCCAATTTTACATATAAAAAATAAACAATAAATAAAATATTACATATCGCCGCGTAGCAAAAAGTCCAAACTATTAAAAAATCCACTTTTATGCGGTGAACGCCGTAAAAAAATAAATGCACGATTCGCCATTTTCTTTTAGTCGCCGTAAAAAAGTAGGATAGGACTGTTGTATTATGAGCCGGCGGTTCCATAAAATGTGGAATGCACGCAGATTTTTTGGGCGTTTTTTTTTTTCCGCGGGGTATCGAATGGTATCGAGTATCGCAATACTTTTTTATGGTATCGATACCGAATCAAAATTTTGGTACCGAAACAACTCTAATCTGAATACTTTTGTAATTGCATGATTTAAAAATTTAGTATAGCCACTGAGTTATTCGATAAAATGTATTTGTATAGCGCCACCTGCTGTTTGTTCTTTTCCTTATTTTTTTGTTTGTCTCAGTTTAAATCTTCAAGCTATATGTTCTGCCACCAGCTATATGTTCTGTTAGAAGCTTTGGCAGTTACAGGGAGAGAGCTGCAACAGAGAGGACACACCCCCTAAGCTGCCAGGCTGACGATAATCTAGGAGAGCAATGAATAAGGAGATCTCTGGATCCATGTGAGGTACAGGGCTGGTTCTAGCTTTGTTAGAAAGAGACTGTCAGGTACTATATGATGTCTGATTTTCATTTTTACATCAGTCATGGGAGAACCCCTTTAAGTGGCATATTAAGCGATAATTTACTCGGATGGCATATTGGGTACATATTATTTGTATGGCATACATGCTGTCACTTTAATAGGATGGCATACATGGAAGATATACACAATAGCATATTAATAGGATTACATACTTGGGTGGCATACTTGGAGAAATATTACTAACTTGGCACAGCCTGACTAATATATTACTAGGATGGCACACCCAGGTACACATTACTTTGATAGCAAATATGGTGCCACATTACTAGGATGGCATGCATGGTGTCAGATTACTAGGAAGACATACTCAATAACCCATTACTAGGATGACTTACTTGGGCGCATACTACTTGGATTGCATACTTGGGGGAAAATTACTAAAGTTGCATACTCAGTCATATATTACTTGGGTGGCATACTTAAGGTATTAGGATGGCATACATGCTCATATATTACTAAAGTGGTGTACTTGCTGGCATGTTACTTGGATAACCCACTTGGCGCATTGCTAGGGTGGCATAAATGGTGGCATGTTACTTACATAGCATAAAGGTGGCATATTAATTGGAAAGCACACATGAGAACATATTACTAGGATGGCATGCTTGATGTCATATTATTTGCATGACATACATGGCATATTTCTAGGATGCATGCTTTGTGGCATATTACTTGGATGGCATACTGGGTGACATGTTATAATAGGATCACAAGGGGGGGTCAGTCAGCACGTCCCTGTATGCAGGTGCACGTAGCTATGGCACATATACATACAAACAAAAAAATGCAACAGCACTCTGCAACCAGAACTCTGCCCTGCCTCTAAGATAGAAGCTATAAGAGGACATTAGTGTACGTTTTGATCAAAAGGTAATAAGCCACTCGCCACGCCAAGGCTGTCCCATGAGTGGTACTAACGCTAAATCTGACCTGTTATGGGCCATGACAGCCACATAAAATCCTCCTAACGCTGAATCTTACCTGTTATGGGCCATGACAGCCACATAAAATCCAGGGAGTATGGGCCCAGCATGCATGCTGGGATCAACCGTACTTATTAACCCTTTCTGGTGCTGTAACAGCCTCCATTAGATCCAGGGATGAAGGTATTCTGGTTGCAGAGTGCTGTTGCATTTTTTTGTTTGTATCTTATAATAGGATGGCACAGATGGAGGCATATTTACGCACCCCACATTCACTTTGTGCCCGTCATCTAATAATTCCTATTTGTAAACTACTGAGAGGTCATAAACACTTATTTAAGCCACATTCTTATCAGTAAAATAAGAACTGAGCTTTAATGAGTGCTTATATTGTCAGAGAGCAGAGATAAGGAGTCGTCATATTAGCTGGCTGACGGAGCAGAGAGAAAATTCTGATTCGGCTAGTAGAGCATCTCAGTTCTGTACAGAGAAAAGGGCTCCATGTTTGTAATAAAGACCAATTAAAAAAATTATTTTTAGTTTAAAATTAGTACAACGCAATACAGGTCTGCGACTAAAAAGCTTTTTGATTGTTTTCATCTAATTTCCATGTTTTTCCATGTATTTTGGTTTGCTGAAAACAAATAAAATATTGAAAAAACTCCTAGACATCATGATTTGCCACAAAATGCTAAATTGTCTTCAAATTTATCAATTTTTTTCATTTTTGGTATTTTTTTTATATTATGAGTTTTTAACCAAATTTTAAGTCCAAATTACTATTCATCAATTCACATAAGTGCATTTAAGATATAAAATGCCAAAAAAAACTCTAAGGGGTTGTCCAAGTTATGTATAAAAAAATATAGCACTGTAAGTCTGATGGTCAGCAATATATACATAAGCTAAGCAAGTTTTAGGGGGAAAAAAATTATATTTTCAAATTTTTCCTAGTTCTCTTTTGGCCCTTTGTTGTTATTTGCAGGTAAGCAATCTCTGCCCCTCCAGTTCTTCAACCTATATGTTATGGCTCTGCGAAAGTGTATTAATTCGCCAGACAGTTTCTGTTTCATCTGTGGTTAATATACAGTGTTGAAGCAACAGCAGAATATTACAGACTTTGTGAAAAAAGTATACTTTACATACCTTGGACTAAAAATTGGAGATCAAGATTAAGTTTGGACGCCTCATAAAGTGTGGAAACGGTCTGTTGAGGACCTCCGAAACTGGTTCAAGGGTAAGAAAATATCTTTCTGTTATGGGATTCCTATGGTATGGCGAGAGCAAAAGAACCTGTCACTTTTGTTCATACAATGTGAAAGGGTTTAATTTCAAATGGAAGCATTCCATTTCATACCCCAGTCTTCACTGAGCAATTCGTCCAATCCCCCATGGCACGGATATACCGGTACCCAAGCCCCCTGCTACCTTGGAAGAGATACCTAGCTCCGATGTAGGTCAAGTCATACCTGAACCAGATGACGAATCAAGTTCTGACTTTGAAGATGATACAAGACCAAAATTGTTTTCTCAGGAGGAGATGAATGATTTGGTAAGAGACTTGAATCTTCCCAAAGATGCCACTGAGTTACTCGGATCAAGGCTGAAAAGCAGGAATTTATTGTTGCCAGGAGTGTCATCTTCAAGGTTCAGACATCGTGAAAAGAAGGGGTGATGTGTCTGCCATACCGGACTTCAAGAATTACCTCAATGATAATACATTCAATCTTCGGTTCACATGTACGTTTGACGATTCTGAGATGAATTTCCTGGATCTGACACTCACGGGAACCCCTGACCAACCAATACACACAAAAACATTTAGAAAAAAAGTGGCAGGCAATTCTATATTACATGCCACTAGTCACCACCCAATACATGTCATAAGGGGTGTCCCTGTAGGGGAATTTATCCGTGCTAAACGTAATTGCAGCACTGAAGCCGGTTTTTTGGCTGAATGTGAGGCAATAACTGTCAGACTCACGAACAGGGGTTACCCTAAATGGATGTTAAATAGAGCTAAGGATATTGCAATCAGAAAACCTAGAGATGAACTATTATTTGGGCTGGGTCATAAAACCAAAGATGGGAACACTGATCATCAGAGTCCCAACACCCAAAGCAATAGAACTGAGATTTGTACCTATTCGAATAAAAATAAAAATAATGAGAACAAAAACAAGATAAAGAGATATAATAAGAATAATGAGGGTACACCCACTTTAGTTCTAACGTACAGTCGCCAATTTAAAGAAGCCTGTAACTTGATCAGGGGCTGCCTACCAATCCTATATGAGGATAAATTCCTCCATGATGTGTTGCGACAGGGTTGTAGAATTGTACCAAGGAGAGCCCCAGTTTTATCCTCCTCTTTGTCACCGTCTTTATTTCGAAAACCGACAAACACACCTCGATGTTGGCTGTTATATAAAGGTTTTACGAAATGTGGACACCACCCCTGTAAAACATGCAATTTCGTTAAAGTCACAACAAACTTTCAAAACTCCGACCATTCGGAAACTTTTCAAATCAAATCTTATACGAATTGCAATACTACAGGAGTGGTGTACACAATAATCTGCACAGACTGCGATCTAATGTATATCGGGAGTACCACCCGTAAATTTAAGAATCGCTTTCTGGAGCATGTGAACTATATTCTAAACCCTGCAGCGTTAAACATATCCAATGTTGCCAAACACTTTATTTCAATCCATAATCGGAAAATCTATTCCATGCAATGTCATGTGATTGAAAAAGTGAACATACCTGACAGAAAGGGGGACCATCGAAGAAAAATTCTGCTTAGAGAGGCTTTCTGGATATTCAGACTCAACACAAGAGTTCCTATGGGTCTCAATCTAAGAAAAGAAATCATGCACTTCTATTAAAATAAATCAGTTAAGAAGTAGTCGGACCTGCAGCAGTCAAGTATAATGGTCTTTTTGTGTGAACATAGCTGTCTAGAACAAATGTGCCTATTTGTGTATTTACATGATCCATGCGATTTTATGATCACATGTGAACAGTAACTTATATGTTTTTAATTATAAAGCATCATGTTTAAAGGCAAAAGAAACATCAACTCATGTATGTGGCGAAGCGGTTTATCATTGTTATTATAAATGTTCTCCAACTGCGTATATAGAGCCATCATGTTGTTAATGTATATCACCTGCCAACAAGTAAATAGTCTGCTTGTGATTAAACCCTGTGTCTCCGCCTTTTCTTGGGCGGTCCCAGGGCAACCATTTAAGTATGGGTCACAACCAAACTATTTTTGTTACGACTAAGGACAAGACTGTCCGAAACGCGTAAACTACCAGCTATTGTGTGAACACGATTGTATACTGAACCCCGAATAAAGGAAGCTTTTACTGCATAATCAGGTGCCGGAACCATTCCTTTCCTTTCCTGATTGCGGCAAGCACTTCTCTTCAGATTCCGAGCACCGGGGATATGGCTGTCCTGGACGGGTGAGCTGGACTTTTGCACATGTTATCGTGAAAAGGCGTTTGTTCCTTATTTTGCCCAGGAAGACAAGTTGGTTTATTGCATCGATGTCGAAGGTCTGATGAGTCAATATAAATCCAATATGATTCAGAGCAATGGCGTCTTTTTATAGATTCTTCAAAAAGAAGTCTCAGAGCAGTTTTACTACACAACAGTGGTTTTTACACTTCCATACGTAGTAACATAGTACATAAGGCCGGAAAAAGACATTTGTTCGGCCTGTCATCCTGCAAGTTGATCGAGAGGAAGGCAAAAAAAAACAACTGTATGGTAGAAGCCAATTTTCCCCACTTAAGGGGAATAAAAAATTCCTTCCCGACTCCAATCAGGCAATCAGAATAACTCCCTGGATCAGCGACCCCTCTCTAGTAGCTGTAGCCTGTAATATTATTACACTCCAGAAATACATCCAGGCCCCTCTTGAATTCCTTTATTGTACTCACCATCACCACCTCCTCAGGCAGAGAGTTCCATAGTCTCACTGCTCTTACCATAAAGAATCCTCTTCTATGTTTGTGTACAAACCTTCTTTCCTCCAGACGCAGAGGATGTCCCCTCGTCACAGTCACAGTCCTGGGGATAAATAGATGATGGGAGAGATCTCTGTACTGACCCCTGATATATTTATACATAGTTATTAGATCTCCCCTCAGTCGTCTTTCTTCTAAAGTGAATAATCCTAATTTTGATAACCTTTCAGTGTACTGTAGTTGCCCCATTCCAGTTATTACTTTAGTTGCCCTCCTCTGAACCCTCTCCAGCTCTGCTATATCTGCCTTGTTCACAGGAGCCCAGAACTGTACACTGTACTCCATGTGTGGTCTGACTTGTGATGTGTAAAGTGGTAGGACTATGTTCTCATCACGGGCGTCTATGTCCCTTTTGATGCAACACATTATCTTATTGGCCTTGGCAGTAGCTGCCTGACACTGGTTTTTGCAGCTTAGTTTGCTGTTCATTAAAATTCCTTGATCCTTTTCCATGTCAGTGTTACAGAGTGTTTTACCATTTAGTATGTACGGGGACTTGCATTATTCCTTCCCATGTGCATAACCTTACATTTGTCAGTGTTAAACCTCATCTGCCTCTTATCTGCCCAAGCCTCCAATCTATCCACATCCCTCTGTAGCAGTATATTGTCCTCTTCAGGACCTGTAGGTCATTCCGTACACTTGAAGGAAACCTATGAGAACTTGGAATTGGTTCTTTGTAAACTCAAATATAAAGACCATGGTTGGTAAGTGTGTGGGGACTTGAAGGTCTTGTGCATGCTGCTCGGGCAACAAGCTGGGTATACCAAATACACTTGTTTTCTGTGTCTATGGGACAGTCGAGACCGACAAAATCACTGGACCAAGAAGAGTTGGCAGCTGACGGTGCTAACAGTCTGTGAAAAAAATGTCCTCCGAGAAACTTTGGTACCTTCCCATAAAGTTCTTCCACCACCTCTCCATATAAAATTGGGATTGATGAAGCAATTTGTAAAATCACTTCCAAGAGATGGAGAATGCTTCAAATACTTGGTCACCAAGTTTCCAGGCATGTCGGAGGCAAAATTGAAGAAAGGTGTGTTTGTCGGACCAGACATTAGAAGGCTTATAGTTGATTAAGAGTTTGTCAATACTATGATGGATCCTCAATAAGAAGGATGGATTGCATATAAAGAAGTCGTACAGAAATTTGTAGGCAATGACAAAGATCCTCACTACAAAAAGATTGTCGGACGAATGCTGAAAGCATTTCAAGCTTTAAGTTGCCTCATAAGTTTGAAAGTGCATTTCCTCCAGTCCCACCTTGACTACTTTCCTGAAAATTTGGGAGCTGAGAGTGAGGAACAAGGTGAACGATTCCACCAAGATATTAAAGAGATGGAAAGGAGATACCAGGGTAAATGGAGCATTACAATGATGGCAGACTACGGAGAGAGGCATTCCAGATGCTATTCACAAGCGTAAATGCACCAAAAGGAGCTTCACAGGGAAGAAGAATCGAGTTTAGTGTGTATAGGTGAGCTCATTTCAGTTCAAAAAAGGATTTTTATGAAAAAATTGTAATAAAACTTTAACTTTATAAGTCTATTTCCATTTATTTTGAGGTATTGCCTTATTTTACATAGCTACCTAAATTGTCAGGAAACATGATGTCTTATGACAAAAAAGAGGTCATTTTCAGATTCAGAGCACCAAAAAACATACAGATTACGTGAAATAACCAAAACAGCTCTTGAAATTTTTTTTTTTTTTTAAAGAAAAATTCTCCCAAAGGTGTACATAGTCTTTCAGGAGTTAAAAATACTTATGAAAATGAGGTTTACATAGGTTATACTGATGACATGTTTGCACAGATCTCTGATTCCCAGAATGATGGCTCCATAGAGAACTCAAACCCCTTTGGCACTGCAGGGGCGTAGTCATAGGGAGTCTAAAGCTCAGGACGCTCAGTCTGACCATACTGCCTGCCAACCCTAAAGCAGCTGTTCCAAAAGGTGCGGCCATGCTCAAGAGCCTTCACCTACAGTGCACTCACCAATTCTAATCCCAGTCCCATCCAAGACACTGTTCCTTGGGGACAAAAGCAAAGTCAGATTATGTATTTGCTTCTTCAGGTAACACATGGTGGGTGCGGACTATCTTGATACAGCGCAATTAGTGCACAGCTTTTCTTCGTTTGGTGATTTTTTGTTAAATGATAAAATGTTAATAAACCTATTTGAAAAAAATATGTAAAGATTAAATAGATCAGACCAATGGCACAGCATGTTGTAATAATACACTAGGCTCCTGCAAATGAAACTTTCAAGCAGGGCCAAAGGGATTTGTCAAGGAAACCAAATAAAGGCCATGATAACTGTGCCAAGCAGAGGCTCTGATGACATCATCAGGGGCAGAGTTGTAGTGTCATGTCACCAAGCCGATGTAACAAAACCAGGATCAGGAAGCCCCCAGACCAGACCCTTAAATTCAGACCTGCTGTTTTTGTGTCAAATCTCTTTTTATTACATTTTCACATAAAATTTTAACATTCGCTCAGACATTAAAACAGCACTAAGCAGGTACATATTAGAAAAGAGTCGCCATCGGCACATAGAGGCCCTGCAAGGTTACTTAATGTAGTGTATTGAGTAAGAGCCAGGTAATAACTTGCAACATCAATAACACGGCTTGTGCAAAAGCCAGCATATATCAAAAGAAAAATACAATAAGGAAAAAAACATAACATAGGTCTTGAATGGAGAGGTGAAACGGAATGTGCCAGGACCGAAGTCATAGGGATGATATCAGTCTCAATGTCAAATATCAAATATGCAGGGTATGTTTTGGGTGAGTGTGTACACCACTCATCCCTAAGTTGATAAGTATGGGAGAATCTCTGCAGTTTGTGCGAAGGACTTCCAAGGAGCCCAGATGAGCTTATATTTATTGTGTTGACAGCTCGCAAATGAGCATAGTTCCTCCAATCTCGCAACCTGTCCTATTTTATGTATCCATTGGGCCATGGGAGGTGCAATGGTTTGTTTCCAATAGAGTGTGATCATGGCCTTAGCTGGTAATACTAAGTGTAGCCATAGGGGTTTGTTGTAGTTTTTCGTAAGCGTTGGTGTGAGATTTAAGAAGATGATTGTGTGGGTCGGGCAATTGGACAAAGTCTAGAGATGACCTCCTGCACCCCAGTCCAGAAAGGCTTGAGCACTGGGCATTCCCACCAGATATGGAGGTATGAACCCGCGTCTACAGAACATCTCCAGCAAGTGGCTGGTATAGTGGGATAAATGCGATTCAAAACTAGTGGGGTCTTGTACCACCTACTGACCAGTTTGTAGGAGGTCTCTTGTAAAAGAATGCAGCTTGAGGGTCCCATGCAGGATTTATAAATCTGCTTAGTATCAAAGGTGGAAAGAGTCAATGATAGCTCTTTCTCCCATGCTGATATATACGGCAGTACATAGTCCCCTGGGGTAGTTGAACGCAGGCCATCACTGATTTTGGATATAGCCCTCAGGACCAGGGGCAGGATGCCCCCAGCTTCTCCAACCATGTCAGGTCCCTAGTAATGTCTCCTTTCTTAATCAACATGTTGAAGTTCAGGTGCAAATGGTTGTATACTATGTTGTCCAGTGTAGCGTCTGTAACTATAGACTGGGGTGTGTCTACAGTAGGAAACGTTCCATCCTGTAGTATGTCCCCGAGTAGGTGACGTCTTATTTTCCTTTGTAGGGGTAAGCAATATGAGGAGTACGGGTCATTGAGTCCTAATAGATCTCCCAGACTTGTTAATGGGAAGGAGGTTGGCCAAATGGTTTTGTTTCGGGCTATTCTCTTCCAGATGTGCAATGGGGCTTTTGTTACTAGGTTGAGGTTTGGTGCAAGGTGTGTTTGGGTTTGGACTAGTAATAGAGCTTGGGTAAGGGAAAATTGGGTCACTTCCTCCTCAATGGGAGAGTTTTGGGTATGGGCATTTGTGCCAGTCAAGAATTCTCGATATTTGTATAGATTCATACATTGATGTGATGTCCGGAAATCCACTCCCTCCCTCCTTCTTTCGTTTGATGGGATGAACCGCCCTGACATATTTCAGAAATAGTTTACAAAGCTTAAGAAAAAAGAAGGGGGGAAGGTAGACAAGTAGGGTCTGCGTCGTGTATAGTATTTTAGGGGTTATGATCATTTTAAGCAGATTTGAACAGCCCACCCAAGAGACATATGGTAAGAGTATTCTCGATCAAGTGTAAGAGGGGGGTATAGTTCATTGAATACTATATATCAGGGGATGGTGATATTTGCAGGCCCAGGTATTTGATGGAGCAAGGTGACCATGTGAAGGATGCGGAAAGTTTGGTTTCCGTGATCGAGGCGGGAGAGCATGTAATATTTAATGCCACTGATTTGGATGGATTGGATGGATATAAATTAGACAGTGAGTGAAATTGTTCAAAGAGACGAGCCAGGGTGGGAAAAGATTTGGGGTTAGACTTAGCTATTAACAAGTCATCGGCCGCTGTATAATAATCTATTCCTTCTGCTCTGAAACCCTGTATATCAGGGTGCTGCGTGATGGATGATGGATAAGGGTTTTTCATGGTGAGTACAAAAAGAAGGGGAGAGAGAGGGCAGCCTCGTGCCATTAGATATTTAAAAAGGCGAGGACAAGGTACCATTGACTCTCAACATGGCCGAAGGGCGTGTGTACAGGGCCGAGACATATCTAAGAAAGGCTTCTGGGAGGCCAAATCTACATAGGGTAGCTAACATATAAACCCAGTCAATCAGGTTGAATGCTTTCTCAGCATTGGTAGGAAAAAAAAGCGGTAAGGGAAAAAACTTTTTAACTGGGCCAGCTGAATCATGTGTAAGACTCTTAGGGTGTTGTCTTTGCCCTCTCTGGTCTTCACAAATCTTACCTGTTCGGCGTTGACCAAAGAGGGGAGAAACCGGGTAAGGTGATTTTATAAGACCTTAGCATATAATTTAACATCTACGTTGAGTAGAGATATTGGGCGATAGCCGGATCTTTTCCCTCCTTGAATTAAAAGTCGAAAGCATATGAGGGAGGAGAATGTCTTAGAATGATTTGTAGTACATGGCCGTTAGCCCATCAGGGTCAGGGCTTTTGCCTATGGGGATTCTTTTTAGAGCTGTCTGCAGTTCAGATAGAGATATAGACGCAACTAGTTGAGAGCATTGTGTCGTGTCCAAGGATGGTAGTGACAGCGAGTGTAGGAAAAAATGTATGTCTTGTTTCCTGGGAGTCAAGTCCCCCTTAGATTCTCCAGATCTCAAGTTATATAGGGTTTCATAGAAAACTCTGAAGTGTTCTGCTATGGTTTTCGTGTCAGTGGTCAGCTGTCCAGTGTGAGACCTGATCATAGTCAAGGGTGTACCAGGGGTCAAGTTGTGGGTGAAGTAGCGTCCTAGTAGGCAAGCAATGCGGGTTTTATGAGATGAGTCGTTAAGAAGTGTTTTGTTGAGGCGCCACGTATAGGTGCGGACAGGGAGGGACTTGACAATCAGGGCGAGCGAGATCGGGGCATATTACAAAATAGAAATGTTGTGTACCAAAGATTTGGTCATGGTAGGTAAATGAGGAGTAGAGAGGAAAAGGTAATCTATTCTCTGATATGAGTCTGAGTAATATGTGTAATCCATGCCAGAGGGGTTAGTTGTGCACCAAGTGTCTAAGAGTTTAGCGTAAGTCAGGGCCGTTTTCAAAGCTCTGAGCTTTCTGTATGATACATGGTGCGTTGGGTTTGAGGAATCAAGCAAAGGATCTAATGTGATGTTGAGGTCGCCTCCCAGAACGCAAATTCCCTTTTGGAAAGACCCCAGATGCGGAAAACATCTACTAACCAAGGCACATGTTGCAGATTAGGTGCATGTGCACCCACAAACGTGATTGTCGTGTTTTCTAATTGACGCTTCATGAACAGGAAATTGCCCCTGGGGTCCTCAAGACTGGAGGTCAGAGTGAAAGGGAGTGATTTTTTAATGGCAATGGTTACACCTCTGGTTTTGGAATAAGAGTAGCAGGAGTGGAACCATTGTGAAAAATATGTCTTGTTAAGCGCAGGAAGCTTACCCTGTTTAAAATGAGTCTCCTGAAGTATCGCAACATCTGCACAAAGTTACCTGAGCAGTTGGAACACTCGGGATCTTTTAGTGGGTGAGTTCAGTCCCTGCACATTCAATGAGACCACATTGATAGCAGTCATTGAGACTATTTCACGGCTATTAAATGAAAAAGTGAACAGTTATAACACCAATTAAGAGAAAATAAATATAACAATGCAGAGCAAAATAAGATGGTTGTGGTCCGCTTTTTACCTAACTCCGAGGACAGCCCTGGGGAGTGTCCTATATCAGGCAGCAGGAAGTGTTAGAGATATAGTTGGTGCAGAAGGGGGGATTGAGGTTAGTATATAACCACTGGGTAGTGGGGGGGGGAGAAGTGGAAAGGGAGGGGGCGGGGATGAAGTGGATAAATATGGACAACAATGGGTCAAATAGTGAGATAGAAGGGAACGAAGCAGGTCTTTGACATAAGAGAGGAGACTGTTAAGATGATGTTGACAGTTAGAGAGGGCTGAGGCCATAGCCTCTCCAAAGAAGACCAGGAAAGCTTGGTTTTCCTCAAGTAGTTCGACCTTTCCCAAATCTCCCTGATATCTGTTTTGATGTCTGAGAGTTCCATGAGGACTGGAGCTATAGCCGATTTGATGATCTGCTGAAGGGTCTTGCGTAAGGTCGAGATGTTGGGGTCCCTGTCTCGATGGTCCTCCAAGCTGGAACTTTCATGGTCCGACATCTTAGCGACGTCAGCTATTTTTGGGTCTGCAGGTTGGTGTGTTGCTTTGGGACCAGGGTTTTTTTTTTGTGGAGGAACTTTTCCATCTCTGACTGTGTCTTTTTTGCGGTCGTGAAACCTGTCCCTTCAGTTTTCCCCACTTTGACCATGGTGTATGGTGAGGTACCGGTATAGAGAGAGTCAACAGGAAGGGCAATGGAGGCTCAAAAATAATCAGGGCACCCAACCACCGGGCTTCAACAACTTTGCATCTGAGCGAGTGTCACGATTTGACGCTCAAAAAATTAGAGCTAAGCTCTTGCCAGAAGGTAGATTTCCGAAGGGGGAGTTATATGGCTCTAGGGTGGAGTGGATGCCTTAACTAAATCAGTTTTTAGGTACCGATGACCTTGAACCGAGTAGCATGGATTCCCCGTGGGTGGAGAGTGCTGCTTCGTCCGACCGTCGGAGGTAGACTTCCGGTGGGCTTGGCGGGTCAGGAGACGCCACGGCTAACGGCTGTTAGGCCCGACGGATTGATCAAAAGATTCAGGTCCCGAGGTCGGCTGTGTGGGTTTCCCGTGTATCGCCCAGGCTCAGATAGGCAGAGTAAGGCCAAATTTTCGGCTCAGTCAGTTGGATTCTGCAGTTAATAAAAAGGCAGAAGAGTAGCTCACGCCACATGCGTCCTGCTCCTTCCAGCGCCAGCCCCCCCCCCCCCCGACTCTCTGTTTTTGGACGGAAGGAGCCGTGTTATTCTAATCCTAGGCTTTTCTGTCTCATGTTGTTCCACCTATTTCTAGAACAGAAACTGAATGTTCAGCACTAGAGCCAAAAATATCCTCATACACCTGCAGGCGCTGCGTATCTGTACCATCCCTGAGTCGTGTGCTGGCACCAACACCTTGTGATCCGGACTTGGAAAAGATTTTAACCCATCTCTGGAGACGCCTTTTATGACTTTCCCCTGTAGCTTGTGCATTGATCTTCATTCATTCACATTTTATACATTGATGATTGAATATTACATAACTATTAGAAATGTCGGTGAACCCTCAGGTACTGACAGCCCAAGACCCCGGCACAAACAGGTCCTCCATGTTGTCCCTCTCGTGGTTCTCTGTCTAGGAAGCTAGGGAGAGGAAGCTCATCGCTGTTGGGAGTTGTAGTTCTCCAATAGCAATTGGGTATAGCTAAAGAAGAGAGACTATAGAACCAGCTGGCAATTTAGAGAGCTGAGGTTGTTAGATGTAGCAGAGCTGAGCTTATGATTTGACATTCATTGTATATTTTCTGCCATTTTACATAGGACTCCCCGTAATCGTTTGTATGATGTGCAGTGTGATAGAAGTGTTAACTGGGAGATCCCAGCACGCTATGTGGGAAGAGGTCTTATGCTGCCCATAAGTACTAAATAAACTTGATCGTTTTGGCAGATTCGGCCAATGACTGGATGGGTATGGGGTTCTCTAAAACCTCCCTCCAATGGTAGAAGCCTGGGGGAAGAAGGATTGGACATGTTGGATTACAGTATGCCTGCTCCTTTGTTCCCTCATGACATAAGAAGCTTTATGGCCAGCTTAAGACCCCTTCCCATCCAGAGGGCTGGACTCTTTGCTTGAACTGCACATCATAAGGATGTTTACATGCAGTCCTATGTAAAACCACAGAAAAGACACAATGAACATCAGATCACAAGCTCAGCTCTGCTACATCTAACAAACTCAGCTCTCTAAATTCCCTGCTGGTTCTGCAGTTTCTCTTCTTTAAAGTGGCTCTGTCACCAGGATCAACCCTATTATATCAGACGTACTGGCTGGTAGGGCTCATCATGCTGATTAAAACAATACATTTCTTTCTTCTGTATGTTAAGTAGCTAAAAAGTAATCTTTTGTTTTTATTCATATACAAATGAGAAGTTTAAGCACCAGGAGGCAGAGCTGAATCCTTTGAGCACTTCTATGTAACACCGTCTTTATTGACAGGGCTACATATGCAGAGGGCAGAGCTGTGTCCTAGCATCTACATATCATATACTCTATGTACTATAGCTTCACCACACTCAGATCTGCTCAGAAAGCTAATCTACATATTACTGCTTTATTCACAATCACAATATATGATTATAAAAACACCAGTAATGTGTTTAAGCCTTTATGTGGTAATGCTATAGTTTGGTGGTAAGTTTATGGTTTTGCATGTTGAGATCCCAGGTTTGAATCCTGGAGGAGACTTTTAGGCAGGGTGGATAAAAATCAATGATTTCAAAAAATAAATAAATAAAAACCTGATTTTTTTTTATTTAAATCGGATTATTTTTTTTATATAAAATGCTTTTTGAGGAAAATATATTACCATCCAAGGGTTATTCTATCATGAAATAAAGATTAGTTTTTAATTATGTAGAATAAGGCTGTATATGTTTAATTTTTTTGGTAAATAAATTCCATTAATCTATTCCCAATGTCCTGCTCTTCCAGAGGTTTTTGTAAGATTATTGGGCAGTTTCTCTGCCTACAAGATATTATTACAGATGCTTAGTTTACTTTTGCAATTCTCAGCAGAGATCACAGGCCTCTTCTTCACAGCAAAGATGTTCTAACATGAACAGAGTTGAGAAAAAGATTAATCCTAACTTTTACAAACCTATGAATCCAGAATCAACCCCTTCAGTGCTAAGTTTAAAGAAGTTCAGTGAATAGAATAGAAACAATATTTTTTCTCCTTCCTAAGTACAACAGAAAAGTTGTCCAAATATGAATGATTAACCTATTAAACTGGGGATAAAAAAAAACTAATATAATAAGTTGTTATTCTAAAAATCTTCATCTACTTGCATATTATAAATTATACCAGCAAGAATTCGTCTTTATGTAGAAAACTATGATTTAAATCAAGCCTTACTGACTAGCGATTTAAATCGTGATTTAAATCAGTTTGATTCACATCAAATCCACCCTGCTTTTAGTTTTTTTTTCTTCCACATTTAACCCATAATAAAAGTCTATATCAACATATTGAGAATAATAATAATAATTGAAAAAAAGCTAATAAATGTCACTGGTTTCTTTATAATCATGTGTCGTGCCTGTGAATAAACGATCAATAGGTTTTAGGTTTCTAAGGGTACTTTTACACTTGCGGCAGGACTGATCCGGCAAGTGGCGCATCCATCCTGCCGCAAGTGGCCGTGCACTGCCGTGCTGCCGCTCCGTCCCCATTGACTATAATGGGGCGGGGGCGGAGCTACGGCACTGCAGGGCCGGAGATCGCCAGACTAAAAGTCCTGCATGTCCGACTTTTAGTCCGGCAAATAGCCTGCCGGATCCGTCCTGCCGCAAGTGTAAAAGTACCCTTAGAAAAAAAAAATCTCAATATAGTAAAGCCTTTTATCGTTATTATATGATTATTTATTATAGTGTAACCTTTTATTGTAGGTTAAATGAGAGAACAAAATTAGAGAACAAAAAATTTATGTAAATCTCTCACAGGACTTGAACTTTGGATTCCAACATGCATGGCAGACAACCTATCACCAAGCTATAGCATTACCATTTTTCTATGCTTATAAGCTAACACACATTACTGGTGTCTTTCTTATCATATATTGTTCTTGTTAATAAAGCAGAAATATGTAGATGAGCTTTCTGTGCAGATCTCAATGTGGTGAAGCTAAAGTACATAGTGTATATGATATGTAGATGCTAGGAGACTGCTCTGCCCTCAGCGTAGCTCCTATATGGGACAAACCCAGGCACTCACCATATACACAAATATAATACAAAAATGTATATCCAAAAATAGATCTTTATTGAAATCGATAAAACAAATTAAATTGGCAAAGACAAACACAACCACATGGAGAGTGCGCAAAACACGTCGGGACATCAAGTTATAGCATAGCAAGTAGTGGAAAAGGTGGGATGGAAAAAAAAGTATAAATAAATACAAAATCAAACCATGTGG
The DNA here is from genome assembly GCA_033119425.1 of Bufotes viridis. Lineage (NCBI taxonomy): Eukaryota > Metazoa > Chordata > Amphibia > Anura > Bufonidae > Bufotes > Bufotes viridis. Next base: position 488,853,784 of record CM065591.1, read on the forward strand.
CTCCCCCACCTAGGTAAAAAAACATGATTCACAACGTATACACAATACAGACCCAGCTAGTGGCACCTCCAAGAGACCAGGACACCATGACGTACTGGTACGTCATATGTCCTTAAGGGGTTAAAGTCAATGAGGACCTGAACTTCACATGGTTATAACGGAAAATAATAGCATTCTTAAGTCAGAATGCTAAATAAAATGGCCGTTGAGGGGTTAAAAATAATGAAAAAAACTCTCCTCATCCAATTGATCGCGCAGCCGGTATCCTCTTCTTTCTGCAGGACCTGCAAAAGTACCTGCGATGAGGTAACCGCGCTCACCACGTGGTGAGCGCGGTGACGTCACTGCAGGTCCTTCTATCTTCATTCAGCAGGACCTGCGACGATGTCACCACGCTCACTGCATCGTGAACGCGGTGACGTCATCGCAGGTCCTGTAGAAAGAAGAAGATACCGGCTGCGCGATCAAGTGGATGAAGTGAGTTTTATTTTATTATTTTTAACCCCTCAATGGCTATTTTATTTAGCATTCTGTCTTAAGAATTCTATTATTTTCTGTTGTAACCATGTTATAATGGAAAATAATAAAATCACCCGAACCCAAACTTCAGTGAAAAAGTCCAGGTTTGGGTCCGGGTACCCGAACGCACAAAATTCGGTACAAACCCAAACTTTGCAGTTCTGGTTCGCTCAACCCTACATATGAATAAAAACACAGATTTCTCAGCAGCTATTTAACATACAAACAAAACAAAGTATAGTTTTAATCAGCATGAGGAGCCCTAACAGGCAGTATGTCTAGTTTAATAGGGTTGATCCTGTTGATAGATCGTCTTTAACCCCTTAAGGACGAAGGGCGTACATGTACGCCCTTCGTCCGGACTTTAAAGATGGCGCCTGCTCCCGCACGGAGCGGGCGCATGAGCTGCGGGTAAACGCTTGATTCATCAAGCTGACACCCGCAGCTCATGTCCGCGACCGGCAGCGATGCCGATCGCGGACATTTAACCCCTCAGATGCCGTGGTCAATCCTGACCACGGCATCTGATCGCGCAAAACCGAAAGTTTCACTTTCGGTTTTGCTCGGCTCCCTGATGGCCACAAGGGGAGCCGGAGCATGCATTTAGTAGCCTAGGTTTCTGTGAATGAAACCTAGGTTACTACTTAGTATTCCTATGGAGCCTATGACTGTAATAGGCTCCATAGGAAATATGCTGTTTTCTCATATATTCCAATGCTATTGCATTGGAATATATGAGAATAACAATCTGATGATTGCATCTTATAGTTCCCTATGGGAACTATAAGAAAGTGGTAAAAAAAAAAAAAAAAGTTTAAAAAATAAAAATAAAATAAAAAAATATAAAAATTCAAATCACCCCCTTTCCCCAAAATGAAAATAAAATGAATAAAAAATTACACATAATGGGTGTCGCAATGTGCGAAAACGCCCATACTATAATAATATTAAAAATATTCACCATACGGTAAACATAAAACGGAAAGAAAGCGTCCAAATGGCTAATTCGCCATTTTTGGGCGCTTCATTTCCTAAAAAATGAATAAAAAGTGATCAAAACATCATACGCACCCCATAATGGTATCAATTAAAAGTTCAGATTGCCCCGCAAAAAATGAGCCCCTACACTGCTCCATACGCATAATTACAAAAAAGTTATAGGGGTCAAAACATGGCGACAAAAAAATGAAATAAAAAAATTCCCACTTTTAATTTTTTTTTCACTATCAAAACCCATACATACATATGGGTATTGCCGGATTCGTACTGACCTGAAGAATAAAATTAACCAGTCAGTTTTATCGCAAATCGAACGTTGTAATTTAAAAACCCGTAAAACTGTGGTGAAATTGCTTTTTTTTTGCAATTTCACCCCATTTGGAATTTTTTTCCCGTTTCCCACTACATCACATGCAAAAATAAATGGTAGCGTTAAAAAGTACAACTTGTCCCGCAAAAAACAAGCCGTCATATGGCTATGTGAGCGGAAATATAAAAATGTTATGGCTTTTGGAAGGCAGGGAGCGCAAAACAAAAACGCAAAAATCCCAAAACCCCCGGTCCTTAAGGGGTTAACTATACGCAGTTGCTTTTGGAGAACTACAACTCCCAACGGCGATGAGCCTCCTCTCCCTAGCCTAGACAGAGGACCATGAGAGGGACAACATGGAGAACCTATTTGAGCCGTCGTCTTGGGCTGTCAGCACCCGATGGTCCACAGACATTTCTAATAATAATGTAATATACAGTCATAAATGTATAGAAAGTGAAAGTATGAAATTCAAAGCACAAGCTACAGAGGACGGTCATGGAAGGCGTCTTCAGAGATGGGTTAAAATCTTTTCTGAGGTCGGTATCGTCATCTGACTCTTGAGGTGTTTGTGGATCACAAGATTTCGGTGCTGACACATGATTAAGGGATGGCACAGACCAGCGGTGCCCGCAGGTGTATGGGGATATTTTCAGCTCTTGTGCTGCACATTCAGTTCTAGAAATATATGCACATAGAAGCTAAAATAAGCGGAACCTGCAATGGAAAAAAAACAGGACTCCTTTTTTTTCTCCAAAAACCTGAATCCTGAATTAATCAAAAATTGTTCAGAAGCTGTATGTAGCTTAAAGGGATTTTCCATTTTCGGGTTAATAAAGCCTAAACGGGTTGTCTGGCCTTGGAACCAGCAACCCCTGGGGTCCTAACCTGTGCCCCTTAACTGTCAGAGATCCCTGCCGCTGCCCCATTCCCAGTTGCTTCCGATCTCTTGACTTTAGTCTGGTTGAAAGAGTGTCCTGCTGCTGGGACCCCGGCAATCGGCTGCAGTCTGTGGGGGAATGTGTCAGGAAGTGTTTATATTTTCTACAGCGCCAACGCAGGAGAAATAAAACATTGCTTTACAGATTTCATTTAATAAAAAGGGCTGTCCATGTGACGTGTAGACAGGCCGGGTGCCTCCACGTTTCTCTCTCTGGATAATAGATCAGGGTCCTGAATGGACCCCACTCTCTGTTAACCATTTCCCGAACTGAATATTCGACGATTGTTTTTCTAAAGCAGACAGTTTATTTAAAGAGTTCTCCAGTTTCATAATAACATTTTCATACATGGCCAAAGTACCCCAAACCCTTTTAATGTTTGCCCCAGAAACCTCTTTTTCATGTCCGCACGTTCCTTCCCCTGTCCTCAGAGGTTCTCAATCATCCGGCTAATGGTACATGAATAGTAATAAGTAAGAGCAACTGAACTTGTTGTGTTTCTGTGTTTTGCTAGTCATCTGACTAGCTTTCTCCGTTAGAATGGCTTGTATAAGAATCCTCCTGCATTAAAAGCTGGTGACTCAAGCTACAGTCAGCATTATCTGTTTGTCATAATCAACAGCATGTCAAGGATGCAATTTGAACGAATAAAACTATTAGGTGTGTTTAAACTGCCCTGGTAGAGGTGTTAGAACAGCACTGTGCGGGGAGTCATTGTGTTGATTATAGTAAACAGATTGTGGTGACTGTAGCTTGAGTCACCAGTATCTAATACCAGGCATTTCTTTCAGATGACCAGTTTCTCTGGCTCATTACTACAAAAAAACCTGCGTGCTATGCTCTGCAATGTCTCAGCGCCTCCTCTAAATACCACCATCCCCTCTGCAGTAATCACACCCTCTACATTTCCCCTCTCCATGTTAGCTAGGCGGGGCAAGCCCTGAGAAACTTTACAGAGCAAAGCATGCTGGGATTGGTTGGAAAACCCAGCAGGAAGTTGATGAAAACAGGAAGTCCTGCATGTAAACATCCTGCCATGCTGACATGTAAAACAGGTATATGGGGGGAACTCTGCAGTATTAGGGATACTCTGGGCAGATAAAATACTTTCATTAGGAATCCTGAGAACCCCTTTGAGACTTTATATCTTATGAGCCATATTAAGAAATCAAGGAAACTCCTCTTTGCTCAGTCAAAGACTTTATTTTTCATTTGTCAGTCGTGCAATATGTCGCATGATGAGCGCATTTTTACGCCATTGAAAACCTATTTAGTGAAGTGATCGGATGAAGTGCAGGGCGTCTTTAACTCCTTAATCAGCTTTGGAGAATGGAAATAAACTAAAGAGGTTTATGTTGGGGGCAGTTTTATGTTTGGATTCATCTCCATAAAATATGATATGTTTTACTTGGAATTAATGTGTCCCAAATAGCTTTAATCCCCTTACGAAGCATTAAGTAGAGATTAATCTCCCGAGGGTCGCTCTGCCTCCTATGTGGGGTGGGGGGCATGGGACCGGACTATGGGTAATGACATTGCTGCCAGCTCTGCTCTGTGTGCCAGGGATCAGAAGCGGAAATGATAGAAATTGTCTGGTGTGACATTATAGAGCTCTTGTCCTGTATTGTGGGGTGGACAAGCTCCTCTTGGTGCCTATGATATGGATTTTCGAATCTGCCTCCCTCCCTCTACCTCAATATGATAGCTTTCAGATTAGCAGTCTTTCCTTTATTTGCCCCATGACTCTTTCCCCACAGTTGCCCATTCTTGACAACCACCCTGAAAGAGGAGAGACTTCCTGGACTTTCAGTAGAGTTGCCTAAACTCAGAGGCATAGTACTCCATGTACTGTAACTGTCAATACTCAGTGTCATTAGACTCAGCCCTGGCTGAGTACCTTGAGGGGACGGGGCACTGCTCAGAAGGGAGCGTGACTGCATTCAAAAGGGAACAGGTCACTGTACAAATGGGTGGGGGGTTGCTTAAAAGGGGGGAGTCGCAGTGGTCGGCAGCCCCCCAGAAGTTGTCAAGTATTTAATTGTCTGGTGGTCTTATTAAAGGGTTTATCCAACCCCTATAATGCGCCTCAAAATGCCCTGGCCTCCATACACAGGTTTTACTTACTGTGCTCCCCAACACCCGCGTCGCTCGTGATGCCCACAAGGCTGCCTCTGCATCTCCCCATCACGCAGATCAAAACATCCGGCGACGGGGGGAGCAGCCAATAGCAGGCTGCAAAGGGAATGAGCCTCCCTAGCGTCACCTGCGAGGGGAGATGCAGCGGTCGTGTGGCATTAGAAGCGACGCAGGTGGAGCAAGGAAAGTATAATTGGTGTGAGAGGGCCTGAGCATTTTGGGGGGCATTATAGGGGTTGGATAATCCCTTTTACAATATATATCCCTTTTTTCCTCCAGCAGGGCATACTGGGTGCCTTACCACCTATGTTTAGTAAGGTCTGCCCGATCCTCTCCTGACTCCATCCATCTCATTGCATCCTCTATTCCAGGCATGGCCAACCTGCGGCTCTCCAGCTGTTGTAAAACTACAACTCCCACCATGCCCTGCTGTAGGCTGCTAGCTGTAGGCAGTCTGGGCATGCTGGGAGTTGTAGTTTTGCAATAACTGGAGAGCCTCAGGTTGGCCATCCCTGCTCTATTCCCTTCGCTCTTTGCCATCAGCAGCAGCTTCAGCACAATGTGGGGAGATTTACTAATCAAAATGCACCAGAATTCTTACCTTATTTGCACCAGAACACTGACATGCACTTCAGAGGCATAGTCTACAAAATGCAACAATGCGCACCAAAAAAACACAGAAAAAAAAACTTTGTGAACGAACTACCAGGTGGTATAAACCGGGACCAGACAGTCTAAGGGTAGATTCACAGCGGACATTTTTTTCTCTGGAAACCGCACAAAAATCTGATGCTGATCTTGCAGGTCTGCCCATGGTTTTAACCTCATTCAATAGGATCAATCCTCTTACGGATACCTACCACAGAAACCGCACCAAGAAGGGACTTGTCCCTTTGTGACGCAGTCTGGAAATTTGCACAGAAATCATCTGCAGGCTAAATAAACAGCAGTGCAGATTCCCATTGACAGCAATGGGAGGCAGATTCCACTTGGTTTTAAGTGCACCAGATGCGCCAGATTTATACACTAGTAGCAAGCCCAACAGAGGAAGATAGGAGTGATAGTAGCAGCAATCGACCATGCAGTGATGGGAAGGACTTACCTATTCTCCCTTTGGGGCACATCCTGGTCTTGGGTTTCTCCTGCCTGTTGCTTCCGGGTGCCTTTGATGGTGAGAAAATGTGAGGTTCAAAGCAGAGTCAATAAAAAGGCAGTTTTGCAGTAGAACAGACCTTTACTGAAGATTCAAGTTTAAGCATATAAGACCAGATACAGTTCTCAGCATGCATGGCCTGACAGATGTTACACAAGTGCACTTTCTACAGATCTTACAGGTTACAAGGCTGCAAAGGTAGTTAATAGGCCAAGGTGTCTCTTTAAAGCAATTCTCCTCACACCACACTTCTCTAGCTGAATCTTGCACAAGCATCCAATAATGGGATGTGACATTCCTCTTTCTGCAATGCAACCGCAGGGCAGACCCCAACGTCAGACTATATGTACTGTGGGGAGTCGCTCTGGTAGACAGCGGTGCGGGTGCAGTTTAGAGGCAAAACAAGGAGTCCAGATTGTGCATCAAACAGTGTTTTATTCACACTTGCACACCAGAAATGAAAACAGTCTCTTGGTGACAGTTCACACACAACAGAAATCATGTGGCAAAACCAAAAACAGGCCAACACAGGGTTCAGTCACCTGGGAGGTTTAGGTGAGGGTTCACACCTAGCAGTCGGCCCAGCCGCAGGAGATTCCACCTTCAAGTTGCAGGGAAAAACACCACCTTGCTGAGCTCTTTCCTCCAGATCAGAGAATTCCACAACAGTGTTAGCAGCTCCAGGACAATCACAGCCTCCCAGCAGCTGGTGCTGGCTGAGCTTTTAAACCCAGCCCAAAACTCGGACTGGACCGTGGGGAGCAGCCACCCACCCTACTCTTTAGCTGCTCCCAGTAAGAGCCGGCCCGGATCGGCTTTGCAGCCATGCTATTTAAAAGAGTCAAAACAGCACTAGCTGCTGCAGACAAAAACCCGGCTCTCACCTCACCGAGGCCAGCAACCTCGGTGACACGTACCTGCCATCGCATATGACACCTTGCACCTTACCACATACCCCCCTTTGTTCAACCCTGAGGGGTGAACACACGTAAGGCAGTGGACGCGGGACAGGGCATCTGCATTGCCCTGCAAGCGGCCTGCCCTGTGTTCCACGGAAAACTTGAAATTTTGCAGGGATAGGAACCACCTGGTGACCCGAGCATTCCTCTCCTTGGCCTGACTCATCCATTTGAGGGGGAATGGTCGGTCACCAGACGGAACCTCCTCCCTAACAGGTAGTAGCGGAGAGATTCGAGTGCCCACTTGATAGCCAGGCACTCCCTCTCCACTATACTATATCTGGACTCGGCGGGACTGAGCTTACGGCTCAGGAAGACAACGGGATGTTCTTCCCCGTTGACCTCCTGAGACAGTACCGCACCGAGGCCTACCTCCGAGGCGTCGGTCTGTACGACAAACTCCTTGTTGAAGTCGGGTGTCACCAAAACCGGGGACCCACACAGGGCCGACTTCAACGCGGCGAAAGCCTCCTCCGCCTTCTCACTCCAGCTAACCCTCCCAGACTTTCGCCCCTTCAAGAGGTCTGTCAACGGCGCTGCTATTGTGGCAAAGTGGGGCACAAACCTCATGTAGTAACCTACAATCCCCATGAACGACTTTACCTGCCTGGTGGTGACCGGTCGGGGCCAGTTACGAATGGCCTCTACCTTAGTTACCTGAGGTTTGATAACTCCCGCCCAATTACATATCCCAGATATTTTGTCTCCTCTAACCCTATGGAGCACTTCTTTGGGTTAGCGGTCAGTCCGGCTTTCCTCAGGGCATCCACTACCGCCTGCACTTTGGGCAAATGGCTTTCCCAGTCGGTGCTGTGGATGATTACATCGTCTAAGTAGGCCGAGGCGTACCGACGATGAGGTCGCAGCACAATATCCATTAACCTTTGGAAGGTGGCGGGGCGCCATGCAGGCCAAAGGGTAACACCTTATAATGATACAGGCCCTGCGGGGTAACAAAAGCAGTTTTTTCCTTGGCCGACTCCGTTAAGGGTACTTGCCAGTATCCTTTAGTGAGGTCTAGCACAGAAAAATAACGGGCTTGCCCTAAATTCTCAACAAGCTCGTCTACCCGGGGCATGGGATACGCATCGAACTTGGACACTTCATTTAATTTGCGAAAATCGTTGCAGAACCGCAACGTGCCATCTGGCTTGGGTATCAGGACTATGGGACTGGCCCACTCACTTTTCGACTCCTCAATGACATCGAGTTTCAACATTACTTGCACTTCCTCCGCGATGGCCCGTCGCCGAGCCTCGGGTACCCGGTATGGTTTTAACCGGATCTTGGCCTGAGGCTCAGTGACGATGTCATGTTGGATGAGAGACGTGCGGCCAGGGAGGTCCGAGAACACATCCGTGTTCCGACTGATGAACTCCCTGACTTCCTGAACTTGTTTAGAAGACAGGCTGTCTGCAATTTTTACCGTGGTTACTGCTTCACAGGCCTCGAACTGTGGGGCTGGACCCTTTTCACCTAGAAGCCCTGGCCGGGGGCTGTGGTCGTCGGCCGTGTCCCTATCTTTCCACGGCTTTAGTAAATTCACGTGGTACACCTGCTCCGGCTTGCGCCGCCCTGGCTGGTGTACCTTGTAATTTACTTCCCTACCTTCTCGATCACCTCATAGGGGCCCTGCCACCTAGCTAGGAACTTGCTGTCAAGGGTGGGTACCAGAACCAAAACCTGATCTCCCGGATTGAAGTCCTGTACCCGAGCCTGACGATTATACACCCTACTTTGGGCTTGTTGGGCTGCCTCCATATGCTCCCGGACCAGCGGCAACACCCTTTCCATCCGTTCCTGCATCTGGGTGACATACTCAATGACACTTTTGTGGGGGACAGGCTGCTGTTCCCACGCTTCCTTGGCAATATCCAACAGGCCTCGAGGGTGTCTGCCGTAAAGCAGTTCGAAGGGCGAGAACCCAGTAGAGGCCTGGGGCACCTCTCGCACTGCAAACATGAGATAGGGCAGAAGCAGGTCCCAGTCCTTCCCATCTCTAGACACCACCCTCTTTAACATATTTTTTAGAGTTTGGTTAAACCTCTCAACAAGACCGTCTGTTTGCGGATGGTAAACGGACGTCCGTAACTGCTTTATACGCAACAATTTACACAGTTCCTTCATTACTTTGGACATAAAAGGGGTCCCTTGGTCTGTCAGAACCTCTTTTGGCAGGCCCACACGGGAAAACATCTCCATTAACTCTTTGGCAATGAGCCTAGCTGAGGTATGTCGCAGAGGCACTGCCTCCGGATACCGAGTGGCATAGTCGAGAACTACCAGAATGTGTTGGTGGCCCCTGGCAGACTTTGGTACAGGCCCAATTAAATCCATAGCGATTCGCTCAAACGGTACTTCAATAATTGGCAGAGGTACCAGAGGACTACGGAAATGAGGTTGGGGGCTAGTTATCTGACAGGTTGGACAGGACTTACAATAATTTTCTACCTCCTTGAACACACTGGGCCAATAAAACCGCTGCAGTATGCGGTCCTGGGTTTTCTGCCACCCCAGGTGTCCCCAAGAACATGTTGGTGGGCAAGCTCCATGACAAGCTTGCGATATGCTGTGGGCACCACCAACTGTTCAACCGGTTCACCTCGGATTTGGTTCACCCGATACAACATATCCCGCAGAACAATAAATCGTGGGAACATTAACTCAGCCCCTGGTTTCTGGGGTTTACCATCAATTTCCAGCACATTCTCCCAGGCCCTGGTTAGGGTTTGGTCCCGGTGTTGTGCGGTCCCAAAATTTTCCCGGAGACATTGAGGTCTGCCAACTCAGGTCCCGGTGGCAAGTCCTCCGTGTCTCCCACCATTACACTCAGTGGGGTTGTCTCCCCTCTACCGCTGGAGCAGTGGTCACCCCTACCGCCGGCCCTTCAGACTCGGGCTCCCAGGGTTCTGGCCTTCCAGGGGTATCAGGCCACTCTACTAGGGTCACCCCTGTCTCGGGTCCCTCAGATACCTTTATTACCGGCCACAGCGCCGGAAAACCGGGAAGTCCCTCCCAAGTATCAGTTCGTGTGGGAGTTTAGTAGCGACAGCCACCTCGTGGGTCCACCTACCAGCCGCGGTGGACAAAGTCACTAGTGCAGTGGGGTAGTCTTTCAGGTCTCCGTGGATGCACAGGACCCCGACTTTACGGCCAGTATACTCCGCAGGCCGTACAAGGGCAGCCCTTACCAGGGAGACTAGACTCCCGGAGTCCAGCAGAGCCACCGCCAGAGAGTCTCCCACCTCTACCTGACACAGGTGGTTATGGTCCTGCACCTCACGGGTGCCAGTTGCGCACAGCTTCCGTGCATACAGGGAGTGACGACCCCCGTAGTTCATATCCATCGGCTCATCCCGATGCGGACAGTCGGCCCGGATGTGGCCTGGCTCCTGACACCTCCAGCATACCACGGGAGGCGGATCCGCAGGGGTACATGCCGTGCAGGTCTCTCTGTCGCCGGTCGTCGGAGCTGGGGTGGAGGCCTCCGGGGTTTGACTTGCCCCTTCCCAGCAAGACTCCCCTGCAGGTTTCTGGTGGCCTCGTAACGCTCCACCAGGTCGACCATCTCCAGGGCACTTACCGGAGACGCCTGGCCGACCCAGTGCTGGAGGGGATAAGGCAGGGCCCTCCAAAAGATGTCCGCCAACAGGCGATCCAACATGACAGTGGGACTCAGTAGATCGGGCTGCAGCCACTTTTGCAGCCTGTGCAGCAGATCGTAGTACTGCGGCCTAGCGGGCTCAGTCGTTTTAAAGTCCCACTGGTGGACTCTTTGAGCGCGGACCAGCACGTTCACCCCCAGTCTGGCCAGGATCTCTCCTTTCATGGTGTCATAATCGGCCGCTTGGTCGTCCGCCAAGTCGAAAAACACCTGCTGGGGTCCGGAAGCCAGGAACGGAGCGACCACCTCAGCCCACTGGTCGCGGGGCAGCTTCTCCCTCACGGCCACTTTTTCGAAGACTGCCAGGTAGGTCTCAGCATCGTCCTCGGGGTCATCTTGGGAATCGCCGCACGGACCGCTTCCGGGCATCATGGGCACGGTGAGAGGCTCCAGTCGCTTGCAACGCCATTACATGTTGCAACAGCAGCTGGTTTGTCTCCTGCTGCTGCTTGTTGGCCTCCCGCTGCTGTAAATTGGCCTCCACGAGAGCTTTTACAACTGCCTCCATTTTGTCAGGGTTCACGGGTTGAAACTTTGCCGGCTTGACATATGACATTAACTTTTGCTCAGCAAAACAAACAAAGTTCGGCGTTCACGCCAGCCTCACTGCGCATGCCCGCATCCGACACCAAATGTGGGGAGTCGCTCTGGTAGACAGCGGTGCGGGTGCAGTTTAGAGGCAAAACAAGGAGTCCAGATTGTGCATCAAACAGTGTTTTATTCACACTTGCACACCAGAAATGAAAACAGTCTCTTGGTGACAGTTCACACACAACAGAAATCATGTGGCAAAACCAAAAACAGGCCAACACAGGGTTCAGTCACCTGGGAGGTTTAGGTGAGGGTTCACACCTAGCAGTCGGCCCAGCCGCAGGAGATTCCACCTTCAAGTTGCAGGGAAAAACACCACCTTGCTGAGCTCTTTCCTCCAGATCAGAGAATTCCACAACAGTGTTAGCAGCTCCAGGACAATCACAGCCTCCCAGCAGCTGGTGCTGGCTGAGCTTTTAAACCCAGCCCAAAACTCGGACTGGACCGTGGGGAGCAGCCACCCACCCTACTCTTTAGCTGCTCCCAGTAAGAGCCGGCCCGGATCGGCTTTGCAGCCATGCTATTTAAAAGAGTCAAAACAGCACTAGCTGCTGCAGACAAAAACCCGGCTCTCACCTCACCGAGGCCAGCAACCTCGGTGACACGTACCTGCCATCGCATATGACACCTTGCACCTTACCACAGTACGCACAATGTACGCTTCCTCAATGTACTTTGTGTGATGTGGATATTTTCTTATTCAGTCTGCTCCTGAAGTATATGTCCAGGCACAGTAAGGCCTCTTTCACACGGGTATCATGTTTGACGCCCGGATAGGATGCGGGTGCGTTGCGGGAATATGTGCGATTTTTCCGCGCGTGTGCAAACGTTTGTAATGCGTTTTGCACGCGCGTTGGAAAAATCGCCATGTTTGGTACCCAGACCCGAAGCTGGACTTCATCACTGAAGTCCGATTTCGGGTTGAGTATTCTGGAGAACTTATTATTTTCCCTTATAACATGGTTATAAGGGAAAATAATAGCATTCTTAATAAAGAATGCTTTGTAAAATGAGGATTAAGGGGTTAAAAATAAAAAACTGAACTTACCTTAGCCACTTGATCGCATAGTTGGCGATCTCTCTTCTCTCTTCAAGCTTTAGCTACCAGCTAAAGGACCTGTGATGACGTCACATCACATGGTCCGTGATGGACCATGTGATTGGACCATGTGATGTGACGTCATCACAGGTCCTTTAGAATATAGCTAAAGCTTGAAGAGAGATCGCCAACTACGCGATCAAGTGGCTAAGGTAAGTTAAGTTTTTAATTTTTAACCCCTTAATCCTCATTTTACAAAGCATTCTTTATTAAGAAGGCTATTATTTTCCCTTATAACCATGTTATAAGGGAAAATAATAAAGATCTGGTCCCGTTGCTCAGCAACAATGCGGGAAAATCGCAACGCATCCGCACTTGCTTGCGATTTCCCGCAGCCCCATTCACTTCTTTGGGGCCTGCGTTGTGTGAAAAACGCAAAATATAGAGCATGCTGCGATTTTCACGCAACGCAGAAGTGATGCGTGAAAATCACCGCTCATGTGCACAGCCCCATAGAAATGAATGGGTCCGGATTCAGTGCGGGTGCAATGCGTCCACCTCACGCATTGCACCCGTGTGGAAAACTCGCCCGTGTGAAAGGGGCCTAAGACTTTAAGCTCCTCGACATGTGGCTTTGGAGACTCAGTAGTCCTTTTCAGACAGCAGTTCTCCAAAGAACTTCTCTTTGCACCTCCTCTTTTACATCTGGCATGCTTTCTTAAGTATATAAAGTTCTTTTCTGGCCTTGCTCAGGCTGGTACCTAATCCAGGGCCAGGTCTTACTTTTAGCTCTCATACTTAGCATGTGCTCACTCCTCTGACAAGACTTAGACTCACTGACACTGACTGGACTATAATTAACTAGGCTGATCTCACCTCTCCTTAATATATAGAGAGGGTGACACCAGTACCATCTACTGGTGGATGTGAATACAATCTATTAACACCTTGCATGCAGTTAATGCATATACCACATAAAAATACATTTTTAACCCCTTTACAGTGTACTGCTGCTCAGCAGTAGGACTTTGCATTATTTTCCAACATCAGCAGCTCTCATCAATCTGGTGCACCCTTATCGTGTGTGAAAATTAGACAGGGATAGTAAATCTGCCCCAATGTTTGCTGTGTACAATTGATAAGAACCGTACATTTTCCCACTTGCAATCCTATCCTAGGCTACTGCCCCATGAGCAGTGCTGGCCGTTCCGAAAACAAGGGAATTTCTCAGAGTCTCACAGTGAACAAAAAAGAATAAAAGACCCTGAATGGGTGCACACCTGTTATCCCTAGCTGCATCATCAGAAAATACACATCTAGGCTTGCTATTTTTTATCTTTTGTGCACTTTCATTATTATTTTTAAAGGGTTTCTGTCACCAGGATTACACATTATAAGCTGTCTGACATTCGCTTGAAGACATTTTGCCCAGTTGACATACTTTGAGAGGGGCGTGTATCATTAGACAGAGAAGCAGAATAGCCATATCAACTAATTGCCCACCATCTAGGCCAGGGGTGCACAGCCTTTTCTGGTTGGGGGCCACATTGTCAGACTGTCCTATTATTGTCCGCATTACGGACAAGGATAGTACTGTTCTATTAGGGACCAGCTGTTCCGTTCTGCAAAATAGGGAATGCACACGGACGTCATTTGCATTTTTTGCGGACCACAAAATACATATGGTTTTGTGAATGTGGCCTTAAAAGCCCGGAAAACCCCTTTAAGGATACTTTCACACTTACGTTAAAGTTTTCTGGCATTGAGTTCCATCCCAGGGGCACAATACCAGAAAAAAAACGGATCACTTTTATCCTAATGCATTCTGAATGGAGAGCAATCCATTCAGTATGGATCAGGGTGTCTTCAGTTCAATCACTCTTACGTTATTTGGCCGGTATTTAGCATGCTGCGGTATTTTCTCTGTCCAAAATTCTGGAACACTGGCATTATTTTCCATTGAAATGCATTAATGCCGGATCCAGCACCAAGTGTTCTGGCAAAACAGATCCGGTTTTCCAGTCTGCGCATGCGCAGACCTTTAAAAAAGCAAAAAATAAATAAATACTGGATCTGTTTTTCCGGATGACGCCGGCGAGACGGATCCGGTGTTTCAATGCATTTGTTAGACGGTTCCTGATCCGGATCCGTCTACAAATGCTTTCCGTTGCACACAGATTTCCGGATCCGGCAAGCAGATCCTCACAACGCAAGTGTTAAAGTACCCTAAGTTTTACTTGTATTTTTTCAGATTTTTTTTCCTATGGAGAAATGTAAGCCCAGTGCTGCAATTTGTAAAAGAAAAAGCCAGGAAACACCACTGCAAAAAATGCAGTGTTTGTAAAAAGTTTTATGATTCTCTATTGGCCAACATCTGGCCTCAGGGCTGGGACAAGGTCCACCACCAACAGAGGCTGAGCTGCCCAAGTGCGCCCCCCCCCCCCCTCCAACTTGTGGATGACACTGCTATGGGGGATCTGTGATGGATGACACTGTTATTGGGGAATCTGTGGATGACACATATGTGTCATCCACAGATCCCCCCCCCCATAACAGGGTCCATGTAGGAATGACCCCCAATACAAGGGGTGAGGCTGTGGGGTTGTATCTGCTTTTTTGATGACAGCGCCAGCGGGGCCGTGCAGTGACTGTATTCTACTACCCCCCCCCCCCGACACTGTATATAATTTTAACTATATAACTGTAGTGATTTACTACAGTTATATAGTTAATAAGATTATATCCAGTGAGCAGGGGGGATGGGGGTGTAGTAGAAAACAGTCACTGCACGGGCCCTGCTGTCATTATGAAATAGCATATGTGACCCCACCTCTTTTATTGGTGGTCATTCAGTAAATTAACCCTGTTTTGGGGGGTGGGGGTGTCTGTGGGACAAATATGTGTCATCCACAGATTCTCCCCATAATAGGGTTCATTTACTGAATGACCACCCAAATTGTGGTGACCCAATACATGGGAGTTGCATCTGCAGAGCTTTTGTATAATGCCACCCCACACTGTAGTGTCCCCACACAGTAATGTCCGCCACACTGCCCCCCGCACAGTAATGTCCTCCACACTGCCCCACACAGTAATGTCCGCCACACTGCCCCCACACAGTAATGTCCGCCACACTGCCCCCACACAGTAATGTCCGCCACACTGCCCCCCACACAGTAGTGCCCCCACACTGCCCCCCACACAGTAATGTCCACCACACTGCCCCCCACACAGTAATGTCCGCCACACTGCCCCCCACACAGTAATGTCCTCCACACTGCCCCCCACACAGTAATGTCCGCCACACTGCCTCCCACACAGTAATGTCCGCCACACTGCCCCCACACAGTAATGTCCGCCACACAGTAATGTCCGCCACACTGCCCCCACACAGTAATGTCCGCCACACTGCCCCCCACACAGTAATGTCCGCCACACTGCCCCCACACAGTAATGTCCGCCACACTGCCCCCCACACAGTAATGTCCGCCACACTGCGCCCCACACAGTAATGTCCGCCACACTGCGCCCCACACAGTAATGTCTGCCACACTGCCCCCACACAGTAATGTCCCCCACACCCCCTCAACCACACAGTAATGTCCGCCACACTGCCCCCACACAGTAATGTCCGCCACACTGCTCCCCACACAGTAATGTCCTCCACACTGCCCCCCACACAGTAATGTCCGCCACACTGCCTCCCACACAGTAATGTCCGCCACACTGTCCCCCACACAGTAATGTCGGCCACACAGTAATGTCCGCCACACTGCCCCCCACACAGTAATGTCCGCCACACTGCGCCCCACACAGTAATGTCTGCCACACTGCCCCCCACACAGTAATGTCCGCCACACTGCCCCCACACAGTAATGTCCGCCACACTGCCCCCACACAGTAATGTCCGCCACACTGCGCCCCACACAGTAATGTCCGCCACACTGCGCCCCACACAGTAATGTCTGCCACACTGCCCCCCACACAGTAATGTCCCCCACACAGTAATGTCCCCCACACCCCCCCTCAACCACACAGCAGTGCCCCCACATAGTAATTTGTCATGCCCCCCCCTCTTGTCATAATCCCCTCTTCTTGTCATGCTTTTTTTGCCCCCTGTCATTCTCCCCCATATTTTCATGCTCTTTTACTCCCCCATGTTGTCATGCTCTTTCTGACCCCCCCATGTTGTCACAGACTTAATGAAAGGGGGCCCGGCATTTTCACTGTACTTAATGCCGGGCCTCGTCAGAGCGCTCCTCTCACCTCCATTATGGTCACTGCTCCAGGCTTCCGGGATCAGGCCCCAGCGCTGCTCACATTAGCAGGTGGGCGGAGCCTAACGGAGGTCCGTTAGGCTCCGCCCACCTGCTTACTCTGTTTCTAGTTAGAGCCTGAGGCAGCGGGCCTGAAGCAGCATAATGGAGGTGAGAGGAGCGCTCTGACGGGGCCCGGCTCAGGGAATGACAGGAGGGAGCGCTGAGCGGTTCCCCCCTGTCAGTCCCTCTCCCTCTTGCCGGACCCTGCCTGCGCCCTGAGGCTGGAGCGCCCTGAGGCTGGAGCCTCCCCAGCCTCTGTGTCGGCCCGGCCCTGTCTGGCCTTAGTGTTTTTTGCTTTAAAAAAAAAAAAAAGAACGAAATTCAGCGTTTTTGAAAAAAAACCACCATGTGAAATTACCCATAAAGTGGAAGCAATAAAGTGACATCATAAAAGAAAATGTTATTGTATCAAGGGTCGGACTGGCCCACCACAGTACCAGAGGATCCTCCGATGGGCCCAAGCTCTGATGCCATAATGGGCCTCAGGATTCAAAAGAAAATAAATATTTGGCTGCCTTTGGAGACGATCACTTCTTCTGTGGTCTGTTTCTTTTTATTCAAAACCTATTAAACTTTATGAATGAACTCCAGTCCAACACTGTGTAGGTAGCACTTCCTGTTGCTGTATCCAACCGAACCCATGATGCACTTCTCCTTTTTCTGCCACATCCATCTAGTTTATAGCTCCTCCCACCCAGCTAGTTACATAGACGCTCCCCCATCACTGACACGCCCATGGACATAACATCACAGGAAATAAGGAAGAGCAGCATGGACATGGTCATGTGACCACCGCCCAGAACGGAAGATAGAAGCAATAAAAGGTAAAAGAAATATATTACAAAATGACAGGATTGTTGATGCCTAGAGATGAAGGAACTTCTTGAAATTCGTTTTGTGTCCGATTTGTTTATTTTATTTTTTTATTTGATTTGGACCATAAGGGATTCTACACAAATCAACTTTGGTATCTTCTAAAACTCTGATTTTTTTAATATCTTTTCCTTCTCTCTTTTTTAATATTTTTCAAATATTTTCTCTCCCCCCCAACATTGTAACCTTTTTAATGCAATGACAGCAATAGGGTATAGCCTGAACCTTTACAACACAAAGCTTTAAAGTAGTGGAGAATCCGCTGCCACTGCCAAAACCAGCCAATTTAAAAAACATTTTTGGGTGGGGGGGGGGGGGGGGGGAGTTTACTTCCAATGCACTGTTGATTTGCCACTAGAGAAAATGTGCACTGTATTTTTTACCCTTGGGGTTGTCTATATTAAAATATTACGTGCATTTTGGTGCCATAAATAAAGCCCAGCAAAAATATACATTATTTCACAACCCTGTGGCCATGAAAGGGTTAAGCACACGCTTACAGTCCCTTACAGGTGCCTTTTGTATTTTGCTAAAATAAATTGCAGCGCATTGATTGTTACAGAATTCATGGCCACCAGGTGGCGCTGTGTCACTGATATTGCCCAGTGCCTAGCGTAGCCTTCAGCGAGTTCACACTTCGCATTAAATGTAATCGGTTCCTAAAAGGTCCGGTATTAGTGTTATGTCATAGTATGGATTCCACTGCCTGTAACAATCAGGAGAAAGAAAATCTGTGCTGTGAGGGAGAAACGAGAAATCCTCGAAATGAGTGACTACTCGTGTGCTGAAGGCGGCTAATAATGCTCAGCTGTTTAACCCTCCCACTGCCAGAATGTGAGAACAGTTTGACTGTCACATACTGTGCTATTATCGAGCACTGTGTGGCACTATTATATGGGGGTCAATTAACATCGGAGCTATAGGAGCTCCAGATCCCCAGTTTCCTGATGGTCCTGGGGGCCCCACAACCTAAGGAAGGAGCTGCTGTCCTGCTGGGATTGTAGATCAGATCGAGACCGCAGCACTCCGTATATGACTGACTTGTAATTCAGCCTAGTGGTCATGCTCTGACATACAATAGCTAACGCAGCATGACCGCACCTGAGCGAGAAGGAAGCGGTGGGAGAGTGGTTGGCGTACCTCTGTTCACCGCTTTTTACTGCGGGGGCCATAGCCTATGTCATATGTGATATTGCAAGGTATGACAATGTATAACTCACGTTTAGGGAGCGTGATAATGCTTGATTGCATCACTTCACATGCACCATGGAGCCTTATTCTAAATTAGGTCACATGACGTAAAGATTGGCGTGCCAGATGGCGACATTGCATCTAAGGATTGTCAGTGTGGTCCCGCTGCCCGCTGTGGCATGCGACGTGACTGTCGGCAAAACTACAAATCGGCTGGACTGTTGGTAGCAAGCCGTTATAGACCGCATTGTGCGATTGCGGCTTGGCGGTGACTTGCGAAATCAGTTCTAAAAAATATAAACTTTTACCGGAAAACCAATATTTTCATTTACTGACTGCAAGCAGAGATCTTGAAAATGGTGGGGAATCGAAAGACAAAATAAATCAGAAATTTGTAGAATATTGTAAATTTTCAAATACAAATGAAAACCTTTGATTAAATAAGGACATGTTCAAAGGTTGCAGAGACCCTCAGCAGCTGACGGCTGCACTATTTTGAAAGTAATGCATTGGTCGCTACAGGTGGGCAGGGTTTTGTCCACACGTGGCCTCTGCACCGTTAGGACACAGTCTAAGGCAGCACATGCTGATCCGCAAAATGTGGAACACACACTGCCGGTATCTATATTTTGCAGCTCATGATTTAGTGGACCACAAAACTGATGCAGTCTCGTGTATGCCCCCCTATGCCCCCTAAACCTGGTATTGTCTTGAAATTGAGAAAGGATTTATATGTAATTATCTGAAACACGTTGATGTTATGTGTGTTAAAGGGGTTCTCCAGGAATTAAGAAAATGAAAATACTTAAATATTACTTTATTATAAATATATTCTCAAATACCTTTAATTATTTATAATGGCTTGATTTGTCTAAGGAGCAATCATCAGGGGAAACAAAATGGCCGCTGTCCCATTAGTTCACACAAAACCTGTCCTGATCACACAGGACAAGTTACTTTACAACACTGAGGCAAAGAGCTGCCTCGTCCTTCTCCTCCTCTCTACTTGTCAGGGATTATGATCCTGAATACAGATGCGGAATCTCTGGGGAATTTAGTTCTTGAGGAGACATGAAGTACAAAGAGGACGGATAGGACAGACTGTGGTAATGGAGACTGTAAACAAGAGCTGCTGCTCATTAGCCACACCTCACCCTCCTCTCATGTCTCTCATCATCTCCATTCCCACAGAGATTCACCTGTATTCAGGATCATGATTCCTGACAAGCAGAGCAGAGAGGAGGATGAGGCAGCCCTATGGCTCATTGTAGTGAAGTAACTTGTCCTCCTGTGTGATTAGGACAGGTTCTGTGTGTACTGATAGGGCGGCGGCCATTTTATTTCTCCTAATGATTGCTCTCTAGACAAAACAAGCCATTTAAAGTAATGAAAGGTATGTGTGAATATATTTTCTTTTTTTTTTTATACAAAAAAAGAAAAAGAATCGGATCGCACATCCACAAGCTATTCTTTGATCTTATCCCTGCTATTTAGCAAAAGACAGCGCTCCTTGGCGCATGTGTACCGCCTCCTATGCTACATGCTGACTGAGGCATTAGTGTACATTTTGATCAAAAGGCATAAGCCCACTCACCACGCCAAGGTTGCCTCTATGAGGCGCGGCACTGCCTGGCGACCGCTGGTGCCACAGCCCCACACCAGCAGGCGGCGGGATACAGCTGCCACATTTTAATTTTTTTAATTCCTGGAGAACCCCTATAAGTTTATACTTTGGGCTTTATCCTATTATTTCAATAAAGTGGATCAAGTTTTTATGGGAAGCTGGATTATCTGTTTGTCTTTAATGGATTCAGGTTCCTTGATGTTCTCCTAAGAGCACCTTTCATCAGGCTAAAAAATGTGTACTAAGGATGCTGACATGTAGAGCGGCGCCCAGGGATCTCCCTGCACTTACTATTATCCCTGGGCGCCGCTCCGTTCGCCCGGTATAGGCTCCGGTATCTTCTGGGACTTGGTTATACTAGGCGGAGCCTAGTACACTTGGTTATAGTAGGCGTATCCCAGGCTGTAGCGCTGGCCAATCGCAGCTCTTAGCTCATAAGCCTGGGAGAAAAAAAACCTCTCAGGATATGAGCTGTGAGCTGCGATTGGCCAGCGCTACAGCCTGGGATACGCCTACTATAACCAAGTGATACTAGGCTCCTCCTAGTATAACCAAGTCCCCGAAGATACCGGAGCCTATACCGGGCGAAGTGAGCGGCGCCCAGGGATAATAGTAAGTGCAGGGAGATCCCTGGGCGCCGCTCTACATGTCAGCACACTTAGTACACATTTTTTAGCCTGATGAAAGATCCTCTTTAATTTGACCTGACTTGTTCCTGTACTTTAAAAAAAAAAAATTTCCCCTTGCTTTATGGATTGTCTTTTACCTGATTCCAACTCCCAGCCTGTTACTGGACTCTGGTTCTTTGCTGATCTTCTGGTCTGGACCCTCACTCTACCTTCGTCTGGTCTTTCATTTCAGTCTGGGCCTCCTGGCTCTTACCCAAGGCTCTGTCTGACCCACTTCGGTCTGGTTTTGTCTGACCACACTCCAGTCTAGTCCTCTTGTCTCTGACCTACAGATCTGTCTGACTTTCCATTTGGCTCCATCTTGGGGCCTCTTGCACTCAGACCGCTCTACTGGTGACTATCCTTCGCTCCTCACCTGTCTACTATACAGTCCTGTTGTCGTTGCTGTGTCCAGTAGTCCACTGGAGACTATTTAGTTAAAGGGGTTGTCCCACAGGATGGCAGATAAGTATCTGATCAGTGGTGATTCGACCTCTGGTTCTCCCACCGAGCATGATAACAGGGTCTTGTATGTTCCCATTCAAAAGGAGTGCCAGACTTGCATGTGTGTCTACTTATCCGTTCGACCCTGTGTTACTGCTGGAGATAATTGAGCACTTGTAGTCGGTTATCTCCGGCACTCCGCAGTTAAATGGAGAGCAGACATGCATGCTCAACCTACCCCTCCATATATATGCGCACACTAAACCTATGTGATTGGTACTGCTCCCAAGGTTGAGAACCCCTTTGATCAGATGAGATAGTGGATTATTTTATATTTTAGCACTACCCCTTTAAAGGGGTTCTCCGAAAATTAAGAAAAGGAAAATACTTAAATATTACTTTATTATCAATATATTCCTAAATACCTTTCATTATTTATAATGGATCATTTTGTCTGGGGAGCAATCATCAGGGGAAATAAAATGGCTGCTGTCCTATTAGTGCACACAAACCTGTCCTAATCACACAGGAGTACAAGTTACTTCACAACACTGAGCTAAAGAGCTGCCTCATCATCCTCTCTGCTCTGCTTGTCAGGGATTATGATGCTGAATTCAAATAATAATATCTTCAGCTGAATCTCTGTGGGAAATGAAATACAGAGAGGACGGACAGGATGTAATGTGGGGCTGTGGTAATGGAGACTGTATACAAGTTCTGCTGCTCATTATCCCCACCCTCCTCTCTGTACTTCATGTCATGTCCTCCATTCATACAGAGATTCAGCCGAAGATCTTATCATCTGTATTCAGAATCATTATCCCTGACAAGCAGAGCAGAGAGGAGGATGAGGCAGCTCTTAAGCTCAGTGTTCTGAAGTAACTTGCCCTGATGTGTGATTAGGACAGGTTTTTTGTGTACTAATAGAATGGCGGCCATTTTATTTCATCTAATGATTGCTCCCCAGACAAAACAAGCCATTATAGCTAATAAAAGGTATTTGGGAATGTATATATAATAAAGTAATATTTAAGTATTTTCATTTTCTTAATTCCCGGAGAACCCTTTTTATGGCTACTTTGTTTCAAAAATAGCGTCACTCCTGTTCTTGTGTGTATATTACAGCTGTACCCAGTTCACTCCATTGGAGCCAAGCTACAATGCCAGATACAACCTGTGGGCAGGTAGGTTGCTTCCTCTGTAAGAAAGCAGCCATGTTTTTCTAGTTCAGAAAACCCCTTTAAGGAAAGGAAATCTACGGCTATGCTACAATGTGTCTCTGCAGCAGGCAGAGCCTAACCAAGGCCAGAATTTGACACAATCTGCAGGGGGAGAGGTATAGGTACCTTGTGTTATGCTTATTGCAGGGCCTGAGGGGGCGATGCATGGACCCAGGGATTCGAAGAACCCTAATGAGAGAAGACTTGTCAAATTTGCGAAAATGATGCAGTTTACCCTTCCTTACGTCCGATCGGCCCCGAAAGATAGAGGAATAACATCATATCAGACCCCCTAGCAGGAGGATGCTGTCTGTATTTTCCCACACAGACATCTTGTGAATCCAGAATGTTTGTCTACACGTTTGGCATGAAAATTATTTGTAATATTTGACGTCCGCCTCTGTACTACAGAGGAGATAAGGGTTCTATTACTCTGATTTAAAGGGACACCAACCCTAGCTATAGTAAGCTGTACTCTACAATGCCTCCATATATGCCAGACCTAATTTATATATTTCCAGGAGGAATAGAAGAGGAATGGCACAACACTACAAAATCTAGAAAAAATGCTTCAGAATTACTGCATGGGGTAGACCAGGGCTCGACAAATCCCAGACGCCTGGGTATTTGTCAGCCCATTTTCAGAGGTGCCCGGGCGCAGGGCTGGCGCGTCCTATAGGCGGACTAGGAGTGCCGGCCCCCCTCATGCTGCAGCCGCCTGAGCGCTCTATATAGAGCCTCAGGCGGCTGCAACACTGCCCGGGCTGGTGCGTCCATGAGGGTGCACTGCCTGGGCGCAGCAAGAGGAGAGGAGCTGACAGGGGGGAAGCGTTCAGCGCTCCCTCCTGTCACTCCCTCAATGTAGCATGGCCGAGCCCTGTATGGTCCGCGGGCACAGGGAGCATCTGTCTCCTGTACCCGGCCAGACTGACAGGAAGTGCGCACACGCCTGTACCCGCGGACCATACAGAGCTCGGCCACGCTACACTAGAGGGAGGGGGGAAGGAAGAGAATGACAAGAGGGGCAAAGAGAATAACAAGGGGGGGGGGGGAGAATGACAAGAGGGGGGGAGAGTCTAGAGAATGACAAGGGGGAAAAGAGAATGACAAGAGGGGGGAAGAGAATGACAAGGGGGGGGAAGAGAATGACAAGAGGGGGAAAGAGAATGACAAGGGGGGAAAGAGAATGACATGGGGGGGAGAATGACAAGGGGGGGGAGAGAATGACAAGGGGGGGGGAGAGAATGACAAGAGGGGGAAAGAGGCTGAGCCCCAGGTGGGAGTTGTAGTGATGTGGGGACTGCAGAGGCTGAGCGCCAGCTGGGGGTTGTAGTGCTCAGTAAAGTGTCATGGTACCCGCTGTGTTTGTGCCCTCCGGACCCCTCTGCCCTCTCCTCCGGACCCCTCTGCCCCTTCCCTCCGGACCCCTCTGCCCTCCCCTCCGGACCCCCCTGCCCTCCCCTCCGGACCCCTCTGCCCTCTCCTCCGGACCCCTCTGCCCCTTCCCTCCGGACCCCTCTGCCCCTTCCCTCCGGACCCCTCTGCCCCTTCCCTCCGGACCCCTCTGCCCCTTCCCTCCGGACCTCTCTGCCCCTTCCCTCCGGACCCTGTAATCCTTGTAAGGGTTTCCACATGTCATGGTGGCTGCAGGGGCGATCACTTGGACGCTGGCAGCGTCTGACGTGTCATATAACCTATTGAAGAGGGGAAGCATTATTGGGGCCCTGTATACTGGCACATTATGGGGGGCCCTATATACTCACACATTATGGGGGGCACTATGGAGAAGAGGGAAAGGAGTACTATGGGGGCATCTACCCTATGTACTGGCATGCATTATTGGGGGGCTCTATGGAGAAGTGGGGGGGAGGAGCACTATGCGGGCATCTACTGGGGGCTTTATTTCGCGGCTCCACCTGGCTCCTAGATTCCAAGGAAATTTGTCAAGCCCTGGGGTAGACAAGCATTTACTAGAACAGACAGGCCAGAAGAGGGGACACATTCTCTGTAAACCCACTGACGTCTTCTCTGAATATAGACGTAGTCTTTCCATTTCTTCTCCATCTGGTCCAGACCACTGTGATGACTTCTTCTGATGACTTCCGAGTTTTCAGGCCAAGATATCTTTGGCCCCTTGCATCTGCAGCCATCCCCAGCCTTTATAAACACACAAATGAATTTAGACACCAGACCACACCCCTAAGTTCAGACTCCAGACAAGAAAAATTATTCAGACCCCCGACCAGACACCCCTGGCTCCTCTTGAGCTCTGGATACCACTGCACATATGGTCCTGGTGCCGCCCTGCGTACTGCCCTCTTTATCTGCCCCTTAGTGACTGGGCATGGCTGCCCAAACAGCCCATATTTTAATTCGCCACTGGGCCTGATTTCTTATTGAAGGGGTTTTCCGAGACTTTTATACTGATGACTTATTCTCTGCGTAGGTCATTAGTATCTAATCAGTAGAGGTCTGACATCCGGGACCCATAATTATCAGCCTTTTTAGAAGGCACCGGCGATCGCAGTAGCGTTACAGCCTTCTTGTGACTTAGCCTAGGCCATGTGACATCATATTCATCGGTATTCATGGTAATATGCTACGGTACCAAGTACAGCCACTATTCAATGGACGGCGCTGTGCTTGGTAAGCTGCGAGAAGGCTGCGGCTCACCTGCTAGCATCGTTGCCTTCTCATACAGCTGATTGGCTGGAGTCTCTGGTTGTGGACCCCGATCCGAGCAGGTACTGATGACCTATCCAAGGGTAGTTTCAGGATAAATTTGATTACGTGCTGAGCCACACCCCCTGCACTGATCACATGACGGTGACGTCACCCCAGGTCCTTCGGCTGTTCAACAGTTCGGGTTCGTGGAAGCCGCCCCTTATGGATTCCATATGCCGGGATAGTCCGCGGTAGTGGAATCCATAACGGGATGCGGCGATTACCACAACCCGAACGCCAAACTTTTTTTTAAAGTTCGCTCATCTCTATTCGCAATGGGTGGGGCGCCGCCATCTTGCTTAAAGATCTAGGACAGAATCCCGTGCGTGTTGATGTATGACGTCACCACGCCAGCTGCCATGATGACGTCCTCTCAGGCTGCGCAAAATTTCTCGCAAGATCTTCAAGCACGATGGTGGGGGTCGGCCCGTCGCGACCAAATGGATCAGGTAAGTATGATCTTTTTTTTTAAAAAAATTTACACCATGTTATGTATATCAGATGCTGCGATCATGAATGAGGGATAGAATGACCCACCACGTACAAAGAAATGCGCTTCGTGACGAAATAGTTCATCACAAAGGGAATTTTTTTTGTAAAATTCAGTGAAGTATCCGAATCGAATTTTCCATATTTAGTAATAACTATCAAGATCTCAGAAAACCTCTTTAGGGCTCATGCACACAAACGTATTTTCTTTCCATATCCGTTCTGGTTTTTTTTGCAGACCATATGCAGTACTATTCATTTGGGTCTGCAAAAAAAAAAAAAAAGGAAGTTACTCTATGTGCATTCCGTTTGTCCGTTTCGCAAAAGAATAGAAAATGTCCTATTATAGGACTGTTCAATTAGGGGCCCGCTTTTCCGTTTCACAAAATATTGCATGCACATGGACGTCATCCGTATGTTTTGCAGATCCGTTTTTTGCGGACCGCAAAATACATACGGTCGTGTGCATGAACCGATAATGTCAGGACAGAACCTGCAGAAGGGTTGATGATAACCGCTGTGGGCTGACTGTAGTGTTTGCCACCCAGCATCTTTGTAGGAAACCAATCTAATTTAGTGCAAAAAAAATAAAAATTAGGGACTCTCT
Organism: Bufotes viridis; assembly: GCA_033119425.1. Lineage (NCBI taxonomy): Eukaryota > Metazoa > Chordata > Amphibia > Anura > Bufonidae > Bufotes > Bufotes viridis. The sequence goes on from CM065591.1 coordinate 488,880,254, forward strand.
GCACTCTGTCTTTCTAAAACTGTTGGCATTCTCCAGTCCAGCACTAACTCTACTTTTCACCATCTTCTTCGGAGGTCACGAGAAACACCAGGTTAAAATCACGCCTTTCACATTTTCAGTTTGGTCGCTTCCAGGAGTCCTGCTCCCGCTTGCACAGTCCTCACGCGGTTCCTTAGACAGCGAGCAGTGAATGAGGACTGGGATCATCGGTGGTCAGGACCCAGGGGTGATGTAAGGAGCAGCCACTTGAAGCCTGTGTAAGATTTCTCCTCCACTTGACCTTCGGTCTTACAACACTTCATTCCTAAGTGACAGGACACTCGACCCTGTGACAAATCATATTTCACAGACAGAACATTCATTAGTTAATAGATTATTACTTATCGTTCTGGAGAGTCAGGAGGACGAGGAATCAGCGCTAATCAATAAGAGCGGATACAACAGGGCAAGCATCAGGTCTACACACATCGTCCGTCAGGAGGTGAATCCGAAGATTCCACATCTGTGAATTATTATTACATGTTGTAACATTGCATGTGAATGAGAGAGAAAAGAAATATCTATATATCTCATATCTATCTATCTATCTATCCATCATCTATCTATCTATCTCATATCTATCTATCTATCTATCTCATATCTATCTATCTATCTATCTCATATCTATCTATCTATCTATCTATCTATCTTATTATCTATCTATCTATCTCTTATCTATCTATCTATCTATCTATCTATCTATCTATCTCATATCTATCTATCTATCTATCTCATATCTATCTATCTATCTTATTATCTATCTATCTATCTCTTATCTATCTATCTATCTATCTATCTATCTATCATCTATCTATATATCTATCTATCTATCTATCTATCTCATATCTATCTATCTATCGCTCTATCTACATCTCATATTTATCTATCTCATATCTATCTATCTATCTATATCTCATATTTATCTATCTCATATCTATCTATCTATCTATCTATCTATCTCATATCTATCTATCTATCTATATATCTATCTATCTCATATCTATCTATCTATCTATCTATCTATCTATCTATCTACCTATCTATCTAATATCTATCTATCTATCTATCTCATATCTATCTATCTATCTATCTATCTATCTCCTATCTATCTCTCCACCTTTCCATTCTATTCTGGCATCACAGGACATATTACTGAGCTGTTCTCACCATGCGGCAGCCCTCGCACTGGTTCTCTCATCATAGACACCAGCATCTGACTGGCAGGATCCATATGATGTGACTCCTCAGTTACTCTGAATTGCACGGACCCTACAGACAGGGAACTGAACAGACAGACATTATAGTGTCTGTTAGATTTACTATTGGCGGTGCCTCCTCCATAAGCACAGTCACAAAAAAAAAAAATAGTAGTAGTAAGTATTCTTCTACAGTAGAAGTCTCCTATTTTTTTTATTTTTTGTAAAGTAATGGGCTATGCAGCTATTATAGCTGAAAGGTTACGTGCCTTGCCTCTAATGCAGAACATTGTGAGTTTGAATCCCGGCAGAAACTTTTCTGAAATACAGGCTAAATTAGATTTAAATACACTGGGTGTCCAAAAGCACTGACTCGATATATGGACATAGCTATATATGGAGTCAGAGCAGGGACTCTTAAGCCGAACTAAAGTCCCGACACCCCCCCCCCCTCTTCAGAGTAGGGGGTGCCTGGTTTAATGCTCGGATTCTCCCATTGACTTCCATTGACTTCCATTGTGCTTGGGTGCTCAGTACCCAAGCATCGCGAAGCACTTTGGTGCTCGATCAACACTAACTGTTTTGGTTATTTATTGTGTAGTATACGAGTCAGCTTGTTATTTGGGGAAAGTTACTTGTGGGGCAGAGTTAGAGGGTATTTACAGCATTTTGCAGATCACAGTCATAATGCGTTAACTAGATGTGATAACTCACCGAGGATCAGTACAGGATAAATAATGTATGTACACAGTGACTCCACCAGCAGAATAGTGAGTGCAGCTCTGGAGTATAATACAGGATGCAACTCGGGATCAGTACAGGATAAGTAATCTAATGTATGTACACAGCGACTCCACCAGCAGAATAGTGAGTGCAGCTCTGGAGTATAATACAGGATGTAACTCAGGATCAGTACAGGATAAGTAATATAATGTATGCACACAGTGACTCCACCAGCAGAATAGTGAGTGCAGCTCTGGAGTAAGTAATGTAATGTATGTACACAGTGACTCCACCAGCAGAATAGTGAGTGCAGCTCTGGAGTATAATACAGGATGTAACTCAGGATCAGTACAGGATAAGTAATGTATGTACATAGTGACTCCACCAGCAGAATAGTGAGTGCAGCTCTGGAGTATAATACAGGATGTAACTCAGGATCAGTACAGGATAAGTAATGTAATGTATGTACACAGTGACTCCACCAGCAGAATAGTGAGTGCAGCTCTGGAGTATAATACAGGATATAACTCAGGATCAGTGCTGGATAAGTAATGTAATGTATGTACACAGTGACTCTACCAGCAGAATAGTGAGTGCAGCTCTGGAGTATAATACAGGATGTAACTCAGGATCAGTACAGGATAAGTAATGTATGTACACAGTGACTCCACCAGCAGAATAGTGAGTGCAGCTCTGGAGTATAATACAGGATGTAACTCAGGATCAGTACAGGATAAATAATGTAATGTATGTACACAGTGACTGCACCAGCAGAATAGTGGGTGCAGCTCTGGAGTATAATACAGGATGTAACTCAGGATCAGTACAGGATAAATAATGTATGTACACAGTGACTCCACCAGCAGATTAGTGAGTGCAGCTCTGGAGTATAATACAGGATGTAACTCAGGATCAGTACAGAATAAGTAATGTAATGTATGTACACAGTGACTGCACCAGCAGAATAGAGAGTGCTGCTCTGGAGTATAATACTGGATGTAACTCAAAATCAGTAATGTAATGTATGTACACAGTCACTCCATCAGCAGAACAGTGAATGCAGCTCTGAAGTATAATGACTATGACAAACATTTATAATGCCCTTTTCTCATAGGGTCTCAAAGCGCAGGGATAGTTGTGTGACTGGGCGGACTGGAAATCAGTGTCTGCCATATAGGTGCTCAACCCCAACACACACTAGGGTCAATTCTGTAGGAAGCTAATTTGCCTATTTGTAAAGTTTGGAGTACCCAGAGGAAATCTAAACAGAATAGTGAGTGCAGCTCTGGAGCATGATACAAACTCCATACAGAACTTAGAAACTCCAGATGTTGGACCCCAGCACTTCAAGGCACCAGTGCTAATCACCATGCGGGTGGGTACAGGTTTTTCCGAGTTCATGGCACATGGCTTGCCCCCCATTCTTGATATTACCTGTATTATGTGCACAGTTCATACAGGGGGCAGGCAGAACAGGAAGTCTGTGGGGTGAAGCTTCAGCCAATAGCTGCAGAGCAGGAAGTGATGTCAGAGAAGGGGGCACAGTTTGACAACTCTTCCTGTACAGTTCTGTATCTTCTGTGCATTGTACACAGGAGCCTTCCTGCCCTGCCAAGATTGAGGGTGGGGGCATGCATGAATTTGAGCGCCGTTGCAGTAGGTTGAGTTCTGTGGGTGCCAGAATTTAACTTAAAAAAGAAAAAAAAAACTAATTGCATTCGATGTTAGTTCTCCTTTAATTGCACAGATGACAATGTAAATGCACAGACATGCGTGAGATGATTTCCTGATACATGAAGACAAGTGACGGTTTTCGTGGAGAATTCTTGCGTGACTCCAGCTCGCCACGTTCTTGAGGGGATAGTGTCTGTCTCGCCAGCTTTTGTTTCTCATCAGTGAAACATTAATGACAAGAATAACAATTTTTGTCAGACCGACAGCGTCCAAGACAAGTGCGTCCTTCAGCATCCAGGGCTAATAAGATGGTTGACCTTGGAAAGTTTTGCCAGTAATTGCTTGGAAAGAGCGCGTGCACAGGTTTCTCCGAGCTGTCCTCAGAAAAAAGAACGACTGTTTGAAACGCGTCACTGTTGTGGTGAAGGTGGAATTTTTGTCTGTACTTGCTACCGCTGTTTGGAGAATTTAAAGGGAATCTGTCAGCAGCATAGTAGCATTTTTTTTTTTCATGCATCCTCGTTAAATAAAGTACCTTAATTCCATAACTGGTGTTAGTTTTCATTTTCGTCTTGTACTTTCTTCAAAAAACCGCTTTTTCCTATATGCAAATGAAGTTCCAGGGAGCCCAGAGGGGCGTTCCTCCTATAGCAAGTAGCCCAGGAACGCCCCCCTGATGTGATGTGCCCGCCGAAAATTTTAAAAAACGAACGCCTACATCTTGTTAAATCGCCCTCCCACAGGCGAGTCTAAATGCTCGCGCCCCCGGCGCCAGGTCCTCTCTCCTCTTCTCCTGTAAGGGATGCGTCTCCCCGGCCGGCCGAAATCTCTTGCATCCAGCTGGTTAGGTAAACAGGGATCACGTCACTGGGCTCGGCGCATGCCCAGTGACGCTGATGAGGTTGTTGCCCTCACTTTCCATATGATCGCGCAGGCAAGCGCCAGCACTGCGCCTGCGCGAGATTTCGGCCGGCCGGGGAGACGCATCCCTTACAGGAGAAGAGGAGAGAGGACCTGGCGCGGAGGGGGGGGGCTTTGGGGGCGGAGCATTTAGACTCGCCTGTGGGAGGCGATTTAACAAGATGTAGGCGTTCGTTTTTTTAAATTTTCGGCGGGCACATAACATCAGGGGGGCGTTCCTGGGCTACTTGCTATAGGATGAACGCCCCTCTGGGCTCCCTGGAACTTAATTTGCATATAGGAAAAAGCGGTTTTTTGAAGAAAGTACAAGACGAAGATGAAAACTAACACCAGTTATGGAATTAAGGTACTTTATTTAACGAGGATGCATGAAAAAAAAAATGCTACTATGCTGCTGACAGATTCCCTTTAAAAATAAAGTGCAACTACAAATACATTGGAACCGTGCTGGAGTATATTTCCTTCATTTTACTACAATTAGTCCTCACTACCCGTCTGGTTTGCTTTGTCTGTTGTATACACCATTTATGGCATTGCCGAAAAACCCTGCATCCCAACCCAAAACCTAATCTTAGGTCCACCTACTATATTTCATGTCGTCATACCATACAGATCTATCTACATCATAGTAATGGAGTTTCTCAGGTCTTACACATTTCTGTGCCAGGGTCGACAACCAGAAGTTTAACTTTTTTTCTGGACAACTTATCCGAAAATCATGGACAGCCTGCATTTTTCCGGACTTATTGGATAACCATAACGAATTATAAAGATTATCAGTGATACATGTCTATAGCGCAATATACTGATAAGACCTCACTATCAACAAAAAGATATAGTCACGTACCACCAGCCTCAAAGTATCACGTACCCCATCATGTGCCAGTAATAAGTGCTACTCTCCCCTCTCCCACCCCCCTCATGTGCCAGTAATAAGTGCCAGTCTCCCCCCCCCCACTCATGTGCCAGTAACAAGTGCCTCTCTCTACTCTCCCCCCATCATGTGCCAGTCTCCTCTCCCCCCCATGTGCCAGTAATAAGTGTCATTTTCCCCCCATCATGTGCCAGTCTCCTCTCTGCCCCCCCATGTGCCAGTAATAAGTGCCATTTTCCCCCCCATCATGTGCCAGTCTCCTCTCTGCCCCCCCCATGTGCCAGTAATAAGTGCCATTTTCCCCATCATGTGCCAGTCTCCTCTCTGCCCCCCCATGTGCCAGTAATAAGTGCCATTTTCCCCCATCATGTGCCAGTCTCCTCTCTGCCCCCCATGTGCCAGTAATAAGTGCCAGTCTCCTCTCTGCCCCCCCATGTGCCAGTAATAAGTGCCATTTTCCCCCATCATGTGCCAGTCTCCTCTCTGCAACCCTAAATAATAAAATAATTCGGGGCAATTGCTCCGTTGCCCCCCCCCCCCTTGATCTGCCAGTGGTATTAGTCCCCAGCATGCACCGCTCACAGGCTGCACTCACGTACTGGACACCGCACACTCGTACACTGACCTCATTCACATACGCCTCCTACAGATTGTACATGTGTCGTTCACATGCTGGACACTTACCGCACACTCACATGCTGGACATGTGCCACGAATATCCACATTCTGAACAAGTGCCACACACACTTACATGCTAAATATATTAAGCACGCACTCACATGCTGGACATGTGCCATACACACTCATGGTGATGCCCATTCTCCTTTGGCACATCATTTACATGACATACAGGTTGTACAGCACTCACATACTGTATAATTGTGGCACACACTCGCATGATGGACCTATACATTATGTGACCCAGGACAGAAGGGCCTGGTTTTTATTTTCTCCTTTACGTGTTTTCCATACTTCTCGCGCCAATATCCCTTTCCCTTGCTTGCTAACAACGCAGTTCTGGACAGCAGACTCTGCAGTCTTTGAGAGAAGTCATCATGTTGGTTTGGGCCAGGAAGAGAAGAAAAGGAAAGAGAATGTCTCTAATTAGAGTAGACATCACCTGCAAGCATTTGTTATGGCAGTGTGTAATATGGGGTAGTGTACACCTGTCCCTGATGTATGTCTGTCTCTGACCTTATGATTAGATGCCTCTGTGTTCCACTTTTGGTTTTCTTCTTGGCTTAAATCCATAAAATTCAGTCTAGTTCGTATTACTTATGTGCAGAGTCTTCGCCATATACACCTGTACTCGATGGTGACAGGGGGCACTTTTTTGAGTTTCTCCTTGTCAGCAAAATTCCCTGTGACAGAGTACAGCTCTCTGCCTCATTCTGAGGCCTACTGCCATGTATCTGACCTGCTAAGAGGAACGGGTGGAGGGAGGAGGCCCCTTAATGGATCTCAGTACAAAACTACTGCTATTACTTCATCCAAGATCATGTATGACTGGACCGGATTTGTGCATTTTTGGATTTTGTTGGGCAGAGACATTACAGACAGCGTCGGATTTGGAACAGAGGCCTATGTGATTGCTGGGGAGGAACGCTGTTGGTTTGATGCCCGCCGTACATCTGCTTATTATTATTTATGGATTAGCAACTTGCTTAAGCTGCTGGTAGGAGAGAACAATATCAAGGGACTGGTTTATACCTCGTATATAGACAGCTTCCGAGAGAAGCTCCCACAGACGGGCAACGCTGCTTATTCTGACAAGCAGACATAGATCTGTAGGTGTATCATGCTTCATGTCACTGCTGTGGATTACAGTGTATATTGTCTAATTAAAGTTAAATTTTTCTTTATGCATCGCCCCCTAGTGGATTCAGCTGGTTTTGCAGATGTTACAGGACCTAGCAGCCACCAGGGGGCGTGATATCACAAATCATAGTAGCTGTACAACATGTTATACAATTGACTGCCCCCTTGTGTTTTAGATCTCCGCCCTCTTACCTTTATCCCGTTATGCCTCAAGATGGAGCACAGATAAAACGGGTTTATAAATAGTTTTATATGACACAGAATGAATGGACAGACACCTTTCTCCTCGATCCCCTCCGCTGATGGTCCAAGGCTTACCGGGTCGCTAGATCTCAAACGGAAAACACCCAGGAAATACACTGTACCTGGAGTGTATCTATCATCTATCTATCACACATCGTCCGTCAGGAGGTGAATCCGAAGATTCCACATCTGTGAATTATTATTACATGTTGTAACATTTCATGTGAATGAGAGAGAAAAGAAATATCTATATATCTCATATCTATCTATTATCTATCTACGAAAAGGAAATGGCTTGACAAAGACTGCATCGAGCGGTCGAAACGTTGCTGTCATTGGGTTAATAAATGATCCACGCCTTTGGAATTTGGAGTGCTGCCGTCTCTTTTTGGATACTTTATTATCTATCTACAGCATCTATCTATCTATCAATCATCTACCGTATTTTTCGCCCTATAAGACGCACCCAGGTTTTTGAGGAGAAAAATAAGAAAAAAAATATTTTGAACCAAAATGTGTGCTTTTGGTGGGTTTTGAACTAATGGTGTGGATGACACTGTTATAAGGGATCTCTGGATGACACTGTTATGGGGGATCTGTGAAGGACACTGTTATGGGGGATCTGTGGATGACACTGTTATGGGGGATCTCTGGATGACACTGTTATGGGGGATCTGTAGATGACACACTGTTATGGGGGGTCTGTGGATGGCACTGCTATGGGGGATATGTGGATGACACTGTTATGGGGGATCTGTGGATGACACTGTTATGGGGGATCTCTGGGTGACACTGTTATGGGGGATCTCTGGATGGCACCGTTTTGCGGGATCTGTAGATGACACACTGTTATAGGGGGTCTGTGAAGGACACTGTTATGGGGGGGTCTGTGGATGACGCACTTTTATGGGGATCTGTGGGCGACACTGTTATAGGGGATTGCTGGATGACACTGTTATGGGGGATCTCTGGGTGACACTGTTATGGGGGATCTGTAGATGGCACACTGTTATAGGGGGTCTGTGAAGGACACTGTTATGGGGGGGTCTGTGGATGACGCACTGTTATGGGGGGTCTGTGGAGGACACTGTTTTGGGGGGATCTGTAGATGGTGCACTGTTATGGGGGGTCTGTGGATTACACTGCTATGGGGGAGGATCTGTGGATGACACATAGCATCTTATGCTATGTGTCATCCACAGATCCCCCATTACAGTGTCCCTGTGATGACCCCCATTATAGGGGGTAGAGGTATCATCTGCTTTTATAATGACAGCGGGGCCCGTGCAGTGACTGTATTCTACTACACGGGCCCCGCTCACTGTATATAAGCTTGCAATATTTGAAGACATTGTTATTATTAGTAAAGGAGGCAGGCCGGGAGGACGGGCGCAGGCAGCGCGAGTCACTACGTCGCGTGCCTGCACTGCCTTCTTCATTCATAAACTGGGCAGTGCAGGCGCGTGACGTAGTGACTCACGCTGCCTGCGCCCGTCCTTCCGGCCTGCCTCCTCCCTCCTCTCTGCCACCGATTGTAGGTAGAATAATACAACTAAGGTTTACTAAAGCTTTTTACTTTATTATAACAATGTCTTCAAATATTGCAAGCTTATATACAGTGAGCGGGGCCGGTGTTGTAGAATACAGTCACTGCACGGGCCCCGCTGTCATGCCGGCCCGCCACAGCCCCTCCTCCCTCTTAGCTGATACACCCGCCGTGCGGCATAGCGGCGGGTATATCATTATAACTACAGCAAAAACACAACTTTCGCCCCATAAGACGCACCTTTGGGGGGAAAAAGTGTGTCTTATAGGGCGAAAAATACGGTATATCTATCTATCTATCTCATATCTATATCTATCTCTTCTCTATCTCTCTCCTATCTATCTATCTATCTATCGATCTCTCTCTCATGTATCTATCTGTCTCTCATCAATCTTTCTGACTATCCTCACATATATAAATGAATAGACCGGCACTCCGTAATCTTGTGTAGAAGATTTCTTTATTCGTCACCAATATGTGACGCGCGTTTCGGCACAAACATGTGCCTTTGTCAAACAATGAGTGATAGTTGCAACTATCACGCATTGTTTGACAAAGGCACATGTTTGTGCCGAAACGCGCGTCACATATGGGTGACGAATAAAGAAATCTTCTACACAAGATTACGGAGTGCCGGTCTATTCATTTATATTCGTATGGGCCTGCTGACCGTGCACCCGGACTTCGATAACGCACAGTGCCGTCCATTTCTTTCGAATTGTATCCTCACATATAATCATATTCACACATGCCAGTTGCAGAACAAGTAGATTTTTCTTGAAACGTCTTTAATAATTTCACCCACACAGGCGCAGTGCCATGAAGAGAGTCAGATATCTGTTGTAGACAGCTGCTCTGCTCTCTCCCTGCTGCTGAGCACCGGAGTTCTCCCTCTTCAATAATAGGATAACCAGTTTAACACCTTGTTGACTGCTTAAAGCTGCAGAATATCAATATTAATTCAATTAATCCCAGAAATCCTATACAGAATTGTTTTTAATGGACGATATGCATATATACAGGAGATACCCAGGTTATACCAGCATGGTCCATATCACTATAGACAGGAAGATGTGTAACTTATACTAGCTGTACATATATAATTATATACAGGAGATACCCAGGTTATACCAGCATGGTCCATATCACTATATACAGGAAGATGTATAACTTATACCAGCTGTACATATATAATTATATACAGGAGATACCCAGGTTATACCAGCATGCTCCATATCACTATATACAGGAAGATGTATAACTTATACCAGCTGTACATATATAATTATATACAGGAGAGGCCCAGGTTATACCAGCATGCTCCATATCACTATATACAAGATGTATAACTTATACCAGCTGTACATATATAATTATATTCAAGAGATTCCCAGGTTATACCATCTTCTGACACACTCCCTTTAAAGGGGTTATCCAACACTAACAAATGCTCCCCATATGCCGGGCCCCTCACACTGATTCTACTTACCTGGCTTCCCTCTCCCTGCGCCGCTCCTGGCCTCCCCACTGCTGCTGCTTTTTCTCCCAGCGTGCGGATGAAAACATCCCATGTTGAGGGGGGGGGGGGGGGTTGACCAATGGCAGGCGGTGACAAGCCTCCCTAGCACCACCCGCAATGCTATGGAGGCTCGTCCCTGTCACCGCCTGCCATTGGCTGCCCCTGAAAACAAAAGGTATTGTTGGCTTTCTTGTAAAAAATTGTTGGAACTGGGCAAGTTTTGAAGACAAGATAGGACTTTTTACATTGTTCAAGCCGATACAATTTTACAATGGACAACACTGGTGACAGGAGACCACCGATGGTTGTAAACACGTGAGTTCTTAAGAGAATATTGGGTTAGACTCATTGTAGAAGCTAAGGTTATGAGAATTATTACGAGATGTAGATAGCAGTGGAGGAACTAAGAGAGCTATAAAGAGATGGTTGGGTAGGCTTTATTGTAGAAGACTGAATAGGGAGTGTAAGTTGGTGGAACTGACTTCATTGTAGATGGCAGGTTCCTACAAAATTTGTAGAAGAAAGGATCAACAGACAGAGGTAAAAAGCATTTGAAAGATGAAGTAAGTCTGGTTACGTTGTAGAAGATAGGTTCATGATAATTATTAAGAAAGGGACGTAAAAGTGATGAAGCTATCTGGGGCAATCTCTTAAAAGATGACATTTTTTCTCAATACTGATCATTTATGAGAGAGCTTGAGACTCTACATCACTTCTGCTTATGATGCCGAAGCTGTAGCATCCAACCTGTGTACAATTTCCAGTAAAAATTTAAGGAGCTGATTACGAAAAACATTGGGTATTGGAAGATAAGCTATCTACAGATTGGCCCTGGTACTTCTGTTAGATGCTGAGCCATCAGCGTCGTGAGCCGATGGACTTTCATGAGGAGAAAGACCTTTCTGAGTTATCTTTCTTGCGTATTCTTATCCTCGTGAAGACTTATTTTTCAGATTTGGACTCTTATCTTTTTGCCCAGTGATTTCTTTTACCTTCTCATGAGCGGCCTGTATCTGAACAGTGCAGACAATTTTTGTCGTAATCACAACGTGAAATCACCAAAGCTTCGGATAAGATTATTGTTTAACGGCAGTCTAGCTAGAATACTCACCCACACCTGTTTCAAAGCTGTTCGATTCCTCTTGCGCGTCGTCATTTTGCCTCCGCTTAGAATTCCTTTCCCTCCTAACTACAGTTTCTGTCCAGAACATCAATATAACCTTAAAGTAGGTTGTTCAGGCAGAATGACCAAGCCGTTGGTCATGCTTGATAAATCACATTTGCTGCCGCAACAATGGAAGCCACTTGAGAACAAATCATCTTGCCAGGCTACTTAAGAAAGAATCGATTTGTCTGCCCAACTTAATATGGATTAGGCCCCTTTCACACAAGCGAGTTTTCCGCACAGGTGCAATGCGTGACGTCAACGCATAGCACCCGCATTGAATTCTGACCCATTTATTTCAATGGGTCTGTGTACTTGAGCGTTCTTTTTTTCACGCATCAAGTCTGAGTTGCGTGAAAAACGCAGCATGTTCTATATTCAGCTTTTTTTTACGCATCCCTGACCCCATAGAAGTGAATGTGGCTTCAGTGAAAAGCGCATTGCATCCGCAAGCAACTCCGAAAGCTATGTATTTTTCACTGATGGTTGCTAGGAGATGTTTTTTGTAAACCTTCAGTTTTTTATCACGCGTGTGAAAAACGCATCAAAACGCTTTGCACCCGCGCGGAAAAAAACTGAACAACTAAACGCAATCGCAGACAAAACTGACTGAACTTGCTTGCAAAATGGTGCGAGTTTCACTAAATGCATCTGGACCTAATCCGACACACTTGTGTGAAAGAGGCCTTAGAGATGAGCAAATTAATTGGGAATTTGTCCTGTATTTTTTTTTTAAAGTTGAAATGTAACGAATCAGAATTTTTGTAATTCGTTTCGTTTTTCGAATAAAAAATAAATTCAAATTAGCATTAGCATACTCCTCATGTATACTCTTCAGCGCTTTCCGTAAGTAGAAATAGTACCCCAACCAAGGCCTCTCAAACAGCCAAGCAAATTGTCTTTGCTCAGAATTTTGGAAAGAAGACTGGCTTTCATGTCTGTTTTCCAGCATAACATTATGTGGGGACACAAGCAAGGCAATTGATGAAAAAGTTTAATACAAAAAAACACTGATTAAATAGTTGGTGGCTGGCACCAAAAAATCAGTAGATAAAAAAATTCAAGACAATTTTTTTAGGTGAATCAAGATAGATCTGTGTGTGAAAAATGTGTTCAGCTTTCTTTCCAAAATGATTTAAAAAAGCTGAATGTTTCATCTTATAAACAGGCTTCCTAGCATAACTAGGAGAATAGCTAAGCCAGCCTCACATTTACAACTAGCTCTTTTATGACAAAAGTCCTCTATCAGAGCAAAGCATTCAAAAATTGGCATTTTTAGTTGAGAGGCCTTGGGGGAGTTATCTCTAGGTGGGTACTATTTGTATTATGGAGACCAGTTAATATACATGATGACTATTATAGGCTCCTCTTGGTGTCTGGGAAAATATATGTAAATTAGTATGTCTAACATCAGCCGGCAACAGAAGGAATTATGTTTCTTATCTTTTTTTTTGTCAGGAAAGCTAATTTGCATATATTTGGGTTTTTGGGAAAGATATTCAGCTTTTTAATCATTTTGGAAAGAAAGCTGGATTATACTGTACATGTTTTTCTACCCACAGAAAGAAAGGCTAGGTGCACCCCTGCTCACGGCATCAGGTAGGCCTAGCTGTCTTTTCCTTTTTGATGGAGCTCTAATTTCAATATCTTTCCTAGAAACCAAGAGAAATGTTGCCTGACCTTTGATACTCCACACATGTTACACATTCTGTAATGAGAAAAAGTATCTCTCTCCCTCCCTCTCTAGATCTCTCTCTCTACCTCTACCAAAGTGTGTTAAATACCAAATTTCAGGGCAATTGGAGCATATTTGATCTGGGTCCAAATTAAATTTAACAACAAAAAAAAAAATCTGTGAATTGGACTTGAAATTAATTCCAGGAAATTTTCTGATATGGATGTCATTGGGTGGGGGTGGATGTCCTGCAATCTTGATGCATTTATAAAACACAGGGAGTTTTATAAGTTTACTACAGGGTTGCCACCACTAAAAACATACTTACCTTGTACCCAGCTGTCGATGCGCATCTTTTTTGCAAGCTGATCCTGAAGATTGGCTACATGGACAAGTTCTGGGTAGTGGTTCTCAATGGTTATCAAGACCTCATGACAAGAAATGGCCTAGAAGACCCCCATAGACTGGTGGAGCATTAGGAAACAGCTACTGTAAGTATAATTTTGGAGGGGAAGGTTGATGCTGACATTATAATCAAGGCGTACAAGTATCTGTTGAGCGCCATGCCCTTTCAACTCCAGTTGGTATTTGACAGCTCAACTCATAGATCCAAAATGCTTTAGTCCTAAACGACACTGCCAAGTGGCAAATATAGCGTTCTGCCATTAAAAAAGAGTCTCCAGAAGTTACAGGGAGCTAAAGTGATCAGGATTCAGTTGCAAGGTGTGTTTAGTACGAAGACCCAAATGAAGGTAGTTTTGCATTCCGCCCATTGCCATGGAAGCCTACAATGACTTCATGCATCTCCCAACTTTCAGATGGGAAAGAGGAGAGAGGTAGGACCAATCTCTATCCTCCTAGAATTCTTCTGCTTTATTGCCCATGCATCTCCATCAGGCAAAACAAGTTATTCCCCAAATCCATGCAAATTATTGCCGGTCACTAATTTCCTTCCCCAGTTTCCGTACACTGGTGCCTTGTACATGTACAGATCTCTTATACTAGCTCAGGCCTTATTCAGTTGTCAGTCAATTGAGGACGTGTGCTGTCCGTGTTCTCCACATTGATTTTAATGTGTGTATTCACACGTCTGTGATTTACCACGGTTCAGGGTTACACCACTAAAGCATGCCCTATTATTGTCCATCACGCTCGTTATAGTGTATGGTTCCGTGAAAAACACAAACCCAACATGGACGGCATCCGTGTTTCACGGATCATTGCTAGGAGATGCTCTGGAAATTAATTTTCAATGTGGCATTGTATTTGGTATACGGATGAAAAAAGGACACCTGGACCAAACATGGATTCTTCACGTTCATCTTCACGTATGAACCACTAACTCTCTTGTCACAAATACGGTCTAAGGGTGTGAACTATGGGTGTTGAACAGTGTACATTGGGGAAAGAACACCTATTTGTTAAGAGAAAACATTATTTTATGGTAAAATAATTGTTAAAAAGTAATTATAGTAAATTCTGAAGGAAAACAAATTAATATTTTTTGTTAAATGCTTCTCCAATGTTGCCTTTATTAAATCATAAAAACCTAAATATACTAATTGTTTTAGTTTTCCATTAATCCTTTAGGACCAGGCCATTTTCAGTTTTTCTCGTTTTCGTTTTTCACTCATAGCCTTCCCAGAGCCATAACTTTATTATTTTTCCATTCACATAGCCATAGGAGGGCTTGTTTATTGCAGGACAAGTTGTACTTTCTATTGGCATTTTTCATGGTTGCATACGATGTAGTGGGACATGGAAAGTACGGCTCAGTACGATTGCAACGATACCACATATGTATAATAGTGAAAAAAAAGAGAATAAAAACTTTGCATCGCCATATTAAAACCCTCATAACTTTTTGGGGGGCAATCTGTACTTTTCAACTACTAATCATCCATTTTGACTTTTTCGTTCTGTTTCGCTGTTTGCCATATGGGATAAATATTTTTATATTTTAATAGTATGAGCGTTCTGCATGTGACGATGCATATGATGTTTATTTTTTATGTTTTTTTATTTTAATTTTGGGGAAAGGGGGGTGATTTGAATTGTTATATTTTTTAAATATTTTTAAAAACTTTTTTCTTTACACTTTTCAACAGTTCCCCTAGGAAACTTGAAAAAGCTATCATTAGATTGCTTCTCTCATAGACACATTAGCATTGGAGTCTATGAGAATTTCACTGTGTTCCTATGGAGCTCTGCCACAGGCAGTGTCTCCATAGGAACCTATGTGCGGCAGCCTTGGATCATTCAGGAACACCGAGGCTGCTGCCGTACACACCATCCGGCTCTTCCAATCCTGGCTAGGGCGAGCCGGTGCACGGCCGGGAGCGCGCACTCCCAGTTTTTTATCTCCCAGATGTCATGGTCACATTTCACCACAGCATCCGAGAGCTTAAATGTGTGCGATCGACGTTATTGTCGATTGCATACCTTGGCCCCGGGTGTCTGCTGTTTAAATACCCAACCACTGACATAAATTTACGTTATGTGGCAGCAAGTGGACAGAAAAGAGCATTAACCGTGGACGAGCTGAGGTCAGGGTAAACAGAGTTCGTACAATCCGGTAAACGGACAATAGGTCAGGAGGCACAAGGTAAATATGGAAGTCAGGTATGGATCAGGGCATAGCAAGCACGAACCGCCAACAGGTCAGAGTTGTGAGAGGGGTGAGTATTTTAGAGGCTGTGACCGCCAAGAGAGGGAAGATGTCTATGGGCATGGACCGCTGGTATCACGTAAATCTTCGGATCTTGATCTACTGGTTTGGTCAATACTTTCCTGTTCCTCTTCTACGTTGTCCATCTTTCTCATCCAGAAATCCCCTCGCCATGGACAATTCCAATCTTTATATATCTACATCTTCTGGGAATAATGATATCTTCCATACATTGTTCTCTATTTTAGCAGGATGCACATTGGGAGCTCTTTATAAAGTGCATCAATCATTCATCATTTAAGCTCCTTTTAATTTTTATACGTAAGTCAGTCTAGAGCACAGAAGCCGAAATATCTCTTATTGCTCCCTAGTGTCTTAGGATACTTTCACACTAGCGTTTTGGATTCCGTTTGTGAGATCCGTTTCAGGGCTCTCACAAACGGTCCAAAACGGATCAGTTCAGCCCCAATGCATTCTGAATGGATAAGGATCCGTTCAGAATGCATCAGTTCGGCTCCGTTCCGCTTCTTTTCTGTTTTGGAGGCGGACACCAAAACGCAGCATGCAGCATTTTGGTGTCCGTCTGAAGAGGCGGAGCCTAACGGATCCGTTTTTAATTACAATGTAAGTCAATGGGGACGGATCCATTTTCAATGATACAATATGGTGCATTTGAAAACGGATCCGTTCTCCATTGACTTTCAATGTAATTCAAAACGGATCCGTTTTCGACTTTGTCATTTTTCTTTTAACTAATGCAAACGGATCCGTTCTGAACGGATACAAACGTTTGCATTATAGGTGCAGATCCATCTGTACAATAAAAAGACGGATCCGCACAAACGCTAGTGTGACAGTACCCCCACACAGGAGCTTAAGAAAGTAGTTGGGAAGGTATGGTTTAATAATTAAAGCAAGGGATGTATTTCAATGGCAGAAGAAGGCATCCTTCTCTCACAATGTCCCACTAAAGTTTAAGAACTGCAGTACAACATTATCTCACTTAAAGGGGTTATCACAGGATTAATGTAAAAAATGAAAATCAGACATCACATAGTAAATAACAATCTCTTTCTAAAAAAAAAAAACACGCGAGCACCAGCCCTGTACCTCACATGGATCCAGAGATCTCCTCATTTATTGCTCTAGTTACTCTGCTAGATTTATTTCAAGCTGGCAGCTCAATGGGCGTGTCCTTTCTCAGGGGGTGCTGCAGCTAGTGGTAGTTGAAGGATGGAACTGAGCATGTGAGTCCACCACACTGAGGTGGACGGAGAAATTAGAAAAAGAACAAACAGCAGATGGTGCAAAATAAACTCAGTAGCTATAATACATTTTGAATTCCATACAATTACACAAATGTTCCGATCCAGGTACTGTTTTGAAAAAAATTTAATATTTTTTGTGGGACAACCCCTTTAACTAATAAAAACCCTTATGCTTACATTTTTTTGTAGACTTTTTAAATTATATTTTCTGTACATGATTATGGGGGTGGCCATCTTGCCTGAGCTGCTGTTAAATGCATTCAGAAATAGGAGGTCGCATGGACCCCAGGAACCTGCAGTCTGGCCAGGATTTATTGATTTCTATGGGAGAGTATTGTGGGCAGTGACCTTTGCAGAAGTCATTGTGCAGGGAAGGGGAGGAGGTGAGGCATGACCATCACCTATTGTAAATGGTAGAGCCTGGGTTCACCTGTCATTGTAATCCTTCTTGTAATGATAATGAAATGACTTGTGATCAGTGATATCTGCAGGACAAGAAGTGTCAACCTATTATGAGGCTTCATTTTCTCCTGATCCCTTTATTACTGGCTGGTAGTCTTCTGTGGGAGGCTTAAAGGGGTTGTCAGGGCTTTTACTATTTATGACCTATCCTCAGGTCATTAATATCAGACCGGACACCCGGCACCCCCGCCAATCAGCTGTACAGGGAGACGGTGCGTGCAATACAAACGCACCGTCGCCCGTCTCTTCCTGTCCGCTGCTGCTATGTCTATGGCAAAGCCCATGGACAGCGGCGGTGAACAGGAAAGTAAAAAAACGGTAGAGTAGGAGTAGCAGCACATAGGGATATGCTGGCCGTGTGTGTGGTGGTGCACGCGGTGTTGGACGCCAGTCCGTAGCGTCCCTCTAGGCAGGCATCCGGGGGTTAAAAAAAACGTAGCACTCTCTTGTCTCTTTATATCTTTTATTCCATCAAATTCATGCGATGTTTCGACCAGAGCGGTCAAGCTTAAAAAAGACCACTCTGGTCGAAACGTGGCATGATTTTGATGGAATAAAAGATATAAAGAGACAAGAGAGTGCTGCGGTTTCTTTAACCCCCGGGTGAACAGGAAAGGAGATGGGAGAAGGTGCGTGTGCATTGCACGCACCGTCCTCCTGTACAGCTGATTACCGTCCCCCCATATCCCATATCTGATATTGATGACCTATCCTGAGGACAGGTCATTAATATTAAAAGCCCAGACAACCTCTTTAAACAGTAGGTGAGGCCATGTGGTGCTGATGTACTGCCGCTGACAGAGTAGCGGGGGAGAGCTTCTACAGCATCCAGTTGCCTTACAGAAGTTAGGGCCCTTTCACACTTGCATTTTTGTTTTCCGGCATAGAGATCCGTCGTCGGGTCTCTATGCCGGAAGAATCCTGATCAGGATCATCCCCATGCACTCTGAATGGAAAGAAATCCGTTCAGGATGCATCAGGATGTCTTCAGTTCAGGACCGGAACGTTTTTTGGACGCAGCAAATACCGCAGCATGCTGCGCTTTTTGTTCCGTCCAAAAATCCTGAACACTTGCCGCAAGGCCGGATCCGGAATTAATGCCCATTGAAAGGCATTAATCCGGATCCGGCCTTAAGCTAAACGTCGTTTCGGCGCATTGCCGGATCCGACATTTAGGTTTTTCGGACTGGTTACCATGGCAGCCAAGACGCTAAAGTCCTGGTTACCATGGTAAAATGTAGCGGGGAGCGGGGGAGTGGCATACTCACATTCCGTGCGGCTCCGGGCGCTCCAGAATGACGTCAGGGCGCCCCAGTGCATAGATCACGTGATCGCATGGATCATGTGATCCATGCGCATGGGGCGCTCTGACGTCATTCTGGAGCGCCCCGGGAGCCGCACGGAATGTAAGTATGCCGCTCCCCCGCTCCCCGCTCCTACTATGGCAACCAGGACGCTAGTAGCGTCCTGGCTGCCATAGTGACCTGAAAGCAATTCGAAGACTGATCAGGATCCTGATCAGTCTTCTAATGCTTTCAGGCGACTTGCGTTCTGATGGATCCGGCGGGACGGAAGTGCCTGCCGGATCCTCAGAACGCAAGTGTGAAAGGACCCTTAGACAAAGCTGAGTGAATTTTTTTAAATGTTGACTGCAACATCAGACATAATCTAGCCAAACCAAGAGCCTCTCTGCACTGGCTAATAGGAGGACGTGCACACTGCCCCGTGTTATTACATACCCTTTCGTTAATGTTTGCACCTTGTCAATTTGCATATCACATTGCTCTTCCCCCTCCTCCTATAAAATGCTACCGAGATGCAGTATAATTTCCGTAAAAGACATTTTAATGCGTGCGTATTTTCCCCGGCCTTTGACTGCACAGGCGTAAGCTCATAATGAGGCTTCAAAGTGCAGCTGCTGTGTACAATGCCACAGATCGTCAGGTTTGATTTGTGAATTGATGCAGCTCGGGCCGTTCCGGGGAAATAGCAGGAATGTAAAAGCTTCTTAAGTTCTTAAGAGAAACCAGAAAAGTCACTGCATTTTGGTTAATGCACATGTAATCTGCTGTGTAATCGCTACCAGTTCCTCTGGTGATTTAATAAAACTGAGATTTCCCCATTTTTAAGGGGGGCATACACCATAACAAACCCTGTAAAGCCGTGTTCACACAGTGCAGTTTTTCTAGGTAAACACCAGCATTGAATTAAATAAATAAAAAAAACACATGTTTTTTTCCTTTGTACTTTTCCTCTACTTAGGATTTGCAGAGCTGCTATTAGACATTTAGGCTCATTAGAGTAAATTGGTAATACCCCTCTTACAAGTCTCCTAGGCTTTTGGATTCTCAATGTGAAGATTGCGATCAGGAAGTAAAGTCCATCAATAATCTATTTTATTTAATATATACAAATTTCTGTGCTGATATAAAACCACAAACCACAGACAAAAAGTGAATTGATCAAATTCTGGCTGCCTGCCACCACCACTAGGGGGAGCTCCCCAGATAGAGATGTATACAGCTCCCCTGAACTAGCTGTATGTATTTCTATGTATGGCCCTCTCACTATAAAGTTGGTTTATTGGAGGGCAGAAGCAGGGGATGTATAATTATTGTCAAGTTTGGGATGAAGTCTTCATCAGGGTCCTGGGAGACCATGGTAGTTGGTATATGGAGTCTTATAAGCCAGGCAGTGCTCTCTGAGAAGAAACAAAGCTATTTCCTTGTATTTGTCCCTCTCGGGTGCAGAGGCAGGCACTGGTTGGCAGGGTGAAAGGACTTAGATGAGTGGCTTTGGGAATAAAGTTTGTCCTGTAGAAACCGCAACATTGGCGCCACATCTCTTCTACAGAAAGAAGGAAATCGTCTCTCTAATGCCATCTAGTGGGAGTAGTTTACCTGTGAGCATTTAATAGGCCTTGGGAAACTACCCTCAATAGTTGGCACTAGACTTGTCATGCACAACCTGCCACTTTGGGGAAGCGTGACCCCATTTCCCCATCTTCACCCCTCCAGCCCCCCTGATATGATTTCATGTACCGGTGCGCTCCCTTGCCCTGCGCTGTATAGCGCAGGGCAAGGGCTGTTTTTGTTTACATTGGCACATTGCTAGGGGGAGGCGTCACTGGCTCTGATGGCTGGGCGTTAGCGCTGCTCTAGCCGTTTATCAGGCTAGGGCAGCGTTAAAGCCCACCAATTAGTGCCGGTGACGTTACCAGGCTCACTGCTAGGTGGAAGCCTCTGCCTAGCAGTCCATATGGAGAGCCTGGATCTCCAAAAAATGCCTTTTCCATGTACAATTCAGCGTAGAGCAAAGGAGAAATGAAATGCTCCTATGCTCGCATCACGGGGCTGGAGGGGCCTGTAGGAGCAATTGGGGCATTTCCGTTACTCCTTAGAGGCTCTGCTCTCTTTGCAACTGCCGCACCCTCTGCACTTTGATTGACAGGCCAAGTGTGATGACATTT
Source organism: Bufotes viridis (assembly GCA_033119425.1). Taxonomy (NCBI): domain Eukaryota; kingdom Metazoa; phylum Chordata; class Amphibia; order Anura; family Bufonidae; genus Bufotes; species Bufotes viridis. The sequence goes on from CM065591.1 coordinate 488,901,514, forward strand.
TTACTGCCTGGTCCTGTCAATCAAAGTGGAGAGGGCGCGGCAGTAGTATGTGCCCCTCACAGTAGTTATGCCCACGTATGTGCCCCCTCACAGTAGTTTTGCCCAGGTATGTTCCCCCTCACAGTAGTTATGCCCACATATGTTCCCCCTCACAGTAGTTATGCACAGATATGTGCCCCCTCACAGTAGTTTTTCCCAGGTATGTTCCCCCTCACAGTAGTTATGCCCAGATATGGGCCCCCTCACAGTAGTTATGCCCAGGTATGTTCCCCTTTACAGTAGTTATGCCCAGATAGGTTCCCCCTCACAGTAGTTATGCCCAGATATGTGCCCCCTCACAATAGTTATGCCCAGATATGTTCCCCCTCACAGTAGTTATGCCCAGATATGTTCCCCCCCCACAGTAGTTATGCCCAGATATGTTCCCCCCCACAGTAGTTATGCCCAAATATGTCCCCCCCCCCACAGTAGTTATGCCCAGATATGTTCCCTCTCACAGTAGTTATGCCCAAATATGTTCCCTCTCACAGTAGTTATGCCCAGATATGTTTCCTCTCACAGTAGTTCTGCACCTGATATGTGCCGCCTCACAGGAAGTAAAAAAAACAAACACTAAATACTCACCTGGTTCCTTGATGATCTGCGCTTGTGTCGAGCACTGACTGCTGAGAGGAATAATTAAGCTAAAAGCTCCCTGTTTCATCATTACAGGCAACTTTCTCTGCGTCCTATGGATGCAGAGACAGCTGCCTGACAGCGGGACATACCTCCCCCGTTCCGGGACCACTGAAATCCGGGACTGTCCCGCCAGATCCTGGATGGCTAGGAGGTATGAAGTCATATTCCTCGCAATAAGGGCTCATGCACACGACCGTTGTTTTTGCGGTCCATTTTTCACGGATCGGTTGTTCCGCATCTGAGGCTTTTTTTTCTCTGACTTAAGTCGTCTTCCGTTCTGTTATTCCACAAAACATATCGGTATGGTTTCCGTATGCAATACATTTTTTGTGGATCGGAAACACAAACAGTAACTTATTAATCACCAAACACATGAGCAATATGGGCTGAGCATAGCATTTCTACAGTATGGATCCGCAACATACGGATGAAATACGGATGACATACAGATGTGTTCCGTTTGCAATTCGTATTTTTTGTGGACCCAGTGACTTGAAAGGGGCCTGGGACCGTGATTTGCAGACAATAATAGGACATGCATTACTTTTTTGCGGAACAGACATACGGACAAACGGAATGCACACGGAGTAACTTCTGTATTTTCTACAGCCCCATTGAAGTGAATGGTTCCGCATATGGGCCGCACAAAAAGTAGAACGGAAGCAGAAAGAAAATACTGTTGTGTGCATGACCCCTAATAGTAATGAACTCTATTATGTACCTCATGAGGTACTTTATGGGGTTCACATTTTTCGAAAAAATGCAAGAAATACTCACACATTAGCCCCATGTTAAAAGGATTTTCGAGATTTTAATACTGATGACCTGTCCTCTTGTTATCAGTATCTGATCCGTGCGGGTCCGACACCTGGTACCTCCACCGATCAGCTGTTTGAGAAGCCACCGGTGTTTCTGAGGATAGGTCATCAGTATTAAAAAGTCAGAAAACCCCTTTAGGGCCCATTCACATGTCCGTTGTGTATTGCGGATCCGCAATACACCGGACCGGCACCCCTATAGAAATGCCTATTCTTGTCCGCTATTGAGGACAAGAATAGGACATGTTCTCTTTTTTTTCAGGAGCCGCGGACCGGAAGATCGGGGACGCGCACTGGAAATGCGGATGTGGACAGCACACTATGTGCTGTCCGAATCTCTTCCGGCCCCATTGAAAATGAATGGGTCCGGATCTGTTCCGCAACATTGCAGAACAGATCCGGACCCATTCTACGGACGTGTGAATGGACCCTTAATCTGTGGGGTATTTTTTTTTGTGTGATATCGAGTATCGCAATACTTTTCTTGGTATCGAAATTGTACTTGAAATTCTAGTATATTTTACGTTTTTACTAGTGATAACAGAGATTTTTTTTATCAGTCCCTTGTGCATTTGTTTTATTAGACAACCCAGTCAATAGCGATTGCTGTATTTTTGCATGAGTTATAGGTGCACAGTTTTCTTTTGCTCCTTTACTTTTCTGTTTGAGGAGAGAATAAATCTGGTTGAGGCCAGTTTCATCGACTATATGTAGTGCTGTGGTGAACGTCTTCATGAACGTCTTCACTCTCGGAAATTTTACAGTGTTACCCTCCCAGTGGTGCACTAGACTCCTGCCAACTTGGCCCACCTCTTGTACCAGATCCTCAAGTATCTATACCTTTAAGAGGTTGTCCCATTACAGCAACCTATTCTCTAACTGCAGGATAGTAAATATGAGATTGGTGGGGGTCCAACCACTGGGCCCCCTGCAGATCACGAGAACAGGGGGGTCTGTGTTCTCCTATTTGAATGGAGTACATGCCTCATACAGTTGAATGGAACGATGCCTGTCCACCACTCAAATGGGGGAACACAGGCTCCCATTCTTGGGATAGGCGGTAGCCCTAGAGGTCAGACCCTCGTCGATCAGACATTTATCCTCTATCCAGATGATAAGTTGTATGGAACAATCCCTTTAACTTAGTGGGAATACATCAAGTGGGAAAAGAGAGGAAAATGTCCATAGTCACTTCAGTCGGTACCAACAAACGGCCAGAGCCAGAGAACATCTAGGACTAGATTGAGACAGCAGGTAATGAGGTTTACACACCCCAAAAAATGTTCTCACACAGATACAAAAACAATAAAAAAATTCTAATTCATTAGATCCTATGCCTCCAGTCTACCGCCACTTCCTCTTGTTGTCGTTCTGTCATGTGATTTTGTTTTTCTTGCAAGGTTGGTATTTTGTTCTTCTGTGGCTCTTATTCATTAGGGCCCTTTCACACTGGCGTTTTTGTTTTCCGGCATAGAGATCTGTCGTCGGGTCTCTATGCCGGAAAAATCCTGATCATCCCCATGCATTCTGAATAGAGAGAAATCCGTTCAGGATGCATCAGGATGTTTTCAGTTCAGGACTGGAACGTTTTTTGGACGCAGCAAATACCGCAGCATGCTGCGCTTTTTGTTCCGTCCAAAAATCCGGAACACTTGCCGCAAGGCCGGATCCGGAATCAATGCCCATTGAAAGGCATTAATCCGGATCTGGCCTTAAGCTAAAAGTCGTTTCGGCACATCGCTGGATCCGACGTTTAGCTTTTTCTCAATTGTTACCATGGCAGCCAGGACGCTAAAGTCCTGGTTGCCATGGTAAAATGTAGTGGGGAGCGGGGGAGCAGTATACTTACCATCCGTGCGGCTCCCGGGGCACTCAAGAGTGACGTCAGGGCGCCCCACACCCATGGATCACGTGATCGCATGGATCACGTGATCCATGCGCATGGGGCGCTCTGACGTCATTCAGGAGCGCCCCGGGAGCCGCACGGACTGTAAGTATACTGCTCCCCCGCTCCCCGCTCCTACTATGGCAACCAGGACTTTAATAGCGTCCTGGCTGCCATAGTAACCTGAAAGCAATTTGAGGACTGATCAGGATCCTGATCAGTCTTCTAATGCTTCAGGCGACTTGCGCTCTAAAGGATCCGACGGGACGGAAGTTCCTGCCGGATCCTCAGAACGCAAGTGTGAAAGGACCCTTAAAGAGGAGATGTCACCTTTCCAGACATGTCTGTTTTAATAACTACTTGCAACCCCTTACATTAAAGGGGTTTTCCAGGCTTCTAATATTAATGACCTATCATCAATATCCGATCGGTGGGGGTCCGACACCCGGCACCGCTGCCAATCAGCTGTTTGAAGAGAAAGTATGCGCGGTGAAATAATGATTTTTAGCCAAAAATGAGTAACATGCAATGATAAAAAATTGCCTCTGAAGGTGTCCATAGCCTTTAACTTTTTGATGATATTCTAATTTATTGAGATACACCTGTAAGCAGAAGTCAGCCGATCGATCGCCTGGGAAAGCCACATCTAACCAGACATTTTCCCTTTAGCGGCCACTACAGGACAACTCTGGTATTACATGTCAGGCATTTAAATAGGTGGCCAACCTTAGGCCTACCGTGCAGGAGCTAAAGTTTGTGAGTGGTTCTGCCTAACAGAGGGGGGAGAGGTCCTGAGTGGAGGAACCCCTTCTATGACTTCCATGTAGCCTAATAGGGCCTACTGAAAGGGGTTGTTATCCCCATTAACAGGGGAATGTTGTACCATAAATGTAAAACCTCTAGTAACTTTGGATATACAAACTGCTTAGTGATGGAGAACGTGGCCTGATGATGATGATGGATTGACTTTCTACCCACTAAATACATAATATAAGCCGGTGGGAAGCATAATTAAAGTTTGTTTCCATGCGATTACACGAGGGAAACCTAGTGCTGCCAAGACAAGTTAAGTTCCTCTAATTACAGACGGGTATGGAGGTAGACCAAATAGTCTTTGTAGTAGTAATGATCTCTCATGTTGAGAATTGGCCAGAGATCTTTCTTATGAGTGAATTAGAAAACGACTAATTAGAAGTCGTAGGCTCCAGTGGCTGCCCCGCTACATTTAGCCAACGAGACTGTCTCCCGTCATCAAACAGATGGTCTTTTAATCAGGAGTCTGATGATGAGACCCCTCCATTTACAGTCATTTTCCAGAATAGGAATTAATTGGCTTCCCTGGAGAGTAGCGCCAGATCCGCGGCAGTACCTTTATACAGTATTTCACTTTTCCAGCCATAGTGGTTCCTATGGAAGGAGTTAATCAGGACTTTACGTGGATCGGCCATGTTTAGGATCAGTTTAGGGGGCTGCCTTATCAGTGCAGTACGTGGTCCATGTGTCTGGCAGTGCAGTACAGACCGTGACGGGCCAGGCCCTTTTTTCAGCTCCTCATTGGTGGGACCTCCACTGATCACACATTGATGGCATCTCTCATGAAAATTACCCCTATCCATTTGCCATGTATTTTTTTAATGAAAGCCCGAGGTATGTGCTTTCTACGCTCGTGCAACAAAATTATGTAGCATGCCACACAAAAAACGTGCACTAGGTTACGGTCTATTGCAGGGTCTTACCGCAGGGGAAGGGCCATGTTAGGGCATATGGACATCATAGAAGCTGCTTCCCACACTCAGGATTGCCTTTATGAACCCGAAGGTGAGCTGCTGTGCAGGACTGACCTGTTATGGTGGACTTGAGCTGTCACCAGAATGACCATGTAATATGTTTCCCCTCCAACACCTGTAGGGCAATCAACTGCGTGCTCCAGTGGCCGCATTTTAAAAGAGGTTGTCTAAAAACAACCCCTTTAAGCCCATACAAGAGAAGAAGTTAGCTACTTCCTCCCTGCTGTATATTAATAGAAATCCATGTTTTTCAACATTTCCTGTACCATATAAGTCAAAAATTAAAGCCCTTGTCTTTCTGACAAATGAAAGATGCCAGATCCTGATTTACAGTCTAAAAACATAGATTTAGTGGACCATGTGAGAGTGATGCAGGAGTGCCTGTCACTGTTACTCACGGCCAGGGAGAGTTGAGAGAGGAAGGGGAAAGACCTTTTGACTGATCAGGTTTCTGTTCACACTAGTGTTGTGACGTCTGTTCGTAACTGAGCCATCACAATTCTTGACGGACCCTACTGACTTTTAATAAATGTGCTGTTTTCTTTAGGTTCTGGTAATAGCTCTGCAGGCTGCACTGTTTTTGCCTCCATAAACCAAGAGATCTATGTTGGACTTGGAGGAATACCGATGTGAATAGAGCCTTAGCCGCATGAATTCTTAGATAGTGGACAAGAAGTTGTATGGTGGACAGGAGGTTGTACGGCGGGCAGGAAGTTGTATGGTGGACAGGAGGTTGTACGGCGGGCAGGAAGTTGTATGGTGGACAGGAGGTTGTACGGCGGGCAGGAAGTTGTATGGTGGACAGGAGGTTGTAGGGCGGGCAGGAAGTTGTATGGTGGACAGGAGGTTGTACGGCGGGCAGGAAGTTGTATGGTGGACAGGAGGTTGTACTGCGGGCAGGAAGTTGTATGGTGGACAGGAGGTTGTACGGCGGGCAGGAAGTTGTATGGTGGACAGGAGGTTGTACGGCGGGCAGGAAGTTGTATGGTGTACAGGAGGTTGTACGGCGGGCAGGAAGTTGTATGGTGTACAGGAGGTTGTACGGCGGGCAGGAAGTTGAATGGTGTACAGGAGGTTGTACGGCGGGCAGGAAGTTGTATGGTGTACAGGAGATTGTACGGCGGGCAGGAAGTTGTATGGTGTACAGGAGGTTGTACGGCGGGCAGGAAGTTGTATGGTGGACAGGAGGTTGTACGGCGGGCAGGAAGTTGTATGGTGGACAGGAGGTTGTACGGTGGGCAGGAAGTTGTATGGTGGACAGGAGGTTGTACGGCGGGCAGGAAGTTGTATGGTGGACAGGAGGTCGTACGGCGGGCAGGAAGTTGTATGGTGGACAGGAGGTCGTACGGCGGGCAGGAAGTTGTATGGTGTACAGGAGGTTGTACGGTGGGCAGGAAGTTGTATGGTAAACAGGAGATTGTATAGCAGGCAGTAAGTTATATAGTGGTGAAAAAGTATGGTGGGCAGGCAGTTATATGGTGGGCAGGAAGTAGCTTTCAGATAGCTACTTCCTACCCCAGAAACGCAAAGATGAAGTGGGCTGTAGTGGAAATAGATACATACAATAGAAAGAGACAGCACAAAGGGGCATTGTTTAATCATCCTCTGATATGCTAGACTCCAAAGGCTATGTACGGAACCTTCCTAGAAGCTCAGACTGTTCATTAATGGGACTTAAACTTTTGATATATATAACCTTCACAGGAAAAACACTTCCATGGGTTCTGAAAAAACCAGGAAGAAAACCCTATGAATCTCCAGAATGGTGAGGACTAGCTTTTGCCCAGAGGGCCAAGTACAGAACCGTACCTGGTAAACGTTGAAGTCAGACCTTCGCTGATCTTGTATGGTGGCTTATGAAAAGGGTAGGCCATCAGCTTTGTATCCCCCTCCCCCCCAAAAAAAATTTAAAAATTCAAAATAAAATAACATTTAAATTCTGGCTGCTCCAGCCACCACTAGGGGGAGCTTACCGAGTACAGATGTATACACCTGTCATAGGATGCATGCGGTTGTATTATTGTAGCGGAAGCGTTTTTGCAGATCCATGACGGATCTGCAAAAAATGCTAGTGTGAAAGTAGCCTAAAACAAAACAAAAAACCTGGATCACGCCCATGACCCTTAGGCCTTTTAAACACGAGGGATGTGGAACTTGTCAGGATCTGTTCAGGGAAAAACGATAGTTCGATCAGTTTTTTCCGCAATTGCGGTCAGTCTTCAAGATTTTTTTGTCTGAACTGTATCCAGAGTGCATGCATTTTTCACACGGGGGAAGAAAAACTGAAGTGAAAAATGCATTGCATCCGGATGGAAAGGATGCTCGTGTGAAAGAGGCCATATTGCCTGTGGACTACATGATTTTCAGTGCGCACCTGCTCTATATGCTAGACTAACATTATCTTCTGTACCTCAATGAACTCTTTTTTTTGTTTGTCAGTTCACCTACATCTGTGCAGCATCTCTGTAAAGAATTAGAATTTGCACCAGTTTCACACAAAAAATAACAATTGCAAAATGACACTTTTTATAAATGTGCCCCTTGTTATTCACATTGCTGCCTAAAGGTGGTGCCCTATTACTAGAACACAGCCAGCTGCTATGGGAATGTTATTATCGGGAGTATTTCGGGAGGTAATCTGCCCCCTGCTGTAAATTATAATATTACAAGTCGTGAATTCCTTGACCAGAGAAAAGCTCAGCTGCTGCAGAACTTCTTTTTAAATAGTAAGGGGAGTTTCCTGTTCCACACGTGACTGATATGAAACAGCTGAGGTGTGTATCACGAGGTTCTGCAGCAGCTGAGGTGTGTATTATGAGGTTCTGCAGTAGCTGAGGTGTGTATTATGATGTTCTGCAGCAGCTGAGGTGTGTATTATGATGTTCTGCAGCAGCTGAGGTGTGTATTATGAGGTTCAGCAGCAGCTGAGGAGTGTATTATGAGGTTCTGCAGTAGCTGAGGTATGTATTAGGAGGTTCTACAGCAGCTTAGGTGGGTATTATGATGTTCTGCAGCAGCTGAGGTGTGTATTATGATGTTCTGCAGTAGCTGAGGTGTGTATTATGAGGTTCTACAGCAGCTGAGGTGTGTATTATGAGGTTCTGCACCAGCTGAGGTGAGTATTATGAGGTTCTGCAGCAGCTGAGGAGTGTATTAAGAGGTTCTGCAGTAGCTGAGGAGTGTATTATGAGGTTCTGCAGCAGCTGAGTTGTGTATTATGATTTTCTGCAGCAGCTTAGGTTTGTATCATGAGGTTCTGCAGTAGCTGAGGAGTGTATTATGAGGTTCTGCGGCAGCTGAGGTGTGTATTGTGAGGTTCTGCACCAGCTGAGGAGTGTATTAGGAGGTTCTGCAGAAGCTGAGGTGTGTATTATGAGGTTCTGCAGCAGCTGAGGTGTGTATTATGATGTTCTGCAGCAGCTGAGGAGTGTATTAAGAGGTTCTGCAGCAGCTGAGGTGTGTATTATGATGTTCTGCAGTAGCTGAGGTGTGTATTAGGAGGTTCTGCAGAAGCTGAGGTGTGTATTATGAGGTTCTGCAGCTGCTGAGGTGTGTATTATGAGGTTCTGCAGTAGCTGAGGTGTGTATTATGATGTTCTGCAGCAGCTGAGGTGTGTATTATGATGTTCTGCAGCAGCTGAGGTGTGTATTATGAGGTTCAGCAGCAGCTGAGGAGTGTATTATGAGGTTCTGCAGTAGCTGAGGTATGTATTAGGAGGTTCTACAGCAGCTTAGGTGGGTATTATGATGTTCTGCAGCAGCTGAGGTGTGTATTATGATGTTCTGCAGTAGCTGAGGTGTGTATTATGAGGTTCTACAGCAGCTGAGGTGTGTATTATGAGGTTCTGCACCAGCTGAGGTGAGTATTATGAGGTTCTGCAGCAGCTGAGGAGTGTATTAAGAGGTTCTGCAGTAGCTGAGGAGTGTATTATGAGGTTCTGCAGCAGCTGAGTTGTGTATTATGATTTTCTGCAGCAGCTTAGGTTTGTATCATGAGGTTCTGCAGTAGCTGAGGAGTGTATTATGAGGTTCTGCGGCAGCTGAGGTGTGTATTGTGAGGTTCTGCACCAGCTGAGGAGTGTATTAGGAGGTTCTGCAGAAGCTGAGGTGTGTATTATGAGGTTCTGCAGCAGCTGAGGTGTGTATTATGATGTTCTGCAGCAGCTGAGGAGTGTATTAAGAGGTTCTGCAGCAGCTGAGGTGTGTATTATGATGTTCTGCAGTAGCTGAGGTGTGTATTAGGAGGTTCTGCAGAAGCTGAGGTGTGTATTATGAGGTTCTGCAGCTGCTGAGGTGTATATTATGAGGTTCTGCAGCTGCTCAGGGGTGTATTATGAGATTCTGCAGCAGCTGAGGAGTGTATTAGGAGGTTCTGCAGCAGCTGAGGTGTGTATTATGAGGTTCTGCAGCAGCTGAGGTGTCTATTATGAGGTTCTTCAGCAGCTGAGGAGTGTATTAGGAGGTTCTGCAGCAGCTGAGGTGTCTATTATGAGGCTCTTCAGCAGCTGAGGTGTGTATTTGGAGGTTCTGCAGAAGCTGAGGTGTGTATTATGAGGTTCTGCAGCAGCTGAGGTGTGTATTAGGAAGTTCTGCAGCAGCTGAGGTGTGTATTATGAGGTTCTGCAGCAGCTGAGTTGTGTATTATGAGGCTTTCCAGCAGCTGAGGTGTGTATTAGGAGGTTCTGCAGAAGCTGAGGTGTGTATTATGAGGTTCTGCAGCAGTTGAGGTTTGTATTAGGAGGTTCTGCAGAAGCTGAGGTGTGTATTATGAGGTTCTGCAGCAGCTGAGGAGTGTATTATGAGGTTCTGCAGCATCTGAGGTGTGTATTATGAGGTTCTGCAGCAGCTGAGTTGTGTATGATGAGGTTCTGCAGCAGCTAAGGTGTGCACTAATGTTCTTATGCTGTATGTCACATGTGAGTTGTAGTTAAATTGTGGAATGTCCCCGATGTGACTGTAGTCTCTTCCTGTTGGAACAAGGTTACAGACGATCTTGCAGTAATTGTAAAGTCTGGTAGAATCATTTTGCAGTAGTCGCCCGCCGTCTTCACACTGATGTATTGCAGTAATCCCACATTTTAATCGCAACTCGTCCAAATGTAGCCGCGGCCTAATCCTATAATAGCCTGATTCTAATACAAATTGTCAGAAACTGCCGATTCCTCCCACCAGCCGTTATCATTCATTACGTGCGTCCTGCAAAACTGCATTTACCAAGATGTACACAACTTTTCTTCTCCTCATTGTCCGTAACACTGAGTGTTGTGAATGGCGAGACGCAACACACAATTTTCTTCCTTGTCTTGTATTAATTGTTTCCAGTTCCTTTGTCAAACACTATGGTGGCTGAGAATATAATGTTATGAAGTCATTTTCCTGCTCCCAGCTGTTAGCGCGACACCTGTTGCTTCTCGCCGCGTCCCGCGATTCGCCATCGTTAAACGGAACAGATTGTAGATATCTATTATCACTTTGCCTGGAATAATCTAATGTGAGGCCGTATGAGACCCATTATGTCAGAGCAGAACATTGGAGAATGTTTATGATGTGCTGGAGAGGATCGGCGGGCGATACATTGTGGCCTTGTCATTTTACATCGAATTCTATTTAGTTTTTTTCTTTTTTTGTTTTCTTTGAATCTTTTTGTGACTTCTGTGCATCTGTTTTATCACCATAATTAAAGTCTATCTCCATATGCAGACAATGTCTCCCCCAGGTCTCCCTCTTACCACATACTTTACAGTTTTGTCCTGTGCCTTTTCCTGCTTGTGTTACTTGCTTTTTTATCCTAAAGTTTTGTGCTCCTTTTGATTCCCTCTGCCTGAGCAGGAAGGACCTTGAAGTGAAATTTTGTGAGATTTTCAGAATCCCCAAAATAGGTGTCCTAGGGTCATGTATACCAGGGCCTTTAAAGGCTGTGGACATCTTTGACATGGAAAAAAAAGTAATGTTGACGTAAGTTAGTGGTTACAGTACCTTGTGTTAAAAAATGCACTAAATTTCAATCCACAATTTTCATTCTTTCATTACTTTTTAGTCTGTAAATCAGCTCCTGTTTTCAGAATTTTGTAGACGTCTCGTTCCCAGTAATACAGGCTGGATCTGTGTGTCCAGGATACTGCTGCCTTCCCCTGCAGACTGCCCTTTGTCTGCTCTTCTCTCTCTCACTATCTATTTTATGTCTATTTTTCTTTCTTTCTTTTTCTTTTCTTTCTTTCTCTGTTTTTCTTTCTTTCTTTCTCTGTTTTTCTTTCTCTGTTTTTCTTTCTTTCCTTTATCTATCTATCTGTCTGTCTGTCTGTCTTTCTTTCTTTCCTTTATCTATCTGACTGTCTTTCTTTTATCTATCTATCTATCTATCTATCTATCTATCTATCTGTCTTTCTTTCCTTTATCTATCTGTCTTTATTTCCTTTATCTATCTATCTGTCTTTATTTCCTTTATCTATCTATCTATCTATCTATCTATCTATCTATCTATCTATCTTTCTTTCCTTTATCTATCTATCTGTCTTTCTTTCCTTTATCTATCTATCTATCTATCTATCTATCTATCTGTCTGTCTGTCTTTCTTTTCTTTATCTATCTGTCTGTCTGTCTGTCTTTCTTTCTTTTCTTTATCTATCTATCTGTCTGTCTGTCTTTCTTTCTTTTCTTTATCTATCTATCTGTCTGTCTGTCTGTCTTTCTTTCTTTCTTTCCTTTATCTATCTGACTGTCTTTCTTTTATCTATCTATCTATCTATCTGTCTTTCTTTCCTTTATCTATCTATCTATCTATCTATCTGTCTGTCTGTCTGTCTTTCTTTTCTTTATCTATCTATCTGTCTGTCTGTCTGTCTGTCTTTCTTTCTTTTCTTTATCTATCTATCTGTCTGTCTGTCTGTCTTTCTTTTCTTTATCTATCTATCTGTCTGTCTGTCTTTCTTTCTTTCTTTCCTTTATCTATCTGACTGTCTTTCTTTTATCTATCTATCTATCTATCTATCTGTCTTTCTTTCCTTTATCTATCTGTCTTTATTTCCTTTATCTATCTATCTATCTATCTATCTATCTATCTATCTATCTATCTGTCTTTCTTTCCTTTATCTATCTATCTATCTGTCTTTCTTTCCTTTATCTATCTATCTATCTATCTATCTGTCTGTCTGTCTGTCTTTCTTTTCTTTATCTATCTATCTGTCTGTCTGTCTGTCTGTCTTTCTTTCTTTTCTTTATCTATCTGTCTTTCTTTCTTTCCTTTATCTATCTGACTGTCTTTCTTTTATCTATCTATCTATCTATCTATCTATCTGTCTTTCTTTCCTTTATCTATCTGTCTGTCTTTCTTTCTTTCCTTTATCTATCTATCTGTCTTTCTTTCCTTTATCTATCTGTCTATCTATCAAGAAAAGGTCAGCAGCAAAGTTAAAGTGAAGGTGAGTGCAGTCCCTCCAAGACCATCAATTCTTGGTCCCACCATATCAGCTTGACAAAAAAGAGGTAGCTCTCCAAATGTGGTGAAGGGTGGAGGACACGCTGTTATTCACCCCAACTGCAACATTGCAGCCCATCACAATGAGACCTGATTGTGTTGGGCTAAAACATTGCAGTTGGGGTGAATAACAGCGTGTCCTCCACCCTTCACCACATTTGGAGAGCTACCTCTTTTTTGTCAAGAGAGGCCGGACTGGGGCGGGAGCTTAGGGGAGGCTGACATGATTGGTTTTGGACAGAGAGTCCAGCTATTAAGGGGTTAATTTCAGTAGTGGAGGGGTGTGCACATAAGAGGTGGAGTTTGGGCTTTATAAGGGGGTATATTGAGGGGATCAGGTGCCATTTTAGTTAATAATTTGGGGCAGTAAGTTCTCACCATTAAGGCTTACCGTTATGCAGACAGTTGAGGAGTTGCTTTGGCAGTTGCGGGCGGCGTCGGAGGCCCAAGGACTAAGATGGTTGCAGTAGCAGGTGGCAGGCTTACGGCAGGGGCAGGCGGCAGGTACGGCAAGCCCGCAGCCACGTTTGAGACGGCCGCGGTGGGTACGCCCACCAGCACGCCTTAGTCCTGAGGAGACCCCCAGGGTCCGGCGCCAGGTAAGGAGCACCTCCGCGGACCCTTCACAAAGGGAGGCCGGTTGGCAGACATCATTCAGGCCCTCCTGACATGGGAGGAATCCAACTGTGCGGCGGGACCCAGAGCAAGGCAGGGGGTCAGTCCCCCGTCCTCAGCACGCCAGTCTAGCTTTGCAGCAGGGTCAGCCAAAGGTTTGTGCTTTCTCTTTAACGAAGGAAGCTGTAAGTTCGGACCAAAATGCAAATTTAAGCATAAGTGCTCGTCATGCAGTGGTAACCATGGGGCCAATCGTTGCTTCAAGGGAAATTGGCAAAAAGGGGATGAGGCCGCTGCAAAAGGGGTTGACTCCAGTGCGGGTGGAAAAGATCGAGCGGTATCTAAATAGATACCCCAGTTGGGAAGCGGCTAAGTTATTAAAAGAGGGGTTTACGCGGGGTTTTAGTATTCCGTTGACACCATTGGTGGTGGTTGGGGTGCAAAAAAAATTGCACTCGGCTTTGGAGCATCCGGAAGTAGTGTCCGAAAAGTTGGGTAAGATGGATGGTCCATTTTTAGAACCACCTTTGGTTAATTTGTGGACATCACCTTTGGGGTTGGTACCCACGAAGGAGCCGAACAAGTTTCGGCTCATTCATCATTTGTCTTTCCCAAAGGGGTCGTCGCTCAATGATGGTATTGATCCTGAACTGTGTTTGGTGGTTTATACCTCATTTGATGCAGCTGTGCCTTGGGTCCGGAAATTGGGCCCGGGGACATTATTGGCAAAAACGGACATTGAGGCGGCTTTTCGTCTTCTGTCGGTTAACCCTGATAGTTTGCATTTATTAGGTTGTTATTGGTATGGGGGGTACTTTGTAGACAGGTGCTTGCTGATGGGTTGCTCTTTGTCGTGCGCGTACTTTGAAGCATTTGGTTCTTTCCTGGAATGGGTTGTGGCGGACGTATCTGGTTGTTCGTCCATTATACATTACTTGGACAATTTTCTTTGCTTAGGTCCAGCGGGATCGCGCGTTTGTTCGTTGTTGTTAAATACGTTGCAGGCGGTTTTTTCATTGTTCGGGGTGCCGCTAGCAGAAGAAAAGACAGTGGGTCCTACGACGGAATTGAGTTTCTTGGGGATTGTAATAAATACGGAAAAAATGGAGTGTAGGCTGCGGGACGAGAAAGTGCGAGACATAGGGGAGGAGGTAGGCAAGGCAAGGAGATCACCCAAAATTCGCTTGCGGGATTTGGAATCTCTGTTGGGGAAGTTAAATTTCGCATGCCGGATTATGCTGATGGGCCAAATTTTTTGTCGCCGTTTGGTGGCAGCTACTGCAGGGGTATTGTCCCCTCATCATTTCATTCAGCTGGGTAGGGACCTGATGGGAGATCTGAAAGCATGGGAAAATTTTAATGGTAGAGCATTGGTTATTGGGGATGTTGTGGATACTTTTGATTTTGAGTTATTTTCGGCTGCAGCAGGTGGGGGGGGGGGGGTTAGTTTTGGGGTGTATTGTCATGGACAATGGTGCACGGATCGTTGGCCAGAGTCTTGGATGTTAAGGGGCTGGGTATGGAACTTGGCTCTCTTGGAGCTGTTTCTTATAGTAATGGCAGTGGTCTTGTGGGGTGAGAAATTTAGAAATAAGAAGATTCATTTTCACTGCGATAATTTGGGGGTGGTGCAGGCGATCAACAGTTTGACTGTGTTATCTCCCCCAGTGGTGCGATTATAATTTTGAAGACAGAATTCAGACCGCGCGTTGGAATCGAAAGTCCCAAAAAGCAGTTCACCTGTCACTCCAGAAAATGTTGAGGTCTGCAGATATCCTGATCTCAGATATCCTGCAAAAAAGTGGCAGATTTTTCAGGCACATCAAACGGGAGCTGCAGCTTCAGCCCTTCATACGATCAGAAGTCACGCTCCCACAGTAGCAGAAAGGGTGTAGCATAAACTCAGGAACACACCGACTTCAGAGGAGGCTTCCCTTTCCTTCAAACACTGCCAACCAGAAACTCTCCAACCATAGTGAGGATCCGATGGTAACTTCAAATTTTTTTATTACAAAGGTACTTACAAACAGATTCTTTAAAATCACATAAAATCCCAGCTCACATCCCCCTGACGAAGCTCTGGGAGCGAAACCCGGGTCGGGCGAGAGGACAAAAAAACGCTGGGATTTTATGTGATTTTAAAGAATCTGTTTGTAAGTACCTTTGTAATAAAAAAAATTTGAAGTTACCATCGGATCCTCACTATGGTTGGAGAGTTTCTGGTTTGCAGTGTTTGAAGGAAAGGGAAGCTTCCTCTGAAGTCGGTGTGTTCCTGAGTTTATGCTACACCCTTTCTGCTACTGTGGGAGCGTGCCTTCTGATCGTATGAAGGGCTGAAGCTGCAGCTCCCGTTTGATGTGCCTGAAAAATCTGCCACTTTTTTGCAGGATATCTGAGATCAGGATATCTGCAGACCTCAACATTTTCTGGAGTGACAGGTGAACTGCTTTTTGGGACTTTCGATTCCAACGCGCGGTCTAAATTCTGTCTTCAAAATTGTAACAGTGTTGAATACCCACAACACACTACGGACTCGCAGCGTTTTTTTGCAGGACTGGTGATATTTTCTTTCCTTATTGGTATATTGCTGCGATTATAGCAGCATTTAGTTTTACTCTGTTTGTCGCTTAACGCTTGGTTGGTGGCGGTTCACGTGCCTGGGGTGTCTAATTGTATTGCGGATGCCCTTTCTCGTTCACAGTGGGAACGTTTTCATCATCTGGAACCAGGAGAAATTGGAGGTGTGTGTGGATGATGGGGACGTCCCACTGATGTTATTGTTAGGACAGGTAAAGGAGAAAGGTTGGTCGGTTGCGCAGTTAAATAGATGTATGGCAAGTTTGGCATTTGGTCTTCCGGATGTCAAAAAAATATTCTTGGTTAGGCAAGTGTTGAGGGGTTGAAGAAAGGGAAAGCGGGCGGAGGATAGAAGGAGGCTAGTCTCATTTGCCTTATTTTTGCAAATTGGCTCGCAGACCAAATTAGTGTGTCGTTCGTCAGGTGAAGTGCGGTTATTTAAGTTAGCATTTTCCTTGCCTTTTTTGGGGGCGTTTTTTATTTGGGAGAGTTAGTGTGCAACAGTGTTTAGTGTGCGGGGGGGGGGCTACAAGGGGATGATGTGGATCTTTATCAGGACAGGGTGGTGGTGAGGATTCGCTTACAGGTCAGGATCAAGCTTGGGGAGTGGTCCTCTTCTTAGACATGAGGATGAGGCGTTCTTGTCGCGTTTTCACTTTTTTGCTGTTTTTAAGCGGTGTTTACGAGGTTTGGCTATCGACCCAGAGGATTTCACGGGGCATTCATTTAGGATTGGGGCTGCGACAGAAACAGCAAGTCTAGGTATTAGTGAGGAAATGATTCAAAAGATTGTCAGGTGGGAATCCGTTCAGTCCTGGTCATATGTAAGGTTAAGGAGGTTCTAGGAAAAGATTTGCATGTGTAATAACGTAGTATCATTCTGTTTTGATGTGTTTTGGGGAATTCTCCGACTTTAGTTTGGATTCTTGGGCGTCAGCTGGGGTTCAAAAGGGACGTCGCAGTCATCCGGTGGCTTGGGTCCAGAGGTATGTTGTGAGGTAGTGTCTTAAGGGAGGTGCATCGGTTTGCATGGTTGGACCGGGCACCTGATGTTTTGGCACTTCATGTTGGGGGGAATAACTTGTGTGTTAGGCCGGTGAGGGAATTGATTAGGGACATAAAGTTTGACTCATTGAGATTGTGGGCTTTATTACCGGCCATAATAACAGTGTGGTCTGATATTGTGCCTCAGCGGACGTGGCGTGAGGCACGTTCGGTGAAACACCTTAATATGGCAAGAATTAAGGTGAATAGGGCAATTGGTAAGTTTGTGGCCAGGAATGGGGCGTTGGCTGTCAGGCATTCTGAGTTAGAGTTGGGGAATTTTGGAGGGCTGATGGGGTTCACCTAATGTGGTGGGCATTGATTTGTGGTGCCTGGGGCTTCAGGGAGGGATTGAGAGGGCTCTAGGTATGTGGAGGGACACGCAATCTTAAGGGTAAAGGGAGTCAAGTTGCGCGTTGTTGGCGGTGGGAGGTCCTCGAAGCTGGTGGTATCGCTGGTATTGGAGAATGAGAGGGCCTCAATGGTGGGGCTGGACTCTCATGGTTGGGCAATTGGTTGGTAGTGAGAGGCCTCCCTGGTGTCTCCGAGCTGGTATTTTACAGCTGGAGGCAAGATGGAAGTGCCAGGTTCGGTTTTGTGTATATTAAGCTTTGGGGCTTCTAGGACCTCCCTCGTCAGGGTTAATTTATATGTTATTTATGGTTTTGTATTTATTTTATTAATAAAACGGCTGCTGTGGCTGATTTGAATCCGACTTGGTCTCTGTGTGTTATTTTTTGTTGGGATTGGCGAGGTGAGATCGGGTTATTTAGGTTACAGAGGACCCAAAGAAATTGACCAAAAACCTAATCAAGTGTCTATCTTTCTGGCTGTCTATCTATCTATCTATCTATCTATCTATCTCATATCTATCTATCTCATATCTATCATGGGGCGGATTGGCCAAAGACCATACAGGGAAATTTCCCGGTGGGCCGATGCCCCAGGGGGCCACCCAAGTCCTTCTCTTTGCCGTTGGCCGGGTACATAATGAGCTCTCAAAAGTAATTTACACTGTGAGAAATTCAGGTGCTGTTGCTGCACCTCACCACTTAAGCCCCCTGCCCCCCCACCACCGAGGGGCAACTTTTGGGGCAGTATGTTGTGCTGCACTGTGGTATTTGGTTCTGCAGGGATGGTATTTTGCACAATGGTATTGTTGACCCCGCCTACTTGTGTTGCCCCGCCTTCTGTTCATTTGGATCTGCCTACAAAATGGGTCCACTTTCAGTTTTTCCAGGGCCACTTTAAGTTCCCAGTCCACCCCTGTCCTCCCAGGGGCACTGTCGTTGTTCCTGTCTAATTCCATGACATGGGTTGTACTTTTTATAGGTGATCTAAAATACTCTGCATTGTGCAGTTGCTGCTCCGGTGCAGGTAATCGTAGATGTCGCTGTTAGCATTATTAGTGGTGGGGGCCATTCATGCTATGAACTCTACTTACACTTCTCTCAAGATAGAAAGTTCCAGTCCTTAACTTTGGAACGTGGATTTCTTCTGGCTGGGGTACGGGGTACTGGAAGTACTACAGATTTACTTTTACTTTTACAAATACCTTACCGTTTTTCTCTCAGTTCTTTAATCTTCAGATTTTTTTTTTCAAAATGCCTGAAGTGAATGTTATTTTTGTAACATAATCCTCCCAGTAGGAACATGGTCCACAGCTTCCTCATAAGTCTGATGCATTTGGAGCTAGGGCTGCAACGAGAACTCAATTAAATCGAGTACTTCGACACAAAAAAATCCTCAATGCTAATTTTTTGCATCGAGGATCCCTTTGTGTCACGTGACCACGGAGCGGGAGTGAAGCGCTTGCTATTACTCCCGCTCCGTGGTCTCCCGCTGGCCCACAATGCGCTCGCAATACTCACTTTTCTAGCAGGGGGCCTCCAGACACTCCACAGCACGTTCATGGTCCCGCGCTGCACTGACCTCCTGACGTACGCACGCCGTGACCTGACACACTGTGAAGTCAGGGCCAGATCAGCGCGGAACGATGGAGTGTCGGCAGCGCCTCAGCCGGAAACGTAAGTTGGTGACACCGAGGGGGCTAAGGCCGCCCGGAGTGCACAGCGTCATAGCAACTAATGACGTTGTGCACTCCGGGTATCAGTAGGGCAGGCTGGGCTTTCACGGACCATGAGTCCGTGGTTTAACTGAAGTGTGGCCCGGCCTTAGGGGAGAGATGGCACAAGGGGAGCAGAGACGATGGCACAAGGGGAGCAGAGACGATGGCACAAGTGGGGAGAGACCATGGCACAAGTGGGGAGAGACCATGGCACAAGGGGAAGTGGTTCTGATGGCACTGGTTGGGGAGAGCTGAAGGCACTGGGGTGAGGGAGAGCTGATGGCACTGGGGGAGTGGAGCTGATGGCACTGGGTGGGGAGAGCTGAAGGCACTGGGGGAGTGGAGCTGATGGCACTGGGGTGGGGGAGAGCTGATGGCACTGGGGTGGAGGAGAGCTGATGGCACTGGGGGAGTGTTGCTGATGGCACTGCGGTAGGAGAGAACTGATGGCACTGGGGGAACGGAGCTGATGGCACTGGGGGGAACTGATGCACTTGGGCTGATCGCACAGGGAAGAACGAAGGCTGTTGGGGACTGATGAGTCAGTCTATTAATAAATTTTTTTCTTATTAGAGTACTCGATTAATCATAAAAATAATTAGTAGAATACTCGATTGCTAAAATAATCGTTTACTGCAGCCCTATTTAGAGCTTGGTTTCTAAAAGAGGACGTATGCACCTTTATCTATCTAATCTACCTATCTCATATCTATCAATATCTATTGCATATCTATTTATCTATTACATATCTATCAATTGATCTATCCACTTTATATCTTTGTATTTTTTATGCCATTTTTACCTATGTAGAGCTAAAAAGGTTGATGGAGGACATGGAGAACCAGTGTCACATTGATGGCCTATGCCCACCACTTCCTCCGCATCTCTTACCCTGCCCCGTTCGGTGCTTTGCCAGTGGTCTCAGCTACCCCCTGCAGTGTGCCTGGCCACCTTGCTTTCCAGCCAGCTGCTACCCCGATCCCATGGTGCAGGCCTGCGCTCTACTTTTCAGCCTTTTTCTTAGGGCATGTCAAAATTCTTCCGCAGCCTTACGGCTGTCTGTCCCTGGATATGTAGGGCACCTTCCCTAGTAGGAGGGTGCCTAAGATTTAGGTTTATAGTTTATCAGCAAAGGTCCATGTTTCTGTCTGCCTGTGTACAAA
Source organism: Bufotes viridis (assembly GCA_033119425.1). NCBI lineage: Eukaryota > Metazoa > Chordata > Amphibia > Anura > Bufonidae > Bufotes > Bufotes viridis. The sequence continues at coordinate 488,921,623 of CM065591.1, forward strand.
ACTTCTGCCTGACAGTCGACTTTGATTCTCCCTGGCCTGACCTTATCCTGTTTCTCGTATTGACTCTTGCCATCTGTCCTAACTTCGATCTTGTTTCTTGCTTACGTTTGTCTACTGACGAATATTGCCTGACCATTCGGTACCTTGCATTGGTGTTTCTGACCCCTGTGGGTCAGCTGCCAACTACAACGGGACTATCTCAATAGGTAGCAGCCTGGTGGATCCCCTGCAGTGAAGACCAGATCCTTGTATTAGAGTAAAAGTGTGAAAACAGGTCAAACCTGTTACTTGGTACAGTGGTTCGCTAACCCTCCCCTTATTACAACCTCAGCAATTTGAGGCATTTCTGCTTCTTCGATAGCTTTTTTCATGGGTTTATTATTGCTTAAAATATGAACCTGTCTCCCCTCATTATTTCCTTCCAGATTTCGATGTTTCTTGGATCACTGATCATTGAGTTCATTGACTAAAATGTCAAACCTGTTGCTTAAGTTTCTCTCCATCTGTAGTCGGCAGTGAATTCACCGGTGTCTCAGCAGCTCGGTGTCCTTGAGAAGTTACAGGTTATTTTATTTTGCTCTCAATTTCATGGAACTTCGAGTCTAGATATTCATTGCCCTGTTGTGTCACATTGCTGATCCCCCAGAGCCAATGTAAATCTCCTATCTCATTCTGCCTAGACTGCGGCAGGTGGAGGCTCACACAGGACACTTAGCAGAAGGCAAATGGAATCTTGTAAATGGTCTAAGAAAGAATTATCCATCGATTTTTTTTTTTTTTTTTCATGTAAGTGATTGTAATCTAAAAAACGTTCTTTATTTATTGTACCGTGCAGAGTAAAACTGCGTAAATTGTGACCGTTATATAGAAACGCCATTATATGTAAATGCCTATTCCAAGGAGACCCATTGCTTGCTGGTGAGAATAATATGCACATGATGCTTTTCCCCCTACAACATCTGTTGAGGGAGAGAATCAGGAGCTCCCCATACACATTTGATTGTCAACCAGTCACGCCAAAAAGTAAAAAAATGGCGGGTTCAACTGACAATGGGGATAAGGAAATGGGGAGACCTCCTAGTTTTCTGGAAGAGTTGGCAAAGCTTCAGGATGCCACATTTGGTAAGGTTGGGGTGTGACCTGTAAAAAGGGGGTTGTTCTGTAGAAAAGGGAGTGTATTTTTTGGGGAAAAAAAATTTTGTTCCGTGGTTACTCTCACACCATGTGGCTACACACCACTCCTGTTCTCCACCACAAGCCCTTATATAATGTGTAACAGTGACACCTAGTGTCATGAGTGAATACTACAATACCTATTACAATAGATATGAACAAGGTGGGGCACAAAGCACATTAAATATAACACAGGCTGAATACAGAAAACAAAAACAGAGACACAGCATCCTGCAAATAAAGGAAAACCTCAACATGTCAAATTTAAAACAGATGATGCATAGGGCATAGCCAACGGGTGCACAGAAATGGCCATTATAGATTCAAACTTTCTTGCCTATGGTGTCATTAATACTGGGCACTTTGGGCTTGGATGCCAGGCTGAGTGTAGTTAGAGAATGCACTACTATCAGAACTGGTCTTCGAAAGTTATTACCAGGATGTTCAGAATGTTAAAGCTACTATCGCTAGGTGGAGCTGTCTAGAAATTGACATCAGCTATTACTGAGTTTATCAGGAGTTTAATAAACCTATATTCAATTAGCTCCCTCTAGTGGCAGAAGAAGGCATACAGAATACATACATACATACAGAAAGCGCTCACTAGTATGCATTAGTTGCTAGGAGTGTGGAGTAAGGCACTGCGAGCGCTTCCAGTACTCACCCTCCCTGGTCTTCTTTCCTGGGGTCGGCGCTGCACCGTCCTGACCCTGTACAGCGTCAGGACGTAGTGCGCACCCTATGGCCTGATGCTGTCAGGTGACATTGCAGCGCGGGCCGGAGAAGACATGGGAGCGCTGCTGGAGATGGAGAGGAGCAGCGGTGCAGGAGAGGTAAGAGGAGTTTTTTTATTTTATTCTGATCTGAGGTCTGATGGTCTGGAAAGGAAGTGTGGGGGGGGGGGGGTCTGACAATGAGGGCTGAACTGAGGTGTTATAGGGGTCTCACATTGAGGGCTTAGCTAAGGTCTGATGGGGGTCTCGCATTAAGGGCTGATCTGAGGTCTGATGGGGGTCTCACATTGAAGGCTTAGCTGAGGTCTGATGGGGGTCTCACATTAAGGGCTGATCTGAGGTCTGATGGGGGTCTCACATTAAGGGCTGATCTGAGGTCTGATGGGGGTCTCATATTGAGGGCTTTTCTGAGGTCTGATGGGGGTTTCACATTAAGGGCTGATTTGAGGTCTGATGGGGGTCTCACATTAAGGGGTGATCTGAGGTCTGATGGGGGTCTCACATTAAGGGCTGATCTGAGGTCTGATGGGGGTCTCACATTAAGGGCTGATCTGAGGTCTGATGGGGGTCTCACATTAAGGTCTGATCTGAGGTCTGATGGGGGTCTCACCTTAAGGGCTGATCTAAGGTCTGATGAAGAAGGACCTCAGGGAGGAAGACTAATGAATCCTTTGATGCGTGTGTCTTTACAGAGGAAGAGGTTCTAAGTCAGCGGTCTAAAATTAATACAAATAAATCACAGGGGCCTGATGGGATACACCCAAAGCTATTAAAAGAGCTTAGAGGTGTACTAACAAAACCATTAACAGATTTATTTAACCAATCACTGGTAACAGGAGTTGTCCCAGAAGATTGGAAATTAGCAAACGTTGTGCCAATTCACAAGAAAGGTAGTAGAGAAGAATCGAAAACATAACCATAGTAAAAGCAGGTGCACTCTGCGGTGTACCTGCTTTTGCTATGGTTATGTTTTTGATTGTTCTCCACATACACATTATCGCTATCGTATGTAGGATGGTTATTGTGGTACTTGTAGTCCGTTGCTGGCATCTTCCATTGTATGCATTTTTTGCTGTTGATTGCCCCTAGCAACGGACTACAAGTGCAGGATGTGCTCCCCTATATACATGCACAACTGCATATGGGTTGAGCATATCCTGCTTGTTAAACACCACACCACGTTTTCTAACGGATAGTAGAGAGGAATCGGGCAACTATAGGCCAGTAAGCCTGACATCAATAGTGGGGAAATTAATGGAAACCATACTCAAGGAGAGGATTGTGGAACATCTAAAAACCCATGGGTTGATTGATAAAAAACAGCATGGGTTTTCTTCAGGGAGATCGTGTCAAACTAATCTTATTGACTTTTTTGATTGGGTGACTAAAATAATAGATGGCGGAGGTGCAGTAGACATCGCTTATCTGACTTTAGTAAGGCTTTTGATACTGTCCCACATAGAAGGCTTATCAATAAACTGCAGTCTTTGAGCTTGGGCTCACATATTGTTGAATGGATTAGGCCAGGCATGCTCAACCTGCGGCCCTCCAGCTGTTGTAAAACTACAACTCCCACGATGCCCTTCTGCAGGATGATAGCTGTAGGCTGTCAGGGAATGATGGGAGTTGTAGTTTTGCAACTGCTGGAGGGCTGCAGGTTGAGCATGCCTGGACTAGGCAGTGGCTGAAGGACAGAAAACAGAGGGTTGTAGTCAATGGAGTATATTCAGACCATGGTATTGTTACCAGTGGGGTACCTCAGGGATCTGTTCTGGGACCCATATTGTTTAATATCTTTATCAGCGACATTGCAGAAGGCCTCAATGGTAAGGTGGGTCTTTTTGCTGATGACACAAAGATTTGTAACAGGGTTGATGTTCCTGGAGGGATACATCAAATGGAAAAGGATTTAGGAAAACTAGAGGGATGGTCAAAAATCTGGCAACTAAAATTAAATGTCGATAAGTGCAAGATAATGCACCTGGGGCGTAAAAACCCAAGAGCAGAATATAAAATCAGTGATACAGTACTAACCTCAGTATCTGAGGAAAGGGATTTAGGGGTCATTATATCAGACGACCTAAAGGTGGGCAGACAATGTCATAGAGCAGCAGGTAATGCCAGCAGAATGCTTGGGTGTATAGGGAGAGGCATTAACAGTAGGGAGGTGCTCGTGCCGCTCTACAGAGCACTAGGGAGACCTCATTGGGAGTATTGTGTGCAGTACTGGAGACCATATCTGCAGAAGGATATTCAGAGAAGAGCTACTAAACTAGTACATGGATTGCAGGACAAAACTTACCAGGAAGGGTTAAAGGACCTTAACATGTATAGCTTGGAAGTAAGAAGAGACAGAGGGGATATGATAGAAACTTTTAAATACATAAAGGGAATCATCACGGTAAAAGAGGAGAGAATATTTAAAAGAAGAAAAACTGCTACAAGAGGACATAGTTTTAAATTAGAGGGGCAAAGGTTTAAAAGTAACATCAGGAAGAATTACTTTACTGAGAGAGTAGTGGACGCATGGAATAGCCTTCCTGCAGAAGTGGTAGCTTCAAATACAGTGAAGGAGTTTAAGCATGCATGGGATAGGCATAAGACCATCCTTCATATAAGATAGGGCCTGGGGCTATTCATAGTATTCAGCATATTGGGCAGACTACATGGGCCAAATGGTTCTTATCTGCCGACACATTCTATGTTTCTATGGGGGTCTTACATTGAGGCTTGATGAGGTTCTGACATTGAGGGCTGATATGGGGGTCTGATCCGATGCCCTGATATTTATGGGGGTCTAATCTGCCGATCCGATATGAGGTCTGATGAAAAATATATTTTTCTTATTTTCCTCCTCTAAAACCTGGGGTGCGTCTTATCATCAGGTGCATCTTATAAAGCGAAACATACAGTTTAATTTACTGAATTTCCCTTAGTACATTATGACATTAAACCTTTTAACACCAAGCAGGTGACTGTTTCATTTTTTTCCTCCCCGCATATCAAGTGCCATAACTTTTTTTTATTTTTTAGATAAATTATGGTTGTTGGTTTCTTTTTTTTTTTTGCGTTTTTTTAATGGAAAAAATTTGATCTAACCACTTAGATGCCACAGTGTAGATGCAGTGATATAACAAATAATACCGCTATACTGTGACCATATAGTGGTCAGATACCAGATCTACCAAGGTGCTTTGCAGAGTACAGTATTACCAAACTGCAGATTATGTAAGAGAATGCAGAACTGATCACATGCAGAATAGATAGCAATTAAAGGGGATCTGTCTCACAAAATACTTATATTTCCAATGAAACATCAATTCTGGGGCTAACATTAATTCCGGCTAAAACGCCTGCCTTAATAAATGTGCCCCTAACAGTTTAAAATTCATTTTTAGCAGAATAGATCTCTTGTTATTGAAGGTTTTTTTCCGTACTGAGGATACAGTAAAGTTTATGATGTTATTAAAAAGAGGGTAAGTGTACTCCGTACAGCTTAAAGTGTTGGTGGTCTAAATGCTGGGTCTCTCACAGACCACAAAAATGGGGGCCGTCTGGGTCATGAGAATGGGTGCCCAGGCTGCCTAGGGCCTGCCTGGTGTTCTGCCATCTACTGGTCACGCTCCCCAAGGAGAAGTAGTACCTTCAACTTCTGACTAAGACCTCTCGCCCAGTTGAGGGCCGTCACTCAAAACAGCTGTCTGCAGATGAGGTGCTGGCTTGGCTTTAATCCTAACTTACTGTATGTCTCAAGGTCGAACATTAATTTACAGGATAGCTATAGTACCGTCCAACTGGTGGCACCAGAGTCACAGCTTTCTTTTTGAAAAGAACTGATCTGGAATAATATGTGCCGCTATCAGATCCTTTAAGTAGCTCCCTCACACCACTCCTTTTATGGAAGACTTTTTTAACCAAATGTTTATACCCATATAATACTTCCCTACTATGCCTAAATTTACAACTCTACCATAACCATATAATAACTCCTTACAGTATCCAAATTACACTACCATATAGTGTCCACCTTAAAGGGGTTATCCAGTAATGGATAACGATGACCTATCCTCAGCTGTTACAGGGAGCCGACCTCTGGTGAGGCACGTGGCGCCCAGAAGCTCTCCAAGCACAGCACTGTCCGTTGTATAGTGGCTGTGCTTGGTATTGCAGCTCAGCCCCATTCACTTCAATGACCGACTGACCGATGTGCGGTGCCGGCCTCTTCTAACAGATGATCGGCGGGGGTCACGGGTGTCGGACCCCTGCAAATCTGATATTGAGGACCTATCCTCTAATATTAATTACCGGATAACCCCTTTAACATTGCTGTGTACCTCCAACACAATGCAGCTGTTCACTGCCTAAGTACAACTAGTACTGAGTATCCAAACAATAGCACCATACACTGGCAAAAGAATGGTGGCATTAGGTTAGGTCCACACACAGCAGATTTTTGCTACCACAGATCTGCTGTAGAGCTTATTGCAAATCCTTAGGGTAAGTCCACATAGGACTGCATTATTGCAGGCGTCCACAGGCAAAATCAGAGCAGATTACAGAAAAAGTGGATGGGATTTTATACATCTCTGGAAATTATCAGCATGGAAAATGTCAAGATCTGTAGCAGGGATGGAATCCATAGCAAAATCCCACAACAAATTTGTGGCAGAAAAATCTGCTACATGTGGACCTACCCTTAAAGTCCCTGTGGTCCAGGGTAGTGTTACCATGCTCCACTGTCAGGTTGCTCTTAGGGATCAAGTCCTTTAGGAAATGGAAGCTTTAGGCAATAGCACAGTTTTTTACCCTTATAAATGTTTTATCTCCACGCACTTCAAAGCAGGGAATATATTTGATCGAGAATATTGCTCACGCTTTAGTAAAATGTTTTTTTTTTTTTTATGTTTGCCATGTTTTATTTTGACAAGGTCCCTTTAAGGAAACTAAGAGCCAACCATTACTTTATCCTATGGCCGTTTTTGTTCTTCTTTGTCATTGGCTTTGAGTATCAAAGTTTTAAAACCACAAAAGTGGCGACTGATACGAATCCGTTGTTTGAGAAGCCATTAAATCGTTTTCTCCGTGTTTTCTGAATTGATTGCATTTTATTGACCAAGTAGATGAAGTAATTTGTCTAAGGAATTATAGGATCCCCAGACCGAAGCCGTCGATTGCATTACTTCCAGATGGAGGAAGCAGTAAGTAATTTAGATCAGATGCCTTCTTCTGGACAATAACATTGGCAAAAATAACTCTCTAAGATGTTCCTCTGAAACGTAAGAGTACAATTACCGCTTCTTGTAAGAAATCACATCTCTTGTTGGGCTAATACAGCTTGGATTATTTATATGTCACGTTCGGGTGTGGGAGGGAAACACCACACCGATATAGGAGGGAAAGGGGTGAGGGAATAAGGCCTGGAAACTAGGGAAAGGAGATGGACACCTCCTAGTAAAACCCTAATCTAAGTCCTGACCAACTACCAGTATGAACAGACCCCAGAGGTAGGTGAGTCTCCCTCAGGAGTCTCCCTCAGGCCCTAATACAAATGAAAGGGAAATACAAAACACAAAATAACCCAAACCAAATACAAAAGGGAAAGAAAACACTTAACTTCAAGTGGCTATGGCAGCACCAGGAACTCAGCCGAGATCCACACACCAGCTATCCAAAACTTAAACTGAAGCTATAAACTACACAGCATAGTGGGAGAAACAACAATAAATAGAGAAGGTTAAATTACCACAATAGCCACACCTGAGGATAGAAGGAGCGGCAAGCACCAGAAACAACACAGACGTCATTTGATCCAAATGGAAAACCTGTCAGGTCAAACCACGTGTTGCCAGTCTCACCGATCTCCTGTCCCCTGTCGCGGGAACGTCTCTGACATTATACATTTCATAATACTGTGAAAACTGAGAAACGTGTGCAAATTAGAGAGGAGCGAATCAGTTTGTAATGAACCAGGTTCATTAGGAACTTCCCAAAATTTTGTCTACCAGACGAACCCGAAGTACAACGATGCGCAGCGCCATATCACTGTTCATGTTAGCGGGGAAAAAGCACGAGGGAGGAAGAAGGATGCTGACAGGAAGCGGGAGGTGGGGAGGGCTTGCCATGATTGGCTCACAGACCGACAGACAGTTTGGATGAGCCAGTCAGTGCTGCAGCAGGTAGGCAGGTGCCCGTGCAGAGAGACTTGAATGCCATTCTGTGTTAGGCTGTGGATGGGTCTATGCAGTGTCTGACAGAAAATGAAAAAATGTACAGTCTGACAGAAAATTAAAAATGTACAGTCACAATCAAGCTCCTATTTTAGTGTGAGGAATGGCAAAGGGAAAAGCTTGAAAGAAGAAGAATTGTGTAGAATATGGAACGGCAGGGAAAACTTGCAGCTAGGGAGTGAGGAGCTGAAATCCATTTAAAGTGTTGGTGCGGAGGGAATAAGCTTAATACAAATGTACATGTGTTTTACCATCCAGAGGATAGATTCAGGTTAGATGCAATTTTTTTTTTCTTTTGTTTTGTGAAATATAGCAATACAAGTGTACAATAAGTGTTTTACAATTTTTACAATCCAGACGGTAGCGTTTTAAGTCTCTGAGTTAAAACATATGAAATACTAGACTGAAATCTGTGTAAGGGCATCTCCAGACAGTTCAAGTGTTGGTGTGTGTGTGTGCGTGTGTGTGGGGGAAGAGAAATGATCTCATAGTAGGTTGACAACTTGTGTTTTACCCACGCACATAAGACATTAGACCCAAATCTGTTTGTGGCACAGATACTACATTATTTCCAAAGTCAATTGTCAGTAGCAGTGTCTTCATTGTGTTTGTGAAAAGGGAAGGACATTTTATTGCGCTTCTCTGTCTTTAAGTTCCAGAAAACAGACTTGCAAACCGATGTGTGACTGTGTACATTAGGCCAAAAAATGTCAGGAATACAGAAGTTTGTTAAACGAAAGACCCATGGCCAGGCCTTGTCCTCTCAGAGCCAGAATGTGGGTAGTAGCTGGACCAGCTCTCTGGGTAGTAGTGGTAGTAGGGGTAGTAGGGGTAGTAGGGGTAGTAGGGGTAGTAGTAGTAGTAGTAGGCTGCAGTTCTCCCTGGCTTCAGAAAGGCGCAACATTATCATTGAGGAGAAAGAGGATGAGATTGCCGATGGGATGGCTGCTCACTTCTTCTCTCAGTCACAGCAGGATGAGGTAGAGGTGACTTCTGTGTCTGACATCCGGACAAGATCTGCTTATATTGTGGTCAGACCGGGAGATGGTGATGCTGCTAATACTGTGGGCGCAGGCAGGGCTGGGACAAGGTCCACCACCAACAGAGGCTGAGATGCCCAAGTGCGCCCCCCCCCCCCCCGCCGCCATTTAGATATGTATGTTTGTTATTAATCCTGTCAACAGGAAACCAGATGGATCTGTTATGATTCCTATAGACTTCTACTATGATGTAAGCAAAACGGAATGCCTTTTAAAGGCTTCCGTTTTGACCTCTATCTTATAGATTCCGTTATTTTTTGTTATAACCATGTTATAATGGAAAGCCGTAACGGAATCCATAGCGCTAGTGTGAGCCCAACCTTAGGCTGGATTCAAACATCCATGGAACACGGTCTGTGTGATACCGGCCTGGATTTCTTCTGAGTGCAGGAGCGCACTGCACAGGTGGTTGCTATAATGCCGTGCGTTTCCTGCTGCCGCAGCGTTACAGTATTGCACTGGTTTGATCTATACGAGTGTATCACTGTACCGCGGCGGCAGCAGGAAGCACACAGCATCATAGCAACCACTTACGCAGTGCGCTCCTGTACGCAGAAGAAATCCAGGCCGGTATCACGCAGACTGTGTTCCACAGACGTGTGAATCCAACCTTAGTTATAGAGCTACTGAGTGAGACAGATGTTTCAGAAGAAGGGATGCCTTTAATGCACTAATAATTTTCACCACCATCATACGCATTTGCATCACTGCACATATACATCACTGTATTACATACATCAGTGTGAGATGTGTGTGATGTATATGGTGCAGAGTGTAGTAAATGCACAGCAGGCTATTATAGCCAAGAGATAAAGACCAGTCCAATATGGCTATAATAACCACCTGTGCATTTTCTACACACTGCACCATATCACACATAGTGTACTACATACATCAGTGTGAGATGTATGTGCTGCAGAGTGTAGTATATGCACAGGTGGCTATTATAGCCAAGAGATAATGTCCAGGGAAGATCCGCCATAACATGTTGCGGTTTGCTCTCCGATATGGGAACGCAACTAAAAGGAACGAAATTTTGGTGCATTTCGTTCTGTTCAGTTGAGTTTTGTCCCCATTGACAATGCATGGGGACAAAACTGAAGTGTTTTTTTCCGGTATTGAGCCCCTATGACGGATATCAATACCGGAAAACTAAAACGCTAATGGGAAAGTAGCCTTAGTGACTTTTCTGCACTTTAACGTTTTTTTGCAGCTTTTTTTGCAGTAAAACGCTGTCTCTAAATGTTAGCCGAAAGTTGAAACGCAGGACACACAAGTGGTTTCTTACTCCTGGCATTTTTGTTCATTAGGTGGCATTTTTTTTTTGTCTTTCCTGCTTCTTTTTTTTTTTTTTTAAACAAAGCATGCTGGAACTTTTGGCATTTTTTCAGGTGTCTTGCAACACCTTTTCTATAGGGGAAAAGCATGAAGAAAACAGGTAAAAAATGCCAGAGCTGAATTCATGTGTGTTGAGATCCTAAAGCTGCTTTTGCATATAGCTTCTGGCTGGCGTACTGCGTTTTTAGAAACAGTTTTTGCACCAGCATTTTTTGGTGCATTTTGTGCAGTAAAAATTCCAACTTGGGGTGTGGCTTGCACTCCACATGGCTGGTCGCATGTTCTAAGTGCTCCAGGGCCATCACAGCTCCGACCGACATCCTTGCCTCACCCTGCACCTATTGTAAAATAAAATGTCCATGAGTCTCTCTGCTTCACTTACCCTCTGACACAGTACAGTTTTCAGTCCTGCATCCAGACACTTTGCTGGCTGTGTCCCGGTCTGGAGCAGGGGAGAGGTGGGTCACTTTCCTGATAGGCCAGCAGCCTCCAGCACAGGCAGCGCGATGACATCATCGAGCCGCCTACGCCAGCCTATCAGGAAAGTGACACACCTCCTCTCCCCTGCTCCTCGGATCCTGTATCGCCGCCGCCGGCTGCTCCATATTCCGCCGCAGACCGCAGTCTGGAGCCCCCCTGCTTCCTACGCCCATGGATGTGATCAGTGGACTGCCTGCCGGCTGCCGCCCAGAGGCTGGGGAGCTGGCCTGCGCCCTGAGGCTGGAGCGCCCTGAGGCTGGAGCGCCCTGAGGCTGGAGCCTCCCCAGCCTCTGTGTCGGCCCGGCCCTGGGCGCAGGCGCAAAACATGCCAGACCTACGCCAAGCTCAGCATTCTTTTCTCCACAAGGCTGGCACACAAAACCAGACAAAGAGCTGCAGGATTAAAATAAGCTGTAGACATTCAAACACAAACATAGAGCTCTATTGTAGCACATTAGGTGGCATTACTGGATCCTTTGGGAAGGTACAACGGCCCAGCATTCCCAATCAGAGCAAGTCTGTTCTCCTTCTCCTAGTCCTGTTTGTGGCAGACAATGCGCATCCCCAAGAAATACAGTGTCTTTGTCGTCATCATCATCACCTGCTCAGACTCCTCTTCCTCCATGTCCTCTACTCCATTGTGAGACACCCATAACAGAATGTGTGGCCACCAAAAACTATTCTCGATCAGCAATTAGCTTGTCTACAAACGGAACCCCCACCTGGCCAAGTTGCTGGTGGTGCAGTCGATGCCTTACCATTTAGTAAAGTCTGCTCTCATGTAGCAGAGAAGGTGGGCTGCTGCTTGTGATTGTGCTGGGCGCATGCCACGGTGGACGCCTGGAGTAGCTGTTATGGGCAGGGACAGTACATGTTTTTACAGCCCAATGTTTTTTGCAGCTTCGGCGAGGAAGCACGCCAAAAACAAGAACTTCCCATGATTGTGTCGGCCAGGCTCCCACACCAGGTACCTATCCGCCCACCTCCTCCTCAACGATCACCCTCCCAGTGTTTTTAAACACACTGGATGACAACACCATCAGACTTGCATTTACCTGTAGCTATATATGTCAGTGTCACTCAGACATGATTTACTATTGCTGTCATTGTGTTCAAAAGATTAGGGTGGGGGGATGGGGGAAAGAAAAAACAAGAATTCATAAAAAAAAATCATAGGACACTAGAAAGTGCCATTTTCCCCAATATGTATTTATCGATTCCTCTCATACCAAGGGAAAGAACCAGTCTGGGAGACTCAATTTACACATAAGACCACCATCTGTTTTACATTTAGGGTCAAGTCCAGTGCTTGAGCTTTGAGGGACAGCTACTTGGAGCAAATGAAAAATATATCAGGAAGGAAAGGTCGATAAACTGGGGGGTTGGTATAAAGCAATCGGAGACTAAATCAGTGTTATTAACCACTTCAGCCCCCCTAGCTTATACCCCCTTAATGACCAGGCCACTTTTTACAATTCCGCGTTACACTACTTTCACCGTTTATTGCTCCGTCATACAACTTACCACCCAAATGAATTTTACCTCCTTTTCTTCTCACTAATAGAGCTTTCATTTGGTGGTATTTCATTGCTGCTGACATTTTTACTTTTTTTGCCATTAATACAAATTTAACGACATTTTTGCAAAAAAATGACATTTTTCACTTTCTGTTGTAAAATTTTTAAAAAAAAAATACATTTCTATATAAATTTTTCTCTAAATTTATTGTTCTACATGTCTTTGATAAAAAAAAGTCCAATAAGTGTATATTTATTGGTTTGGGTAAAAGTTATAGCGTTTACAAACTATGGTGCAAAAAAGTGAATTTCGGCATTTTGAAGCAGCTCTGACTTTCTGAGCGCCTGTCCTGTTTCTTCAGGTGCTAGAATGTCAGGATAGTATAAATACCCCCCAAATGACACCATTTTAGAAAGAAGACACCCCAAAGTATTCGCGGAGGGGCATGGCGAGTTCATGTATGATTTCATTTTTTTTCACAAGTTAGCGGAAAATGACACTTTCTGAGAAAAAAAAAAAAAGTTTCAATTTCTGCTAACTTCTGGCAAAAAAAAAAAAAATCTCAGACGGACTCAGTATGCCCCTCAGTGAATACCTTGGGGTGTCTACTTTCCGAAATGGGGTCATTTGTGGGGTCTGTTTACTGTTCTGGCATTTTGGGTGGGGCTAAATTGTGAGCAGCCCTGTAAAACCTAAAGGTACTTGTTGGAATTTGGGCCCCTTTGCGCACCCAGGCTGCAAAAAAGTGTCACACATGTGGTATCGCCGTACTCAGGAGAAGTAGGGCAATGTGTTTTGGGGTGTATTTTTACATATACCCATGCTGGGTGAGAGAAATATCTCTGTAAATTGACAACTTTGAATAAAAAAATTTAAAAAGTTGTAGTTTACAGCGATATTTCTCACACAAAGTATGGGTATATATAAAAGTACACCCCAAAACACATTGCTCTACTTCTCCTGAGTACGGCGATACCACATGAGTGACACTTTTTTGCAGCCAAGATACGCAAAGGGGCCCTAAAACCAATGAGTACCTTTAGCATTTCACAGGGCATTTTTACACATTTGGATTCCAGACTTCTTCTCACGCTTTAGGGCCCCTAAAATGCCAGGACAGTGTAAAAACCCCACAAGTGACCCCATTGTGGAAAGAAGACACCCCAAGGTATTCCGTGAGGGGTATGGCGAGTTCACAGAAAAAAAAAAATTTGGCACAAGTTAGCGGAAATTGTTTTTTTTTTTTTTTTTTTTACAGTCTCATATTCCACTAACTTGTGACAAAAAATAACATTTTTCATGAACTCACCATACCCCTCACGGAATACCTTGGGGTATCTTCTTCCTAAAATGGGGTCACATGTGAGGTGTTCGTACTGCTCTGGCATTTGAGGGTCTCCGCAATCATTACACGTATGGCCAGCATTAGGAGTTTCTGCGATTCTCCGTATATTGAGCATACGGGTAATGAGATTTTTTTTTTCTGTTCGGCCTCTGCGCTGAAAAAAATAAAATACTGAACGGCACAGATTTTTTCATTCGCATCGATCAATGTGGATGAAAAAATCTCTGCCAAAATCAGTGACTGCGGTGCGGTGCGGTGGGCGCTAACTACCTAACAAGTAGCTAACTAACTGGCGGTGATAGGGGACCCTTATGCCCCATTCACACGTCCGCAATTCTGTTTGCGGAACGGAATTGTGGACCCATTCATTTCTATGGGGACAGACTTTGTCCCGCTCGGATCCGGAATTACGGATCCGCGCTTCCGGGTCTGCACTTCCGTTCCGCAAAAATATAGAACATGTCCTATTCTTGTCCGCAATTGCAGACAAGAAAAAGCATTTTCTATATAGTTCTGGCAATGTGCGGATCTGCAAAATGCGGAAAGCACATTGCCGGTGTCCGTGTATTGAGGATCTGCGGATCCGCGGACCGTGAATCCACGATCCGTAAAACACATATGGACGTCTGAATGGAGCCTTACAAGGGGTGTGATCAATGACAGGGGGGTGATCAGGGGGTCTAGATGGGGTGATCAAGGGGTTAATAAGTGAGGGGGTTAGTGTAGTGTTTGGTGCAACTTTACAGTGTTACCTGGTCCTCTGGTGGTCGATCCCAGTAAATGGGACCACCAGAGGACCAGGTAGCAGCTATATCAGACGCTGTTCACAAAACAGCGTCTGATATAGCTGTTTGATGCGATTTAATTCGCATCTACAGCCTGCCAGTGATCCATCGCTGGCAGGCTGTAGCAGGACTCCCGAGACGCGCTTCACTGTGAACGTGCGCGCGCGCGTTCACAGGAAGTCTCGGCTCTCGCGAGATGACGCGCCGATGCGTCGTCTCAGAGCTACAGGACCGCCCGCAGGACGCATCCCTGCGTTAGGCGGTCCTGTAGTGGTTAAAGAAGGTCAGGCAGATCCATGTGAAGCACATTTTATTAATCGTGGCAATTATTTGTAAAACTCGTTTGTGTTTCATTTGTGTTTTTCGATTGCGTGTCCCAATACCTGCTGGTATAACTGCGTCCTAAACAATGCGTCCTTAAGACCTTATTCACACGTCCGCAAAATGGATCCGCATCCCATCCGCAAATTTGTGGAAGGGTTGCAGACCCATTCATTTCAAAGGGGCAGGAATGGATGTGGACAGCACACTATGTGATGTCCGCATCTGCGTTTCCGCATCCGTGTTTCCGCTTCCGCAATAAATTGAACATGTTCTATTCTTGTCTGCAATTCTCTATATAGTGCCAGCAATGTGCGGTCCGCAAAATGCGGAATGCACATAGCAGCCGTCCATGTTTTGCGGATCCGTGTTTCCGCAAAACACACTACGGAGGTGTGAATTAGGCCTAACTGTGATTGGCTGGACAGACATGTGCTGTATGTACTCCCCCCATCCTTCATCTCTACTTGCCCCACTGTGAGAAGGAGAGCCAGACAAATATGCATATTACAGTTTTATGACTGGGTAAGATCTGTTTCATATGACCATAATGAGCCCAGACCTCCCAAGGTTCTGTTGAACTGAAGTACTGCTCATTCTATCACCTACATTTGATAAAAGTGCCAGCAGTCAGACCCCCACCAGTCTAGCATTCATCACCTATCGAGTGCTTCTGGCTGTAATACCCCTTTCAAGTAGGGGTTCTGATTTGCCTTTCTAACAATCTTAAGAGCAGCTGTCGGGGGGGCGTGGCCTGACTGTCATGGCGTAAGGATGCTTATTACTCCAGCTCCTGAGGAATCCTGAACATATCCTGGCTATCAGTGATTTATGACCCTGTGAGGACCATCTGTCGACCCCCAGAGACACCCGGTGACCCGCCTGTGGTGAAATTACCAGCGCTCTGGACTTTGGGGACGGGTCTGCAGCCCGGCGAGCAGGCCCGCACAGCGCTGCGGGAACGGCCATAAGATCTGCCTGGTGCCCGGTCTTCTAGTCCTGTGGGGTGTGAGCAGGGAGAACGGTCCCCGGTGGCAACCGGCCCAGCGGAGCTATCGGAGTCAGCAGAGGAGATCGCGGGCAGCTCCGAGTCACCTACCTTCAGTGCCACGGCCTGCGGGTCCTCTCTGCGTGCGATCCGGAGTGCCCTGACGCCATTACTGCCACTGTGCCTGGCGATCTAGCAGCCTGCCTTATCTGCATGATCAAAGTCAATAGTAGCCGGCACTCGATAGCGCACCCGCACGTGGATGAATAGATACTGGTATAAAGATAAAGGATCCCAGCGAGTGCTATTCAATTCTTCAGGCTTTATTGCATATCATAAATATGATATGCAATAAAGCCTGAAGAATTGAATAGCACTCGCTGGGATCCTTTATCTTTATACCTGCCTTATCTGCATGAGCGGTGAGACCCTGCACCTCGGCGACGGATACCCCCCTCCCCTCTTCTGCACCAAATCAAAGGTGAGAAGACAACCTGGGGCCTTCTTAGGGGCGCAATCTCCCCTCTTACAGTGCTGCGGACTTTGGGTCCGTCCCACATGCGTCACCATATACCGGCGTTATTGCAGCTGAGGCACCTGGCGCGCCTGCAGTTCTCCACTTCTGACTACACAGTGGGACCTTGCCACTCGGCGGTGACTCCTACTGCCTCACTCCCCTCTCCTGCATAGAAGACAACAGTGAGGAGATAGTCTTGGGGCATCACAGTGCCACATTCTCCCGTCCTGTCCATAAGTGACTGCTGCTTCTTGGATCTTGTGGGGGGGGGGGGGCTCGCATTAGCTACAGGCCGAAATTGAAATATCTGGCGCACTACAATACTCAGTGAGAATGATACTACTGAACACTGCGGGGGTCCCCTACTGTTGTCCTGTGGTTGCCCACTTGGTAGTGCACCTCCTGCTCAGGTGCAACTGGGCCCCTTGCCGTTTTACATCAGCTGAGCTCCCTGTGGGGCTTATACCTTCATCATACATACACTATTAAACGCTTTATGGGCCGCAAAACGGGTACCTCTGGGCCTACCATCTCGCCAGGGGCGTAGCTAACGGCTCATGGGCCCTGGTGCAAGAGTTCAGCTTGGGCCCCCCTTCCCTCAGTGCTTTGTGTGTCTTCCTATGCGGCACAAGGGTATTTGGGCCCTACTTAGGCTCCTGGGCCCGGTAGCGACGGCTACCTCTGCACCCCCTATAGCTACACCCATGCATCTCGCCTAAATTGTTGATTGACAATATAAGTCAGACAGAGACTCAAGGGGAGGATACTCCCACTGATCACTTAGCGGTGGATCTCTCTAAAATTATGTCAGCCATCACAACATGCCAGACAGCATTGATGGTCAAAATTGATCATGTCCAGGCTGATCTTACCCGCCTCAGGCACGACATTGACAAGATACGAGAAAGAACTACTGAGGTGGAGATTCTGCAGTCCGTACTCTCCAAAACCAAGTTAAGACACTAATGGCGAAAGTAGAGGACGCCGAAAATCGTAACAGAAGAAACAACGTCCGGAATTTGCGGAGTGTCTTATCAAACAAGTGCTTGATCCTATCAGTCTATCGGCGAATTTCGCAGTGGAACGGGCCCACAGGATACCCATCAGACCTCTACCCCCTGGGGCCCCACGCCACGACCTTTTGATCTTTAAAGTCCTGAATTACAGGGATCGTGATGCGGTGCTGGCGGCGGCCCGTCGACTGAAGGACATTCGCTTTGAAAATACCCGGATCTCCTTCTACCCGGACTTTTCTTCTGAGGTCCAGAAACAGCGGAGGCAGAAACAGTGGAGCTCTGGGAGCCAGGAGATATACGGAAGCCATGGGGATGGTGATTGAGACATGGATACGGTTTGTGGAGACACGTGTTGATGACCCTACGGGGGAGACCCGGTCTCCATATACCCCCCTGTGGCGCAATACACATCTTCCCGAACTCTTGAATCTCTCAGATTTTGAATTGTGGTCCCGGAAAGGGATTAAGTATCTGACTCAGTTATATCACGAGGGGATTTTCCGCTCCTTTAAAAGTTTGAGGGCTGATTTCCTACTACCCCGGGCAAGCTTTTACCGCTACCTCCAGCTGAGACATGCTTGTGAAACACAGTTCAAATCCTTGTCGCTGATCTGGGACTGTGGCCCTCTGGAATCGGTAGCCAGGAGGGTACATCTGTATAAACCAATCTCATCCTTTTATGTAGAAATTGTAAAGATGCAGGATTCCCCTATTCGCGAACCTTTGCCAGATGGTCAGAGGATATTCCGGAGTTGGAGGACTCTCGTCTGGAGGAGTGGCGCTTGTGGTGGAGGAAGTCTGTTATAAGTGCTCACATTCAACTCATCCAAGCCAAATGGATGCATAGGGTATATTTGACTCCATTACGTCTCTATCACATGCGGCAGATACCGGATCCGGCTTGTGGGAGATGTGGAGAGGTGAGGGGCTCCTTTGTCCACATGGTTTGGCTGTGCCCGGTGTTGCAAGTGTACTGGAAGGGGATATGCAGTTTCATCAACACGAAGTTGGGGCTCCAGGGGATTTGTGATCCGATGGTATGTCTGTTGGGAGTGGTCTCTAAAGTTACGCCGACTAAATATGTCAGAATATTGCTTCGACTGTTGCTGTCCTATGGGAAGAAAAATATTCTTTTTAATTGGAAACCACCTAAATGCCCAACTTTGGACCAATGGTCACAGCTTATCAATAAAGATCTTCAGATGTACAAGCTGACATATGCTGCACGAGGGGTACCAGACCATTTTGACAAAATCTGGGGCTTATGGGTGCAGGCTGGGGGCACGGTATGAGGGAGTGTTGGGTGTGGAGACCGGACTGCCCAAGTGTGTGAGTGAGAGTGTGATTGCGGGATGAGTGGGTTCTGGTGGTGGACACGCGGCGACAGCGATTATCAGCTTGGGCTTTAAAACATTAAAGTTATTGTTTATCCTTTCTGCTGTCAGGAAGCACATGTACACTTGATCATTACCGAACTTGCCTACGACGTTGAATGTATCTATGTGATTGTACCTTTTTCCCTTCGGGATTGTTGTAATTAATGCAAAAGTGTTAATAAACGCTATAAAAAAAAAAAAACAGCTGTCTTCGGAACTGCTTGTTGTTGGTCTAATAGTGTAATACAGACCCCTGTATACAATAATTTAACTACTATATTATTGCCCCTATGTACAAGAATATAACTACTATAATACTGCGTCCTCTGTACAAGAATATAACTACTATAATACTGCTCCTATGTACAAGAATATAACTACTATAATACTGCCTCCTATGTACAAGAATATAACTCCAGTAATACTGCCCCCTATGTACAAGAATATAACTACTATAATACTGCTCCTATGTACAAGAATATAACTACTATAATACTGCCCCCTATGTACAAGAATATAACTACTATAATACTGCCCCCTATGTACAAGAATATAACTACTATAATACTGCTCCTATGTATAAGAATAGAGCTACTATAATACTGCTCCTATGTACAAGAATATAACTACTATAATACTGCTCCTATGTACAAGAATATAACTACTATAATACTGCTCCTATGTACAATAATATAACTACTATAATACTGCTCCAATGTATAAGAATACACTGTAACTACTATAATACTACTTTGTTCGCTGTACCGTTATACAGACGGGATTGTGTCTATTGCTGTTATATTTGGGATATTGAGATTGGTTTAGCTCAGGTGACATCTTCCATTGCTGCAGATTTTGGGTGACACAATAATATAATATTTTTTTGCGGAGTTAAATTGCCTTCTTCCATATCCCAGATTTGTTATGAATTATGTCATTATAATATCTGTCTTCTACTTAAAATGGATTTATATTCATTCCTATTTTGGGGGGTTTTGAACTGCAATCACAGATTGATTTTGCAATCCATATTCTGGAGTGTTTCCTGGTGTTATCTGCTCGCTCTTTGGATGGTTTATTTTCAGGGTATTACCGTTGTAAACAGTAGGATAAAGAATTATTGATCCGGTTTTTATTCCGTGTGCTGATGGGAAACAGGCAGAGCTTCACACATGCATACATATTGCCTATTTCAAATGAAAAAGGAGGAAAGTAACTTTTGTGCATTGGTCAGGATGGAGGCTGTTTGAATCCCCTAGCTACACGCCAGACTCTTATAAAAGTCAAATCCTCCATAGTAACCCCACAGGCTTCTCCCTTTACCCAACAAACAGACCTAGCAGAGTGCCCCCTTAAGCCAGTACCAGCAAAGTGTCCAGTTGTAATGCTTCGGCATGCTGACTTGATAGGGTGTTCGAGGATAGGATAGGCCCTTAATATCTGAAACTTCTGGCACCCCCACTGATCAACTGTTTGAGGAAAAGGTGCTCTGGTGACTGCTGCGGCGTCTTCCTAGGCCAGTGATGTCACACTGATTGGTCTCAGGGCCTAAGCTGTCGGAAAAAAAAAAACTTTTTTTGATACAATCTTTTTCAGATTTTTCATCACCCCCACCACTTTTTAAAAAAGAAACCTCCCTAATTGCCTTCCTACTTGGTCTTTAAGGGCCTGAGGAATGGAGGTGTAGAGCAACCTGGATATAGACTTGTAGGTAGATCTTTGTATGAGAGGATGCTGTCGGCACCTTGGGGGATTCTTAAGTTCCATTGCTTTGACAATCGTATGTTATATCTTATACTGAGGTCAACACCTGTTACAGCAGCAGCGACAAGCTGCTGCCGCTGTTCCATTCTCTTCTCCCAGTTTCCCGAAGCCACCTTCTGCTGCCTTCTTCCGAGTGGGTATGCTGCCAGGTTTCCTCTGGAACTCCTTGCAGTTTGCATGCAGGCAAGGCCTTTCCACTGCTGCCTATAGGACGCTTGAAAGTGCTTTCAAAACACTCTTAAAGAGCCAGCACATGTGCCCCTAATCTTTACCAACCAATGACTGGCAACCCTGAGGTATTGTTAGGTATGTTCCTCTATGGGAGGGTGCCTGAGCAATTAGGTTCCTTAATTTGCTAAGTTCTTGCAAGGTGTGCGGCATACTGTTGTTTGCCCATGTACCGACCTCTGCCCTGTCTCTGTATTCTATCCCTCTGCTGCCTGACCTCTGCTTGACCTTTGTATTAATCCTACGCTGCCTGCCCTAAACTAAGAAGGATTTCTGTATTGCACATACTGTGCCACCCCTGACCTCAGTCTTTCTCTGACCTTGATTTTGCCTGACACCTTGGTTCTCTGCATTGGTGTCTGACGCCTGTGTGTCAGCTGTCAACAACACAAAGGCTACTCTAGAAGGTAGCAGCCTGGTGGTTCCCCTGCAGCAAAGTCTGGATCCCTGTATAGGGATTAAAGGGTGAATACCAGGGGACTGCCAGGATAATGCCCTTAGGATTATCCTTAAACTGCCCAAAATCTGTTGGATGACGGAGATGCTTCACACCTACTACTGTAACAACACTCCTGAGGAGCCTCATTTGGAAGAGGACCAGAAGCTTTGCTGTTCCTTGTGGTCAGTAAGTGGATTTCTCCTGAGGACTATGTTTACTTCTCTATTTCTAGTATCCTGCCCTGCTGGACTATAGCACATTCCTTGGACTATTTGCTTTGTGGCATTTTTATGTCTCAGACCTCTGTTTTTGATGCTGTCCCCTCCTCTCTCTCTCTCTCTCTCTGTTGATTGTGTAGTATTCCAACAAACCCATCACACTCAGATAAAAAGTGCAGAATATCGCAGATTGCTCCTCATAGACAATGGCAGGATGCTGTTTAGTACAAGACCCTCTTCTATTATACACTGTATAATGTACAGCGGCTACAAAGAACATCTCTCCTTTTGGAGAACCCACCAGCTTTATAAATTACAAAGACACTTGACTTCAGTGGAAACTGTTTGTTACGACAGGTGGAACCACTGTACCAACTAATCGGTTTGGTGTTGGGCTAGACCTGAGGGCATTATCATAGCGCACTGCTGTTATTCCTCCTTTAACTGCTTTACAGGGATCTGGACTTCACTGCAGGGAAGCCACCAGGCAGCTACCTCTTGGAATAGTCCTGGTGTACTTTTCAGGTGACCCGTGGAGGTCAAGCACCAGAGGCACTAATTCAGAACCATGCAGAATACAGGCAAATCCAAGGCGAACACAGATACAGGCGTGAGACAAAACACAGCACTGGCAGGCATAACGATCAGGAACCCAAACAAACAGACTTCAAGAACCAGACATATGGACAAAAGGAACTTGTACAGACAGCGGATAGTGGATGACAGTGGTAAAAAAGGTTAGGCGGAAGGAAGCATCGGACGCTCACACTTTCGCTAAGACACAGTTCAGACACTATAAGTAATGGGAGACAAAACTCCAACACAGGACACAGCCAGAATCTGAGCAGATTCAAGCAAAGCATGTTGCACAACCAGGGCAGGTCACATAACTAAAGAAACATACCAGACTGATGCAGAATTCAGGAAATATATAGCAGACTTAGGCTCCATTCACACGACCGTATGTTGTCCGCAAAAAAACGGATCCGTGTCCGCAAAAAAACTGATCCGTGTCCGTTTTTTTGCTGATCCATAGACTTCAATAGGGCCATGTCCTATAGAAGTCTATGGATCAGCAAAAAAACGGAATGCAATCCGTTTTTTTGCGGACACGGATCCGTTTTTTTGCGGACAACATACGGTCGTGTGAATGGAGCCTTAGGCTACTTTCACACTTGCGTTGTTTTCCGGTATTGAGATCCGGCAGAGGGTCTCAATACCAGAAAGAAATGTTTCCGTTTGATCCCCATGCATTCTGAATGGAAAGAGATCTGTTCAGGATGTCTTCCGTTCCGTCAGCATTCTATTTTGTAACCGGACATAAAACCGCTGCAAAAACAGGAAAAAAATGGATCCGGCACTGAAAAGAATGTAAGTCAATGGTGACGGATCTGTTTTTTTAGGAGCCTACACTTTCAATGTATTTAGTGACGGATCCGTTTATTTTTTTCCGTTTTGATTTCACACATCCGCATCCTAACAGAATGGATGTATCCTGATGTGCAAAACCAAAACGGATAATTTCAATTAAAAAGGACCTTTCACTGCTCCTGACATGCCTGTTTTAATAGCCTCATGCATTCCCCGTGTAATAACAATTCTGGAGCTTCTATTCTTATGGCTCTGTGTTGTACCATTCATTTATTATTTCTACTAGAAGTTATGAATTAATTGCTAGCAGTCTGCAGTAGGGTTGTTTCGAAAATTTTGATTCAATTTCAATACCATAAAAAAGTATTGCGATACTCGATACCATTCAATACCATGCGAAAAAAATAAAACGCCAAAAAAAGCCGTGGTCATTCCGCATTTTATGGAACGTCCGGCCCTTATTCGAACAGTCCTAGCCTGTTTTTTGGGTGAACAAGGTGATTAAAAAAAAAATGGCGAATCGCGTAGTTTTTCTTTTTTTTCTTTTACGGCATTTACCGCATAACAGATATTTTTTTATATTTTAATAGTTTGGACTTTTCGGATTTGGCGATATATAGTATTTTATTTATTTATTGTTTATATATTTTATTTGTAAAATTTGGAAAGGGGGTTATATACTTAATATTTTGGTGTATTTTTTAACTATTTTTTTTACAGTTTATATAATAACTATTATCCCCCTTAAGGGCTAGAACCTGGGATCTTTTAATCCCTTGTCCTATTCACCCTAACTGAGCTCTATTAGGGTGAATAGGACTTTACACTCTCCCTGCTGCCCTGTGCATAGTACACACAGCAGCAGGGAGCTTACCATGGCAGCCAGGGCTTCAGTAGCATCCTGGCTACCATGGTAACCGATCGGAGCCCCAGGATTACACTGCTGGGGCTCCGATCAGGAGCTGCCACTGCCTCCAATGAGGAGGGGAGGGGAGGGGGGACCCTGTGGCCACTGCCACCAATGAGGAGGAGGGGAGGGGACCCTGTGGCCACTGTGGCCAAGACTGTGGAGGAGGGGGGAGGGAGGGTGCACTGTTCCACCAATTAGAACTAACGTTTAATATGCAAATACAGCCGGCAGGAGAAACACATTGCCGGCACCCGACCTCTGACAGGGCCCTGCGATCTGCGGCAGTTAACCCCTCAGGTGCCGCACCTGAGGGGTTAATTGTTGCGAATCGCAGCGCCCTGTCACAGGCAGGGTGCCGGCCATGTGTTTCCGCCGGCTGTATTTGTATATTAAATGTTAGTCCTCATTGGTGGCGCAGTGCGCCCTCCCCTCCTCTGCACTCTCATTGGTGGCAGCAGCACGGGGAGAGGGAAAGAGTGCTTCCTTCTCCCCGTGCTGCCGAGGAGAACATGGAGCATGCTGAGAGCAGCGCGATCCATGTTCTCTGATACTAGACTGTGCAGTAGCGAAGCCTAGTATTGATAAAAGACAAATCCTGGTATCGAGCTCGATACCAGACAAAAGTATCGATTGGGTATCGAAAGTTCGATACCCGAAACAACCCTAGTCTGCAGTAAGGGTACACAGGGGTGGTAACCAGTTGGGGGTGTGTACCTGCACAGCCTCACTCTATCCAATCAATGCTGCCATTTTCAGACTGTGCCGCTACCCCCCCCCCCAACTTGTTACCTCCCCTCTGTACCCTTACTGTAGACTGCTAGCAATTCATTCATAACTTCTAGTAGAAATAATAAAGGAATTGCACAACATAGAGACATAAGAATAGAGGCTCCAGAATTGTTACTACATGGGGGATGCATGAAGCTATTAAACCAGGCATGTCAGGAGCGGTGACAGGAACTCTTTAACAATGCAAGCGTGGAAGTAACCTTAACAAACTCATTTGAAGAGCAGATGCCTACACACACAGCCAGGGATTGATTAACCCTCACAATACAGAAACATGAACTGCCATAGAACACTGCGGCACAATACAGCCCACAAGATGTATAGTACAGAAGTACAATGGCAACAACTGAAAAACCATTGTAACACTGTGCAATGCTTCATTTCTCCTGTGGTGGCGCTGTAGGGAATTTGAAGACTTACTGATGAGTCCCTCCAATGATTAAAGCTGGTCGCTGAGGGTTCCATCTTCTTGTTCTGGGACCCTTCTAACAAAACGCTATTGTCTGCAACAGAAAACCCTTTTAATGCGAGAAGTGGATGTGTATTTACACAGATGAAACAAATGAACTGATTTGCTTTGATGGAACATTTATTGCTTCTGTGTATTCTGTGATTTTTTAAATGACCCCGTGTGAGGATGATGAATATTCATAGGACTCGTACTGATCATTATTTCCTGCGCTGGTCACCGGCGCGTCATTATGCAGCAGTGTGAAATCTGTTAGTCTTGTTTTATGATTGTCTGCCAGGAGAATATATGATCTGCATGTTAAAATGAGGAGAAGGGCAAGGACTCATCCCTTAAGCTTTCTGCTTCTTTTCAAGTAAGCCGCTGGCAATTTGATCCCTCATTGTCCAAACTCATTGCAAGACGGCTTTCTGGAGCGATAACAGAACAGATGCGTACGCTTTCCACAGAGAAATCTCCTCAGCTTCACATCCTTCATATTAACATTTTTAGTTAATAAAGGCTATCTCCATCTTTGCAAACAAATGCCTTTTTCCTTTTTTTTTTTTGCTTTAATAGCTACAATGAAAAATTAAGCAGCTTTGAAAATAATCTGTTTTGTGTCTAAAGTTCCGATGCAGACTTATACTTCTCCATGGTAACAGACAACAAACAAACCCTGTGCAGTCTGATCCTGCAGTCCTGAAATATGCCAAATGAATGTTAAGAAGTAGGGGACAAATGGAAGGGAGTATGACCGTAGCATCAGAATACACTGTAATGATGCCAGTTTTGGACACGGCCGCAGAAATGGACTCCACCTATAGCAGTCACGTTTCCCGTGTTGTAACAATGGCTTAGGTCTGAATTGCATAACAGCCAGATGGGTGCAAGAGCAACATACCGTATATGAAGAACATTTGAACACTGGCAGAAAACAAGACGCTGAAACAAACTCACTGGTGGATGACAGGAACTGAATGCTGAGGGTGATGGAAGGTGGAGAAGATCTAGCCGTGGAGTAGATAGCAGGTGTATGGCATACAAGCAGATGTTAGGATGGCAGCCTGTGCTCCTCGCTCCACTGCCCCAGGCAGGCACAGGCAGCACTCCACTTACCCTGTTGCTCCCGTTACCTCTGTTCTGGCGGTCCTGTCCTAGTGGCCCTTCTCCTCTCTCCAGCAGTGGGCCCAGCCCCCAGAAACTCATGTGTTGTTCCCTGCTGCAGTCGCTGGCTAGACCTCTCCAGTCTGCATGTAGGGTGCACACTCTTCCTCGATCTTATAAGGCCAGCACACACATCCTAATCTTCACCAGCAAATGGTTGGAAACCCTAGGATACCTAAGACACCTTCGCAGCTGGGAAGGTGCCTGAACAGTAGGTATATCTAGCTTGCTAGTTCCTGAGAAGATATGCTGTTCCATTTGCCCTTGTACCGACTTCTGCCCGAATCCTGACTCTGATTCTTCATCTTTATTGCCTGACCTGATCTGTGCCTGATTACCGTATTGACTCTTCTCTGCCTGCCCTGACTTTCGAATTGTTTCATAGATTTGCATATACTCCCCCTGCCCTGACCCTGGCCTCTTACTAACTATGAGTTTTGCCTGTCCCCTCAGTGCTATGCATCAGTGTCTCTTGACCCTAATGGCTCAGCAGCTAACCGCACAGAGACTACTCCAAGAGTTAATGGCCTGATGTGTTCCCTGCAGCAAAGTCCAGATCCCTGTATAGATTGTGAAGAGTGAAAACCAGAGAATCACCAGGATAACGTGCTCAGGTCTAGCCCTATATCAAATCCATTGGTTGGCACAGTGGTTCCATGGCGGAGTAATACCGTCCCTATCTAATTTCAAGTCAGCAGCTCAGCTTGGACAATAGAACAGTAGAGCGCTAAACAAATCCCCAACACAACAAGAGAGGCAGTGGAACTACAGAGCCCAGGATACACACTAGACCAGAACAAAATACAGTTATGGAACTAGAGATCCCAGGATACAAAACAAAGTACAAACTATCTAGAAGGGAATGCATATAGTTACTTAGTTAACACGACTGAAAAAAAGACATAAGTTCATCAAATTCAACCAGGGGATAGGTGGGGACATGAAACCCAGGCTCAGATTTATACACATTTTCATAAGCATTAATGTAATATCCCTTTAAGAGTTCATCTAAGCCCCGTGTTCCTGCTGTGACCACGTCCTGAGGAGTCTATTCCACAGATTCACAGATCTTACAGTAAAGGAGCCTTGACACCTATTTCTTCTCCAGTTGGAGGCAGCGCCCCCTTGTCTTTTGAGGGAATTTTACATGGAACAGCTTTTCACCGTATTTTTTGTATGGCCCATTTATATATTCGTATAAGTTAATCATGTCCCCCCTTAGACGTCTCTTCTCAAGACTAAATAAATGTAATTATTTTGATCTTTCTTCATAACTAAGACCCTCCAGGCCCCTTATCAGTTTAGTTGCTTTTCTCTGTACTTTTTTAGCTCCAGAGCTTTTTTTCTATGATTGGTGCCCAGAACTGAACTGCATATTCCAGATGAGGCCGCACCAACACTTTATAAAATGTAATATTACATCCCTGCCCCACGTGTCCAGTCCATGTCTCGTTTAATGCATGACAATATCCTGGTAGCCTTAGAAGCAGCTGATTGACATTGTGCTGTTATTTAATTTATGATCTACAAGGACACCCAAATCCTTCTCTACAAGTGACTCTCCCAGTGTTACATCCCCTAGGACATATGATGCACAGAGGTTATTATTACTACCCAGTTGCAGAACTTTGTAATGTTAAGAAGTAGGGGACAAATGGAAGGAATTGTGACTGTAGCATCAGAATACACTGTAATGATAGCAGTTTTGGACAAGACCACAGAAATTGACTCCATCTATAGAAGCCACGTTTCCCGTGTTGTAACAATGGCTTTTGGTACTCAGCTACCCCCAGGACTTACAGTAGGTCTGAATTGCATAACTGATGCAAAGTTATGCATATGGCTCTGGGTATTACTACTCAGATGCATAACTTTACATTTATACGCATTGAACCTCATTTGCCAAGTTGATGCCCAATCACTCAGTGTTCAAT
The DNA here is from genome assembly GCA_033119425.1 of Bufotes viridis. Classification (NCBI taxonomy): domain Eukaryota; kingdom Metazoa; phylum Chordata; class Amphibia; order Anura; family Bufonidae; genus Bufotes; species Bufotes viridis. Next base: position 488,949,749 of record CM065591.1, read on the forward strand.
TCAGCTTGTAGTTTATGGACATCTTCCTTAGACTGCACAGTGCTACAGAGCTTAGTGTCATCTGCAAAAATAGAAACGGTGCTCTTAATTCGATCCTCGATATCATTAATAAATAATTTAAATAATAGAGGACCGAGCACTGAACCTTATAACCCGGGACCATTCTGAATAGGAATCATTGACCATATAGCAAACACAATACCAGATAGTCAGAATAGAGTGAGATCTGGGTTTATAAAGGCTTAAAGAGGACCTTTCACCCAAAAAAAAATGTGTAATAGTTATATTACCTTTTAGGGGACCTGCCCCTGAAGTCTTCACCATTTTTTTTTTTTTGAAATGACCCCCCGTTCGACCGCCTTTGTCCCCGATATGTCCTGTGCCTCATATGCAAATGAGGCACAGAAAGTTCTAGTAGGCGTCTCCTCGGATGTTCTGGTGGGCGTGCCTGGGCGTTTCTCCTCTCCCCCTGGCTGCGAGCGCATCCAATAGCAGCGCTCGGCTCTTAGCCAGGAGAAGAGCTCAAGTTCTCGCGAGAACCGCGAGAACTTGAGCTTGCCGAGTCCTGGAACCCGCGCCATCTTGGATTCCCCAGCGCAGAAGAGGAGTGTAGCGAGTGTACCAAGATGGCGCGGGTTCCGGGACTCGGCAAGCTCAAGTTCTCGCGGTTCTCGCGAGAACTTAAGCTCCTTCTCCCTGGCTAAGAGCCGAGCGCTGCTATTGGATGCGCTCGCAGCCAGGGGGAGAGGAGAAACGCCCAGGCACGCCCACCAGAACATCTGAGGAGACGCCTACTAGAACTTTCTGTGCCTCATTTGCATATGAGGCACAGGACATATCGAGGACAAAGGCGGCCGAACGGGGGGTCATTTTAAAAAAAAAAATATGGTGAAGACTTCAGGGGCAGGTCCCCTAAAAGGTAATATAACTATTACACTTTTTTTTTTTTGGTGAAAGGTCCTCTTTAAGGTCTTATTCACACGTCCATAGGGTTTTCCGGATCCGCAAAACACCTTGCCAGCAGCCCTATAGAGATGCCTATACTTGTCTGCAATTGCGGGCAAGAATAAGACATGCTCTATATTTTTGCGGAGCCGCCGTCCGGAAGATCGGCGCCGTGCTCCGCAAATGCGGATGCGGAGAGCACAGTGTGTGCTCTCCGCATCCATCACGTCCCCATTCAAAATTAATGGGTCCGCACCCGTTCCGCAAATTTGCGGAACGGGTGCAGACGTAGATTGCGGACATATGAATTAGGCCTAACAGTCAGCCCCTTCGCCCTAATGACTCAGGTAAGGCTAAGCAATAACCAAATCCAGATTCAGATGCAAGGCGGTTGCACAGTATCAGCCGAAAGGTACATATATCTGCATATTAAAAAATTGTGCAACAAATCGTGCTGGAGGGATGGAAACAGGCAAGGAGACAAAGATGCAGGAATCAGAAATAGATTTTTGTGGTCTGCCTGCGCTGCCGTATAGTCAGTACAAAACAGTCCACCTATTATAGGTAGACTCCGCTGCTTCTTTATCGAGACCGGGCTCTGTTGCTGCCCTCGTGTGATTTAGTTTATAGGAAAGAATTGCGAGTAGCGATAATGATAAAGAGCGCTGGTGGTTTGTGCTGATATATGTAGAGTTGTGAGAAACAGGGGTTTTAAAATCTTATCTAGCGGTGGTTAATTAATAGAGTTGTAGTAGAGTGTTATTAATAGTACAGGTATTCGGCGGTAAGATAAGGAGTTAAAGTCAGTAATGTAATTCCCTCTGACTCCGTTTATCGTTACCTTTTCTCGTCAGTCCTTCCTTGAGCGTCCGATCGCCGTTGTGCAAAAATGTCGCCAATCTTCAGGTGTTGCGCTTTCAGGTTTTCTTCTGTTCACCTACCAGCACAAACGCTGCTCCGGCCGGCAGCACGCGCTGTGCGAGGGAACGTGAAGTAGTGTTAGAGCGTTGTCCTGGAGATTCCTGTGGGTGACGTCACCACTGGTAGTACGGTAGCACCCAAGGTCCACAATTCTGCCTACGCGTTTCAATGCCTTGCGGGCTTCTTCATCATACCTGTACTATTATTAACACTCTACTACAATTCTACTAATTAACCACCGCTAGATACGATTTTAAAACCCCTGTTTCTCACAACTCTAGATATATCAGCACAAACCACCTGCGCTCTTTATCATTATCGCTACTCGCGATTCTTTCCTATAAAGGAATCAGAAATAATATGGGTATGTGCTCTCCGCATCCATCACGTCCCCATTCAAAATGAATGGGTCCGCACACCCGTTTCGCAAATTTGTGGAACGGGTGCGGACGTAGATTGATGATGTGTGAATTAGGCCCAACAGTCAGCACCTTCGCCCTAATCACTCAGGTAAGGCTAAGCAATAACCAAATCCAGATTCAGATGCAAGGCAGTTGCACAGTATCAGCCGAAAGGTGCAACAAATCATGCTGGAGGGTTGGAAACAGGAAAGGAGACAAAGATGCAGGAATCAGAAATAATATGGGTATGTGCTCTCCGTCCAGGGAGGAAAGTGGTTCCTTAACCTTAGCATATGATTCTGTCAAGGTAACTGTAAGGCTAGTTTTACACTAGCGGCAGGACGGATCTGGCAGGCTAGTTCAAGTGTGTCGCTGAACTGCCCATAATGGAGCGCAGTTACGGCACAGCACAACGAGAGGCCACCGGACTAAATGTTGGACATGACGTAGTTTTAGTCCGACGGCCTCTCGCCGTGCGCTGCAGTGCTGCGCCTGCACTCCACCCCTGCCCCCATTATTGTCAATGGGATGGTGCGGCAGTCCGGCGATACACTTGAACAGGTGGCAGGACGGATCCGACAGGCTGAACAGTGAGACTAGAGAGGGTGTTTGTAATACATAGATGTATCTGCTCCTGGCAGTTAACCCATTCCTTATAACCTGATCACGGTGCAAAACAATAAAACTTGAAGGGGATTTCCAGGAAACACTTAGAATTGGTCATACAATAGTGAATAGAATAAGTTTTATTTACCTACAGAAATTTTTATTTCTTTTATTCATTTGCATCAGCCATTTTTGCAAACCTGACAACAGGAAGTTAAACCGTATTGGTTGCCACCTGCCATATGGCTTTTCAGGAATAAGTAGTATCATTTTATCAACTTGCTCACTTTTACAACTTTACGGTGATCAATATGTTCCTCCAGTTGTCACGCAACGGAGAAGGAGAATGGTAATATTTCTGTACGTAATGAAAGCATAATTACCAAACTGTGGCTGCTGCTCTGAACTTTGGTTCAGTAATATTTGGACAATTTTGTGTTTTGGGTGAAAATTCCTTTTCAAAGTTATAGTCCTTGTATGGGGGAAAAAACTTGTGCTTAAAAATACATACTTAATAACTGTATACTGTTTTTAAAGACCCCCTTTTGAGCAACAAGAAATATGGCTGAAAAGTGGCTGCGTCTTATAGTCCGTAGTCAGGGTGGTCCAGCAGTGCCAGGTTCCTGGACCTCCGCCCCTGAGATGTTTATGGATATGTGATAAGTATCTTTAGTGGGAATACCCTTTTAAAGGCCCTTCTTTAGCCTGCGAAATTTGCCTAGTACCTAATGAAAAGATCGCACTCACCTGCTCCCCGCCATTCTGTTTCGGCACCCTGGCTTCCAGTCCTTGCACAGAGTACGGATGGGAATAAGTGTGCCGCTCCAACAAGTGACTTGTCCCCAAGTGGCACATTACTGCTGGGTCACGTCCTGCTTAAAGACACAACAGAGCTGAAGCCAGTCATTGGTTGCAGCAGCACACGTGATCCTGTCCGTACACCGTCTGGGGAACGGAAGGTGCGGGGAGCAAGCGATCAGGGCTATATTCCCGGAAATACTCCTTTAAGCCTCTCTATATCCCTCTGCTGTATTCAGGACTCCGTTCCCTGCACAACCATAGCAATCCCATTGACTAAGGTTCCATAGGGAGCATTTTCTCTGTGTGGGGAGGGAGGGCAATGTATACAGATGGTTTCCAAAACTGGAATCCATGATATACCACAGAGATAATGAGTAATAATATCTTGCATTTTTTCCTTGGCAGATATTCAGGAATTTTATGAAGTCACGTTGCTCAGCTCCCACATTGACTATGAGGAGAAGATCTCTGAACTGAACCACGTAGCTGAATTATGGGAGAAAAACAATTCTGTATCTGCCGGAGCCGAGAGCCTCCAGAAAGCCTCCGAGGTAATGAACCAGGCACACATCAACGAGCTCCCCCCAACACACACACAAATGTAATACTGTCCACTGTAATTATATGTACACTGTCAGCAGAACAGTGAGTGCAGCTCTGGAGTATAATATAGGATATAATTCAGGATAAGTAATGTAATGTATGCACACAGCGACTCCACCAGCAGAATAGTGAGTGCAGCTCCGGAGTATAATACAGGATGTAACTCAGGATCAGTACAGGATAAGTAATGTAATGTATGTACACAGCGACTCCACCAGCAGAATAGTGAGTGCAGCTCCGGAGTATAATACAGGATGTAACCCACGGTCAGTACAGGATAAGTAATGTAATGTATGTACACAGTGACTGCACCAGCAGAATAGTGAGTGCAGCTCTGGAGTATAATACAGGATGTAACTCAGGATCAGTACAGGATAAGTAATGTATGTACATACACAGTGACTCCACCAGCAGAATAGTGAGTGCAGCTCTGGGGTATAATACAGGATGTAACTCAGGATCAGTACAGGATAAGTAATGTAATGTATGTACACAGTGACTCCACCAGCAGAATAGTGAGTGCAGCTCTGGAGTATAATATAGGATGTAACACAGGATCAGTACAGGATAAGTAATGTAATTTATGTACACAGTGACTGCACCAGCAGAATAGTGAGTGCAGCTCTGGAGTATAATACAGGATGTAACTCAGGATCAGTACAGGATAAGTAATGTAATGTGTGTACACAGTGAATCCACCAGCAGAATAGTGAGTGCTGCTCTGGAGTATAATACAGAATGTAACTCAGGATCAGTGCAGGATAAGTAATGTAATGTATGTACACAGTGACTGCACCAGCAGAATAGGGAGTGCAGCTCTGGAGTATAATACAGGACGTAACTCAGGATCAGTACAGGATAAGTAATGTATGTACACAGTGACTCCACCAGCAGAATAGTGAGTGCAGCTCTGGGGTATAATACAGGATGTAACTCAGGATCAGTACAGGATAAGTAATGTATGTACACAGTGACTCCACCAGCAGAATAGTGAGTGCAGCTCTGGAGTATAATACAGGATGTAACTCAGGATCAGTACAGGATAAGTAATGTAATGTATGTACACAGTGACTCTACAAGCAGAATAGTGAGTGCAGCTCTGGAGTATAATACAGGATGTAACTCAGGATCAGTACGGGATAAGTAATGTAATGTATGTACACAGTGACTGGACCAGCAGAATAGTGAGTGCAGCTCTGGAGTATAATACAGGATGTAACTCAGGATCAGTGCAGGATAAGTAATGTAACGTATGTACACAGTGACTCCACCAGCAGAATAGTGAGTGCAGCTCTGGAGTATAATACAGGATGTCACTCAGGATCAGTACAGGATAAGTAATGTAACGTATGTACACAGTGACTCTACCAGCAGAACAGTGTGTGCAGCTCTGGAGTATAATACAGGATGTAACTCAGGATCAGTACGGGATAAGTAATGTAATGTATGTACACAGTGACTGGACCAGCAGAATAGTGAGTGCAGCTCTGGAGTATAATACAGGGTGTAACTCAGGATCAGTGCAGGATAAGTAATGTAAGTACACAGTGACTCCACCAGCAGAATAGTGAGTGCAGCTCTGGAGTATAATACAGGATGTAACTCAGGATCAGTACAGGATAAGTAATGTAACGTATGTACACAGTGACTCTACCAGCAGAACAGTGTGTGCAGCTCTGGAGTATAATACAGGATGTAACTCAGGATCAGTACAGGATAAGTAATGTATGTACACAGTGACTGGACCAGCAGAATAGTGAGTGCAGCTCTGGAGTATAATACAGGATGTAACTCAGGATCAGTGCAGGATAAGTAATGTAACGTATGTACACAGTGACTCCACCAGCAGAATAGTGAGTGCAGCTCTGGAGTATAATACAGGATGTCACTCAGGATCAGTACAGGATAAGTAATGTAACGTATGTACACAGTGACTCTACCAGCAGAACAGTGTGTGCAGCTCTGGAGTATAATACAGGATGTAACTCAGGATCAGTACGGGATAAGTAATGTAATGTATGTACACAGTGACTGGACCAGCAGAATAGTGAGTGCAGCTCTGGAGTATAATACAGGGTGTAACTCAGGATCAGTGCAGGATAAGTAATGTAAGTACACAGTGACTCCACCAGCAGAATAGTGAGTGCAGCTCTGGAGTATAATACAGGATGTAACTCAGGATCAGTACAGGATAAGTAATGTAACGTATGTACACAGTGACTCTACCAGCAGAATAGTGAGTGCAGCTCTGGAGTATAATACAGGATGTAACTCAGGATCAGTACGGGATAAGTAATGTAATGTATGTACACAGTGACTGGACCAGCAGAATAGTGAGTGCAGCTCTGGAGTATAATACAGGATGTAACTCAGGATCAGTGCAGGATAAGTAATGTAACGTATGTACACAGTGACTCCACCAGCAGAATAGTGAGTGCAGCTCTGGAGTATAATACAGGATGTAACTCAGGATCAGTACAGGATAAGTAATGTAACGTATGTACACAGTGACTCCACCAGCAGAATAGTGAGTGCAGCTCTGGAGTATAATACAGGATGTAACTCAGGATCAGTACAGGATAAGTAATGTAACGTATGTACACAGTGACTCTACCAGCAGAATAGTGAGTGCAGCTCTGGAGTATAATACAGGATGTAACTCAGGATCAGTACAGGATAAGTAATGTAACGTATGTACACAGTGACTCCACCAGCAGAACAGTGTGTGCAGCTCTAGGGTGTAATACAGGATGTAATTCAGGATCAGTACAGGATAAGTAATGTATGTACACAGTGACTCTACCAGCAGAACAGTGTGTGCAGCTCTAGGGTGTAATACAGGATGTAATTCAGGATCAGTACAGGATAAGTAATGTAATTACAAATTATAATAGTAAGGTTAGTTTCACAGTAGCACTAAAATGATTTGGCAGGCTGTTGCGGCAGAAGAACAGTCTGCTGGAGTTCATCATATCCGGCATAGCTGGATATTACCTTTCCCGTTGACTATAATGGGACCCGGTGGAGATCCGGCCTGTTTTCAGCATTGGTACTGGGATTCAGATGGAGAAAAACCGCTGCTTGCTTTTATAGTCAATGAGCCCCTTCTGGGCTATGCTGGATGCGATGAACACTGACAGGATCATTCTAGTGCTGGTGTGAATATGATGTTTATAAAAAGTAGCTAATCACATCAACGACTTAACACATACCACCCAACTTTCTAAAACGAACAAAGAGGGACAGACCAGGGACGGCTCTCTGCTTCATTATGGCAACTGTCTCAGCTTTCTATGAACGCAGGGACAGCTGCCTGAGAGTGGGACATACCTCCCCTGTACCGGGACAGCAGGACAGCCACTGAAATCCGGGACGGTTGGGAGGTATGACACATTTACTTACATTTTTTTTCTAGTTTACAGTGTTCATATTTCAGATAATTTTGGTTTTGCACTCTCCATTACTTACAGGGGTTTCCAGTAATGATGGGATACATACCAGTATATCTAATAAATAACGCTGCATGTATGTGTGTCTGTCCGCTAAAGAAATCCGCACCGTCGTATTTGCAATCACGAAATTTGGCACACAGGCACATCAGGTGTCCAGGAAGGTTTTAGACAGGGTCTCAGCTCTCTAGCACGTACCGTTTCGGAGATATTCCCAAAAACTGCAAACATGGCACCATCACATGACCTACATTAGCCAATAGAAGCCTGCAGGTGTTTCGTCTCATATCCCAACTGCCATACACATGGTCATGTAAACCTTATCAGCCAATGGAAGCTTGCAGGCCCTTAGTATCCACATACACACAGTTTTAAACCAGGTTTCCATAACAACCCAGCCATTTTCCTCACTGCTGTAGGTCAGCTTTAAAGGGGCAGGGCGCTGTGAATGACACTGTTAAGGGAGAGGAGTGCTGTGGATGTCACAGTTAGGGGCAGGCTGCTGTGGAGGTCTCAGTTAAGGGGACAGTCTGCTATGGAGGTCAGTGTTAAGGCCCCTTTCACACGGGCGAGTTTTCCGCGCGGGTGCAATGCGTGAGGAGGACGCATTGCACCCGCACTGAATCCTGACCCATTCAGTTCTATGGGGCTGTGCACATGAGCGGTGATTTTCACGCATCACTTTTGCGTTGCGTGAAAATCGCAGCATGTTCTATATTCTGCGATTTTCACGCAACGCAGGCCCCATAGAAGTGAATGGGGATGCGGGAAAATCGCAAGCATCCGCAATCATGTGCGGATGCGTTGCGATTTTCCCGCATGGTTGCTAGGATACGATCGGGATGGGGACCCGATCGTTATTATTTTCCTTTATAACATAGTTATAAGGAAAATAATCGCATTCTAATTACAGAATGCAATGTTCCCCGGGCTTGAAAGGGTTAAAAATAATAAAGAGTTAACACCTTCTCCCATTATGCGCGCAGAGCCCCAGAACGTCGTCTCTCTTGATAGTTTGGCTGCTTGAGGACCTGTGGTGACGTCACAGGGTCACATGGTCAATCATAGAAGCATTTGAGTGGACCATGTGACCCATGTGATCCTGTGACATCACGGCAGGTCCTTCATCGAACAACAGATGTTCGATGAAGGACCTGCCGTGATGTCACAGGATCACATGGGTCACATGGTCCACTCAAATGCTTCTATGATTGGACCATGTGACCCTGTGACGTCACCACAGGTCCTCAAGCAGCCAAACTATCAAGAGAGACGATTCTGGGGCTCTGCGCGCAATGGGAGAAGGTAAGTTAACTCTTTATTACTTTAACCCTTTCAAGCCCGGGAACATTGCATTCTGTAATTAGAATGCGATTATTTTCCCTTATAACTATGTTATAAAGGAAAATAATTACACATACAGAATACTCATCCCGAAACCAGACTTCAGTGATGAAGTCTGACTTCGGGTCTGGGTACCAAGCATGCGGATTTTTTCACGCGCGTGCTCAACGCACTACAAACGTTAGCACACGCGCGGAAAAATCGCGGCGATTCCCGCAACGCACCCGCATCTTATCCGGGCGTCAAACATGACGCCCGTGTGCAAGAGGCCTAAGAGGCAGATTGCTGTAGAGGCCACTGTTAAGTGGGGCCGGATTTTGTGGAAATCACTGTTGGGGTACTGTGGAGTTCACTGTTAAAGGGGTGGGATGCTGTGGAGGTCACTGTTAAGGGGGCAGGGAAATGTGGAGGTCACAGTTAAGGGGACAGTTCAGTATGAAGGTCAGTGTTAAGGGGTGGGGTGCTGTAGAGCTCACTGTTAAATGGGCGTGATGTTGTGGAGGTCATATTTTAACCACTTCAGCCCCCCTAGCTTAAACACCCTTAAAGACCAGGCCACTTTTTACAATTCCGCACTACACTACTTTACCCGTTTATTGCTCCGTCATGCAACTTACCACCCAAATGAATTTTACCTCCTTTTCTTCTCACTAATAGAGCTTTCATTTGGTGGTATTTCATTGCTGCTGACATTTTTACTTTTTTTGCTATTAATCAAAAATTACCGAAATTTTTACAAAAAAATGACATTTTTCACTTTCTGTTGTAAATTTTTTTTAAAAAAACTACATTTCTATATAAATGTTTCTCTAAATTTATTGTTCTACATGTCTTTGATAAAAAAAAAGTCCAATAAGTGTATATTTATTGGTTTGGGTAAAAGTTATAGCGTTTACAAACTATGGTGCAAAAAGTGAATTTCCGCATTTTGAAGCAGCTCTGACTTTCTGAGCACCTGTCATGTTTCTTCAGGTGCTAGAATGTCAGGATAGTATAAATACCCCCAAATCACACCATTTTAGAAAGAAGACACCCCAAAGTATTCGCGGGGGCATGGTGAGTTCATGTATCATTTCATTTTTTTCACAAGTTAGCGGAAAATGACACTTTCTGAGAAAAAAATAAATAAAAAGTTTCAACTTCTGCTAACTTCTGGCAAAAAAAAAAGAAATCTCAGACGGACTCACTATGCCCCTCAGTTAATACCTCAGGGTGTCTACTTTCCGAAAAGGGTCATTTGTGGGGTGTGTTTACTGTTCTGGCATTTTGGGCGGGGCTAAATTGTGAGCCGCCATGTAAAATCTAAAGGTACTCGTTGGAATTTGGGCCCCTTTGCACCCAGGCTGCAAAAGTGTCACACATGTAGTATCGCCGTACTCAGGAGAAGTAGGGCAATGTGTTTGGGGTGTATTTCTACATATACCCATGTTGGGTGAGAGAAATATCTCTGTAAACTGACAACTTTGTATAAAATTTTTAAAAGTTGTCGTTTACAGAGATATTTTTCACACACAGTATAGGTATATATAAAAATACACCCCAAAACACATTGCCCTACTTCTCCTGAGTACGGCGATACCACATGTGTGCCACTTTTTGCAGCCTGGATGCAAAGGGCCCTAAACCAATGAGTACCTTTAGGATTTCACAGGCCATTTTTACGCATTTGGATTCCAGACTTCTTCTCACGCTTTAGGGGCCCCTAAAATGCCAGGACAGTATAAATACTCCACATGTGACCCCATTTTGGAAAGAAGACACCCCAAGGTATTCTGTGAGGGGTATGGTGAGTTCATGTAAAATTTTATTTTTGTCACAAGTTAGTGGAATATGAGACTTTGTAAAAACAAAAAAACTATTTCCGCTGACTTGTGGCAAAAATAAAAATTCTGTGGACTCACCATGCCCCTCACGGAATACCTTGGGGTGTCTTCTTTCCAAAATGGGGTCACATGTGGGTATTTATACTGCCCTGGCATTTTAGGGGCCCTAAACGTGAGAAGAAAAATGCGTAAAAATACCCTCCTAAAAGGTACTCGTTGGAATTTGGGCCTTTGCGCATCTTGGCTGCAAAAGTGTCACTCATGTGGTATCGCCGTACTCAGGAGAAGTAGGGCAATGTGTTTTGGGGTGTATTTGTACATATACCCATGCTGGGTGAGAGAAATATCTCTGTATATTGACAACTTTGAATAAAAAAATGTAAAAAGTTGTCGTTTACAGCGATATTTCTCACACCCAGCATGGGTATATGTAAAAATACACCCCAAAACACATTGCCCTACTTCTCCTGAGTTCGGCGATACCACATGAGTGACACTTTTGCAGCCAAGATGCAAAGGGCCCTAAAACCAATGAGTACCTTTAGGATTTTACAGGCCATTTTTACGCATTTGGATTCTCACGCTTTAGCACCCTAAAATGCCAGGGCAGTATAAATACCCCACAAGTGACCCCATTATGGAAAGAAGACACCCCAAGGTATTCCGTGAGGGGCATGGCGAGTTCACAGAAAAAAAATTTGGCACAAGTTAGCGGAAATTGTTTTTTTTTTTTTTTTTTTACAGTCTCATATTCCACTAACTTGTGACAAAAAATAAAATTTTGCATGAACTCACCATACCCCTCACGGAATACCTTGGGGTGTCTTCTTTGTAAAATGAGGTCACATGTGAGGTGTTTGTACTGCCCTGGCCTTTGAGGGTCTCCGCAATCATTACACGTATGGCCAGCATTAGGAGTTTCTGCGATTCTCCGTATATTGAGCATACGGGTAATGAGATTTTTTTTTTCCGTTCAGCCTCTGCGCTGAAAAAAAAAAAAAATGAACGGCACAGATTTCTTCATTCGCATCGATCAATGTGGATGAATAAATCTCTGCCAAAATCAGTGACTGCGGTGCGGTGGGATGAGCGCTAGCTACCTAACAAGTAGCTAACTAACTGGTGGTGATAGGGGACCCTTATGCCCCATTCACACGTCCGCAATTCTGTTTGCGGAACGGAATTGCGGACCCATTCATTTCTATGGGGACAGACTTTGTCCCGCTCGGATTCGGAATTACGGTCTGCACTTCCGTTCCGCAAAAATATAGAACATGTCCTATTCTTGTCCGCAATTGCGGACAAGAAAAAGCATTTTCTATATAGTTCTGGCAATGTGCGGATCTGCAAAATGCGGAAAGCACATTGCCGGTGTCCGTGTTTTGAGGATCTGCGGATCGGATCCGCAGATCGGATCCGCGGATCGGATCCGCGGATCCGTGAATCCATGGATCCGCAAAACACATATGGACGTCTGAATGGAGCCTTACAAGGGGTGTGATCAATGACAGGGGGTGATCAGGGGTCTAGATGGGGTGATCAAGGGGTTAATAGGTGAGGGGGTGGGGGGTTAGTGTAGTGTTTGGTGCAACTTTACTGTAGTTACCTGGTCCTCTGGTGGTCGATCCCAGAAAATGGGACCACCAGAGGACCAGGTAGCAGCTATATCAGACGCTGTTCATAAAACAGCGTCTGATATAGCTGTTTGATGCGATTTATATCGCATCTACAGCCTGCCAGCGATTGATCATCGCTGGCAGGCTGTAGTACAACTCTTCAGACGCCAGACGCTGTGAACGCGCGCGCGCCCGCGCGCGCGTTCACAGGAAGTCTCGCGTCTCGCGAGATGACGCCCCGGCGCGTCCGATCAGAAGAACAGGACCGCCCGCAGGACGCAATCCTGCGTACGGCGGTCCTGAAGCGGTTAAGGGAATGGAGCTCTGTCAAGGTCACTGTTAAGGGGGTGAGTTATTGTGGAAATTACTGTTAACGAGACAGGGTACTGTGGAGGTCACAAATAAAGGTCCGGTCACTGTGGAGGATACTGTTAAGGGGGTGTGGGACTGTGGAGGTCACTATTAAAGGAGCAGCTGCTGTGGAGGTCACTGTTAAGGAGACAAATTATTGTGCAGATCACTGTTAAGGAGACGCCCTGATGCACTCTAAATGGAAAAGGATCCGCTCAGAATGCATCAGTTTGCCTCTGTTCAGTCACCATTCCACTCTGGAGGCGGACACCAAAACGCTGTCTGCAGCATTTTTCTGTCCGCCTGAAGAAGCAGAGCCAAACGGATTCATCCTGGCACACAATGTAAGTCAATGGGGACAGATCAGTTTTCTCTGACACAATCTGGCACAATAGAAAACGGATCCGTCCCCCATTGACTTTTATTGGTCATGGCTATAGAAGACATAATACTTCCAAATCAGTTCATGACGGATGCATGCGGTTGTATTATTGTAACGGAAGCGTTTTTGCAGATCCGTGACGGATCCGCAAAAAACGCTAGGGTAAAAGTAGCCTAAGGCGGAAAGCTGCTGTGGAAGTCACTGTTAAAGGGGCGGGCACTGTGGAGGTCACTATTAAAGGGGCAGCGGGGTACTGCGAGGTCACTGTTAAGGCAGCAGGGTACTGTGAGATCACTGTTAAGGGAGCGGGGTACAGTGGAGGTCACTGTTCAGGGGGGCGGGCCCCTGTGGAGGTCACTGTCAAGGGGTCGGGGTGCTGTGGAACTCACAGATTGCTGTGAATGTTAAAGTAAAAAGTGGAGGGTTTCTGTGGAGGTCCCATTTTAAGGATGCGGGGCACTGGGGGGGGGGGGGGCTGTGGTGGTTACTGATAAAGGTAGATTGTCACCTAATCTGAGCCTTTTAGACGCTCAGATCAGGTAATAAACCCCTGTGCCCTCATTACAATTGTTATTAAAGCGGGTGTGGACCCATTGCGCCACTGACTGGCTATATTCTGGAGGGGCGTGACTAAGCAACTACCTGGTCTTCGCTAGAGCCTCTGATAGTGAGGATAGGCTTGGGCCGTTAGGGTAGTTTCCAATCCAGAGCAGTCCTTGAGGCAAGCACCAAGGGGAAGTACGTGGTCAGGAAGTCCAGGGACAGGGCAGGCAGCAATTAAGCAAGGTTCGTAAACGAATTCCGAGGTCAGAAGCAGGCGGGAAACAAGCAAAATCCGATAATCCCAAAAGCAGGGTCCGGTACACAACAACGCAGAACTCGAAAAACACCTTCACACTTGGAAGTAGACAAGCTAGTGACCATGAGTTGCTCAGGCATCTTCCTGGGGCAGGAAGCTCCTTTAAATACTTCCTGCAATCTATTCATAGGCTGGTTAGACAGAGGGCGTGTACGTGCTGCCTCACAAGGGAGGAGAGACCCTAACAAGCCCTAACAAACAGTACAGGTCTCCAGCAGGAAGTAAGCTCTGGCATGGAGCAACAGTTAAGCTACCTGCTGCCCACGCTTGAGGGAGCCCGGCAGCTATGGCAACGGGTGGGGGACGCAGCACCAGCACGGACCGCAGCGCTAGCAGTACCCCCCCTCCCCTCCCTCTTACAACCCCTCTCCTCAGGCCTGGCCCTAGACAAAATACATTTTAGAAGAAGAGGGGCATTGATGTTTTCTCTAGGTTCCCAAGATCTTTCCTCAGGGCCAAACCCCTTCCAATCCACAAGAAACAGGGTTTTACTTCTACTCTTTTTCATCCTCAGAATAGCTTTCACCTCATAGACGTTTTCATCACTGACCGCAACAGGAGCTGAGACAGGTCTTTTGACAAAACGATTCAGAATGACAGGTTTCAGCAGGGAGACGTGGAATGAATTCGGCACCCGGAGAGAGGCTGGCAGCTTAAGCTTGTAGGAAACATCATTAATTTGTTAATTTGTTGGAGGATCTCAAATTGACCAATGAAGCGAGGACCCAGTTTGTAAGAGGGCATTTTAAGCCTCATGTATTTGGAGGCAAGCCACACTTTATCACCAGCATGGAACTGAGGAGAATCTCTACGTCTTGTATCAGCGGCCTCCTTCATGCGCACAGAAGCCTCTTTCAGAGCTGCCCTGGTCATCTCCCAGATTTTAGAGAACTCTTAAAGTTGCATCTGCTGCAGGGGTACTGGAAGTAGAAGACACCCGGAGTGGGATGTTAGGTTATTGACCGTAAACAACAAAAAAAATTTTTTTTGGAAGACTCACTGACCTGGTTATTATACGAAAACTCAGCCCAAGGTAATAACTCGACCCAGTCATCATAAAGGAGGTCGGTAAAATGTTGCAAAATATTGGTCAGGATTTGATTGACACGTTCCACTTGACCATTAGACTGTGGATGATAAGCTAAAGAGAAATCCAGAGACACGTTCAAAAGATTACAAAGAGCTCTCCAGAACTTAGAAGTGAACTGCACACCTCTATCAGAGACAATACGGTGGGGTAAACCATAGTGCCAAAAAATGTGTTCAATACATTTTTTCGCCAGCTAAGGAGCAGATGGAAGACCAGGCAGAGGGACGAAGTGCACCATTTTGAAAAAAACGATCCACCACAACCCAGATCACAGAACACCCAGAGGAAAAGGGTAGATTCCATGGTACAAATCCATGGCTATCTGTTGCCAAGGAGCCTCAGGAAGAGGAAGTAAGAGGCCCGCTGGACAATGCTTGGAAGTTTTATACTGCGCACATGACGGACAGGCAGCAACAAACTCTTGGATGTCTTGCCGCATGGATGGCCACCAGAGCAATGAATTTGAAAGTCTTTCGTTGTCCGGCATGACCTCTAATTTTTGAGGAATGACCTCAGACTAGAACTTGCTTCCTGAGGTTCTATGCAACAAAAGTTTTTCCGGGCTGAATCTCAAACAACTTGACAGGACATACAGCAATTTTTGCGGGATCAGTGATGTGTTGAGGCTTCTCCTCCTGATCAGTAGCATCAAAGGACCTCGAGAAAGCATCTGCTTTGATATTCTTCTCTGCGGCACAGAAATGAAGAACAAAATCAAAACAAGCAAAGAATAAGGACCATCTGGCTTGATGAAAATTCAGTCTTTGTGCGGACTGCAAATTGGTTAGATTTTTGTGGTCGGTGTAGGTCACCACAGGATGAGATGCTCCCTCAAGAATGCCATTCCTCCAGTGCCATTTTGATGGCCAATAACTCCCTGTCCCCAGTTGAATAGTTGCGCTCAGGAGCAGAGAAGGCCCTGGAGAAGAAACCACCAGTTACCATCTTACCAGAGGAAGCTTTGTGAAAGCACCGCACCAGCTCCAAGAGACGATGCATCCACCTGCAGGTAGAATTGCTTGTTAGCATCAGGGCGATGGAGAATCGGAGCCGCTGAAAAGGCCTGCTTCAAGGCTTGAAAGGCCGATTCAGCCTCAGCTGTCCAATTATTAGGATTTGTTCCCTTATGGGTCAAGGTGGAGATGGGAGCAGTCAAGGACGAGAAGTGCGGCACAAACTGGCGATAGTATTTGGCGAATCCCAGGAACCGCTGGATTGCTTTTAAACCTGAAGAATGAGGCCATTTTAAAATCGCTGACAGCTTCTCGGGATCCATCTGCAGGCCAGTATAGAATATTATGTATCCTAGGAATGGAAGAGTGGACTGCTCAAAGGAACATTACTCGACAGTAGCGAGCAGACGATTTTCTCTTAGCCTTTGAAGAACCAGACGAACCTGCTTCTGGTGAGTGGCCAAATCTGGAGAAAAAAAAACAAGGATATCATCTAGATACACCACAAGACAGGAATATAGCAAGTTTCTGAAGATGTCGTTAACAAATTCTTGTAACACTGCAGGGGCATTGCTTAGTCCAAAGGGCATTACCAGGTATTCATAGTGACCATCGCGGGTGTTGAAGGCGGTCTTCCACTCATCCCCCTGGGGAATCCTGATCAGGTTGTAGGCCCCACGTAGGTCTTATCTGGAGAAAACTTTAGCTCCCCTGACGCGATTAAACAATTTAGGGGAAGAGGGTACTTATTTTTTAGGGTTATCTTGTTAAGACCCCTGTAGTCGATGCATGGACGTAGGGAGCCATCTTTCTTCTTCACAAAGAAGAAACCTGCACCAGCCGGAGAGGAAGATTTGAGGATAAATCCTCTGTCGATGTTCTCCTTGATATACTCAGACATGGATTGAGTCTCTGCTGATGACAGGAGATAGATGCGTCCATGAGGAGGCGAGGAGCCCAGAACCAAGTCAATAGGGCAGTCAAATGGCCTGTGAGGAGGTAGCGTCTCAGCCTCTTTCTTGTCAACGACATCCACATAAGGATAGGCTGCTGGCAGACCCTGGAGATTGGGTGGTACCTGAGGCTACCGAGCTGGCTGAACAGAAGTAAGACACTTCCCAAGACAGAGCAGTCAAGAACAGGTTCATGAACATGAAGCCACAGAAGTCCGAGGAGGAGAGGATGAGACAGACTTGAGAAGACCAGGAACAAAATCTCTACAGAATGAAGCACTCCCACCTGTAATTTTACAGATTTTACAGATTCCGTGATGAACTGTATGGACTCAGGCAGAGCCTTTCCATTGACTGACGATACCATCAGAGGACTCTGCAGTATCTGATGACGATCCACTAGGCATTGTTGCAGGAAGTTCCCTGCTGCTCCAGAAGCTTCTCCGTAAATCGAACATAACCAAGGTTACCAGCAGAGTCAGAGAAGAAGAGGAATTGTCTTCACCTAGGGTCGCCTCCCCAAGGCTCGGGAGTTTTCCTGGCTTCAGAGGACAGGAACTGAGAAGATGTCCAGCACCGCCACAATAGAAGCTAAGCCCCCTTGTACAACGATGACCACGTTCTTGCTCAGTCAGCCTGACTCGGTCACCCTGCAAGGGTTCTGGCGCAGTAGCAGATGTAGAAGGCTGAGGGACTGAAGACTGCTGGAAAGAAGATGCTGGATGAGACGTCTACTCTCACATTCTACCTCCTTAGCACGCTCCTGGAAGCGCAGATCAATCCGGGTGGCCAGGGAAATAAGTTAATCCAGGGTAGAGGGAACATCCCAACTGGCCAGTTCATCCTTAATTTTTCCAGAGAGACCCTCCCAAAAGGCGGCAACTGAAGCCTCATAATTCCAGCACATTTCAGAAGCACGGGTCCGGAACTGGACTGCATACTGGCCCACGGACTGACTTCCTTGGCGCAGCCGCAGTATAGAAGTCGCTGCTGAGGTGGTGCGCCCTGGCTTGTCAAACACCCTACGGAAAGACTCTACGAAGGCCTGTAGATTCATAACAACTGGGTCACTCCTCTACCAGAGTGGGTTGATCCAGGCCAGGACTTCTCCTGTAAGGCGACTTTGGCTCGGTCACAAATGAACTGATGTGGCATCAGCTCAAAGTGCATAGTGCACTGATTAATAAATCCCCTGCACTGTTTAGGGTCTCCATCAAAGAGTGGTGGAGCTAACAGACGAGGACTAGAACATGGCACGTAGGGTGTCGACGGAGCTGGTGCCATGTTAGATTGCAGGGTTGGTGGGCAACAGGTCATTAAGGCGCATGTTCATATTGCACAGATAGGACAGAATTTGAACCTGACATTCTCTCTCCTGAGTCAACTCCTGGCACAGTTTGGTGAGGCTTGGTGGGTTCTGATCAGTGGAATCCATGGCCTGAGCAAACTGTTATGCAAGCAGGTGTGGACCCACTGCCCCACTGACTGGCTATACTCTGGAGGGGCGGGACTAAGCAACTACCTGGTCTTCACTAGAGCCTCTGATGGTGAGGGATAGGCTTGGGCCATTAGCGTAGTTGCCAGGTGCACTCCAGAGCAGCCACCAAGTCAGTGGCAGCTGACCAGGGGGTCAGAGATATCGGTGCAAGCTCCAAGGGGAAGTCTGAAGTCAGGGCAGGCAGTGATCAAGCAAGGTCCTTAAATGAAGTCCGAGGTCAGAGGCAGGCGGCAAATAAGCAATGTCCGTAAACAAAGTCCGAGGTCAAAGGCAGGCAGCAAACGAGCAAAATCCGATAATTCCAAAAGCAGGGTCCGGTACACAGCAAAGCAGAACTTGAAAAACACCTTCACACTTGGAACTAGACAAGCTAGTGACCATGAGTTGCTCAGGCATCTTCCTGGGGCAGGAAGCGCCTTTAAATACTTCCTGCAATCCATCCATAGGCTGGTTAGACAGAGGGCGTGTACGTGCTGCCTCACAAGGGAGGAGAGACACACCCATGCAAGCCCTAACAAGCAGTACAGGTCTCCAGCAGGAAGTAAGCTCTGGCATGGAGCAACAGTTAAGCTACCTGCTTCCCGCACGTGTCAGCACGGCGCATGGCAGCAGGAGGGAAAGAGGGAGCCCGGACCACTGGGCTAACAACAATGGCTTTATTTGTTCTGTCCCTCGCTGAGATCTTCAAAAAAAGACTTTTTAAATGTATGCTAATGAGGTTCGGCAAGTGCTCAGGAGCGGCGTTACTGCAGCAAGTGCCCAGGCCCCGGATATGTGCCCAGAAAACCACACCTCTTTCACCCCTCTGGACTGCCCTTGTTTCCTATTATTACCTCTCCCTCCCAGATCTCACACCTGCACCCACGGGCGGAGGGGACGGGGGGGTCGGATCCCCCCCAGGAAATAATGCGGGGGGGGACAGGTATGCAAAAATCCCCCCCAGCTGCAGCAGGGCAATGTGTGCGGCGGTGGCAGGGCACAAGGAGATGAACGCTTCCATTGTGGAAGCATTCATTTCCATAGTCATCTGTATCGCCGTCCTCAGGACAGCAATACAGATGGCTGTGCTGCGGAGCAGTAGAGGGAGAGGCGTCTCCCTTCCCTGCTCCTCTGATAGGCTGCAGGCCTAGTGCCGGCAGCCTATCAGATGTTAGCACAGGCGGCGCGATGACGTCATTGCGCCGTCTGTGAGCCGTAGAGCGCGGGACACAGGCCGGAAGAGGCCTGCACCGCAACGCTGTGATGGATGGAGGTAAGTATAAGTGTCTTGTTTTGTGTGTGTGTGTTTTTTTTTTTAAACCGGACCCACTGGCCCATAAGGGGGGGGGGAGAGATTTTTGGCACTTGGGGGGGGGGGCGGAGAGATTTGAGGGTGGGCGGGGACACAGGGGCCCCATAAG
This sequence comes from Bufotes viridis, assembly GCA_033119425.1. Classification (NCBI taxonomy): domain Eukaryota; kingdom Metazoa; phylum Chordata; class Amphibia; order Anura; family Bufonidae; genus Bufotes; species Bufotes viridis. Next base: position 488,969,744 of record CM065591.1, read on the forward strand.
TGCTGTCCCCCCCAGATTTTAGGGGCTTCCTACGCCCATGCCTGCACCGCCGGCACATGCACAGTCCAACTACCTGTTCCTCTGCCCATAATGGGCACAGCAGTGCGCAGGTGCGGGACAAGCGTGGAGCAGTGCAGGCATGAGATCTGGGAGAAGGAGGGGGAGGTAATATTAGGAAACAAGGGTGGGCCAGAGGGGTGAAAGAGGTGTGGTTTTCTGGGCACTTATTGCAGTAACGCCGCCCCTGGACACTTGCCGCACCTCATTAGCATAAGTTTAAAAAGTCTTTTTTTTTTAAGATCTTGGTGAGAGACAGAACAAATAAAGGTACCATTCTAATGAGGGCAAAGTAGTTAAGGGGGTGGGGTGCTGTGGAGGTCACTGTTAAGGGGGCAGGGTGCTGTGGAGGTCACTGTTAAGGGGGCAGGGTGCTGTGAAGGTCACTGTTAAGGGGGCAGGGTGCTGTGGAGGTCACTGTTAAAGGGGCGGGGTGCTGTAGAGGTCACTGTCATGGGGGATACTGTTGATATCTTTTAATGACACACACAAACATTGAATAAAAAAGATAAAATATACCCGGGCGAAGCCGGGTCCTTCTGCTAATACGGTATATATATATAACTTGCCTGTAGCCGTTCTATTTACCAATTAAGAGACCAGTAAAATGCCTTTATTCTGACAGCGCCTTCATTACTGGCATCGGGGCCGATGAATAATTCATTGACACCTATTGATATGGCGGACGCCGCTGGTAACTGTGGGTAGCATCTTCTCTGTATCTCGTAGAATCCTTTCTGCACTCTTCCAGTACAGTAGCCTGAATACGCGTCTCCATGACAACGGTTATAACAAGAGTATCAGGACATTGGACGCCTTTAGCACGAGCGGGTCACGAAGGAGTCAGGCACGTGTAGGTTGTAATTAAGGGAAACATATTGTACGTCCTGATTGCAGTGGAAACTGCTTATTACATGAGCGCGATCCTCCTGCTGCTGCTCGCGGAACGTTATCCGATGCCACAGTAAACGCCGCGTTATCTAGGTTTGCAAGAACGCTCGCCGCCAGTCAGAATTGCTGTAAATAAAAGGGCAAGTTGTCACAGAAAACAGCAACTTAAGAAAAGGTTAGCAGCTCTGCCCTTTCATTTATCCTCCTTGGTCATCACCTGTTAAAAATTATATCATTTAACCCTTCTTTTTTTTTTCTTAAAGGGGTTTAATAAAAAACGCCCCTTTTTCATCTGACCCCCTCCTCTTCTGTGAGTGGACCAATTGGACCCAGCCTGTTCAGAAGTATGTGGACTTTCCTCCTAATTAGGTCTCATGCACACGACCCTAGTTGTTTTGTGGATCTGCAAAATACGAATACTGGCCGTGTGCATTCCGCATTTTGCGGAATGGAACGTTGAGCCCCTATAGCAATAGAACAGTCCTATCCTTGTTTGCTGAACGGACAGGCAGACATACGGACACGTAATGCACATGGAGTCATTTCAGTTTTTTTGCAGCCCCATTGAAGTGAATGGTTCCACGTATGGGCTGCAAAAAAACCCAAAAAAAAACGTATCGGTTCGCGTGCATAAGCCCTTATTGAGTTGAGATGTTTTATCCACATCCGTTGCACAGAGGTGAACACAGCCATGTAATCTGCCTCTGGAAGTGGCATCAGCAGAAGAACTGTGCATCATGTAAGGCCTTGTTCACACGTCCCTTTCTGTTTTGCAGACAAAAATACTCAGACCGCTTTGCATGAGAGTACTGCATCTGCTAAGGTCTGTGTTTATTCACACAGTTGATGCATTTTGGGGGGGCTTCAACCGTTTTGATTTGTTTTTTATACAGTGAATCAGTGAAAAAAACAACAAGGTTTTCGCCGACCCATAGACTTGCATGGACTTGTTTGGGCTGCAAGACGGGTCAAACTTATGCATGCTTCCGTTTTTTTCATGCTAAGCCTCGGTCATGGTAACTACACATATGTGTGAATTGTGGGGAGTCGCTCTGGTAGACAGCGGTGCGGGTGCAGTACCGAGGCAAAACAAAGAGTCCAGGATGTGCAATAAACAGTGTTTTATTCACACTTGCACACCATAAATGAAAAAACAGTCTCTTTGGTGACAGTTCACACACAACGGAAATAACGTGGCAAAACAAAAACAGGCCAACACAGGTTCAGTCACCTGGGAGGTGTAGGTGCAGGTTCGCACCACGCTGTCGGCCCAGCCGCAGGAGAATCCAGCTTCAGGTAGCCAGGAACAAAACACCTCCTTGCTGAGCTCTTTCCTCCAGGACAGAGAACTCCTCAGCCCTGTTAGCAGCTCCAGGATAATCACCACCTCCAGCTGCTGAGCTGGCTGAGCTTTTAAACCCAGCCCAAAACCAGGACTGGGTCGTGGGGAGCAGCCACCCACCCTACACTTTAGCTGCTCCCGGTAAGAGCCGGCCCGGATCGGCTTTGCAGCCATGCTATTTAAACTCTGTCAGTAGCACTAGCTGCTGCTGACATCAACAAAAACAGGCTCTTACCTCACCGAGGCTATGAACCTCGGTGACACATACCTGCCATCCACGACGGCACCCTGCACCTTACCACACCCCCTTTGTTCAACCCTGAGGGGTGGACACATGTGAGGCAGTGGACGCGGAAAGGGCATCTGCATTTCCCTGCAAGCGACCTGCCCTATGTTCCACGGAGAACTTGAAATTTTGAAGGGATAGGAACCACCTGGTGACCCGAGCATTCCTCTCCTTGGCCTGACTCATCCATTTGAGGGGAATGGTCGGTCACCAGACGGAATCTCCTCCCTAACAGGTAGTAGCGGAGAGATTCGAGTGCCCACTTGATAGCCAGGCACTCCCTCTCCACTATACTATATCTGGACTCGGCGGGACTGAGCTTACGGCTCAGGAAGACAACGGGATGTTCTTCCCCGTTGACCTCCTGCGACAGTACCGCACCGAGGCCTACCTCCGAGGCGTCGGTCTGTACGACAAACTCCTTGTTGAAGTCGGGTGTCACCAAAACCGGGGACCCACACAGGGCCGACTTCAACGCGGAGAAAGCCTCCTCCGCCTTCTCACTCCAGCTAACCCTCCCAGACTTTCGCCCCTTCAACAGGTCTGTCAATGGCGCTGCTATTGTGGCAAAGTGGGGCACAAACCTCATGTAGTAACCTACAATCCCCAGGAACGACTTTACCTGCCTGGTGGTGACCGGTCGGGGCCAGCTACGAATGGCCTCTACCTTAGTTACCTGAGGTTTGATGACTCCCGCCCAATTACATATCCCAGATATTTGGTCTCTTCCAACCCAATCGCACACTTTTTGGATTGGCGGTTAGTCCAGCTTTCCTCAGGGCATCCACTACCGCCTGCACCTTGGGTAAATGGCTTTCCCAGTCGGTGCTGTGGATGACTACATCATCTAAGTAGGCCGAGGCGTACCGACGATGTGGTCGCAGCACTATGTCCATTAACCTCTGGAAAGTGGCGGGGCGCCATGCAGGCCAAAGGGTAACACCTTGTAGTGATACAGGCCCTCGTGGGTAACAAACGCGGTTTTTCCTTAGCCGCCTCCGTTAAGGGTACCTGCCAGTACCCTTTAGTGAGGTCCAGCACAGAAAAATAACGGGCTTGTCCTAAATTTTCAACCAGCTCGTCTACTCGGGGCATGGGATACGCGTCAAACTTGGATACTTCATTTAACTTGCGAAAGTCGTTGCAGAACCGCAACGTCCCATCCGGCTTGGGTATTAGGACTATGGGACTGGCCCACTCACTTTTCGACTCCTCAATGACATCGAGCTTCAACATTAACTGCACTTCCTCCGCGATGGCCCGCCGCCGAGCCTCGGGTACCCGGTATGGTTTTAACCGGACCTTGGCCTGAGGCTCAGTGACGATGTCTTGTCGGATGAGAGACGTGCGGCCAGGGAGGTCCGAGAACACATCCGTGTTCCGACTGAGGAACTCCCTGACTTCCTGAACTTGTTTGGAAGACAGGCTGTCTGCAATTTTTACCGTGGTTACGGCTTCACAGGCCTCGAACTGTGGGGCTGGACCCTTTTCACCTAGAAGCCCTGGCCGGGGGCTGTGGCCGTCGGCCGCGTCCCTATCTTTCCACGGCTTAAGTAAATTCACGTGGTACACCTGCTCCGGCTTGCGCCGCCCTGGCTGGTGTACCTTGTAATTCACTTCCCCTACCTTCTCGATCACCTCATAGGGGCCCTGCCACCTAGCTAGGAATTTGCTGTCAAGGGTGGGTACCAGAACCAAAACCCGATCTCCCGGATTGAAGTCCCGTACCCGAGCCTGACGGTTGTACACCCTACTCTGGGCTTGTTGTGCTGCCTCCATATGCTCCCGGACCAAGGGCAACACCCTTTCCATCTGTTCCTGCATCTGGGCGACATACTCAATGACACTTTTGTGGGGGACAGGCTGTTGTTCCCATGCTTCCTTGGCGATATCCAACAGGCCCCGAGGGTGTCTGCCATAAAGCAGTTCGAAGGGCGAGAACCCAGTAGAGGCCTGGGGTACCTCTCGCACTGCGAACATGAGATAGGGCAGAAGCAGATCCCAGTCCTTCCCATCTCTAGACACCACCCTTTTTAACATATTTTTTAGAGTTTGGTTAAACCTCTCAACAAGACCGTCTGTTTGCGGATGGTAAACGGACGTCCGTAACTGCTTTATACGCAACAATTTACACAGTTCCTTCATTACTTTGGACATAAAAGGGGTCCCTTGGTCTGTCAGAACCTCTTTTGGCAGGCCCACACGGGAAAACATCTCCATTAACTCTTTGGCAATGAGTTTAGCTGAGGTATGTCGCAGAGGCACCGCCTCCGGATACCGAGTGGCATAGTCGAGAACTACCAGAATGTGTTGGTGGCCCTTAGCAGACTTTGGTACAGGCCCAATTAAATCCATAGCAATTCGCTCAAACGGTACTTCAATAATTGGCAGAGGTACCAGAGGACTACGGAAATGTGGCTGGGGGCTAGTTACCTGACAGGTTGGACAGGACTTACAATAATTTTCTACTTCCTTGAACACACTGGGCCAATAAAACCGCTGCAGTATGCGGTCCTGGGTTTTCTGCCACCCCAGGTGTCCCCCAAGAACATGTTGGTGGGCAAGCTCCATGACAAGCTTGCGATACGCTGTGGGCACCACCAACTGTTCAACAGGTTCACCTCGGATTTGGTTCACCCGATACAACATATCCTGCAGAACAATAAATCGTGGGAACATTAATTCAGCCCCTGGTTTCTGGGGTTTACCATCAATTTCCAGCACATTCTCCCAGGCCCTGGTTAGGGTTTGGTCCCGGTGTTGTGCGGTCCCAAAATTTTCCCGGAGACATTGAGGTCTGCCAACTCAGGTCCCGGTGGCAAGTCCTCCGTGTCTCCCACCATTACACTCAGTGGGGTTGTCTCCCCACTACCGCTGCAGCAGTGGTCACCCCTACCGCTGGCCCTTCAGACTCGGGCTCCCAGGGTTCTGGCCTTCCAGGGGTATCAGGCCACTCTGCTAGGGTTACCCCTGTCTCAGGGCTATTAGTCACTTTCATCTCAGGCCACAGCGACGGAAAACCAGGGAAGTCTCTCCCAATTATTAGTTCATAGGGCAGCTTTGTGGAGATCGCCACTTCACAAGTCCAGGTGCCGACCGCCGTGGACAGAGACATTACAGCAGTGGGATAGTCCTTTAAGTCTCCGTGTATGCACACCACACCCACTGTCCGGCCCGTATACTGGGTGGGCTGTACCAGGGCAGCACTTACCAGGGTTACCAGGCTCCCTGAGTCCAACAGCGCCACTGCCAGGTTATCCCCGACTTGCACCTGGCACAGATGACGATTGTCTATTGTCCCGGGGATGCCGGTCGCACACAGTCTCCGGGCATACATGGAAGCCCGGTACCCATAATTAGTCTCCATGGGTTCCCCCCACTGTGGACAGTTGGCCCTTATGTGTCCAGGCTCCCGACACTGCCAGCAGACCACTGGGGATGGATCTGCAAGGGGTACATCCCGGGCGGGTTTGGCCGGCCGCCGGGACTGGGGTGGAGATTTCCGGGGTTTGACTGGCCCCCTCCCAAAAGAACCCCCCTGCAGGTTTCTGGTGGCCTCATATCGCTCCACCAGGTCGACCATCTCAAGGGCATCGGTGGGGGATACCTGGCCGATCCAGTGTTGAAGGGGGTAAGGCAAGGCCCTCCAAAACATGTCAGCCAGCAGCCGGTCCAGCATAGCAGTCGGACTTAGAACCTCAGGCTGCAGCCATTTTTGCAACCTGTGCAGCAACTCATAGTACTGCGGCCTGGCGGGTTCAGCCACTTTGAAGTCCCACTGGTGGACCCGCTGAGCCCGGACCAACACGTTTACCCCCAGTCTGGCCAGGATCTCCCCCTTCACCGTGGAATAGTCAGCAGCCTGGTCGTCTGCCAAATCAAAAAAAACTTGCTGGGGTCCGGATGCCAGGAACGGAGCAACCACATCGGCCCACTGGTCACGGGGTAGCTTTTCCCTCATGGCGACCTTCTCGAAAACCGCCGGGTACGTCTCAACGTCGTCTGCGGGGGTCATTTTTGGGATCGCCGCACGGACCGCTTTCCGGGCATCATGGACGTGGTGGGACGCTCCTGCCGCCTGTAACGCCATCACATGTTGTAGCAATAACTGGTTGGTCTCCCGCTGCTGCACGTTAGCCTCTATGAGAGCCTTCACAGCAGCCTCCATGTTGCCAGAAACTCCTGCTTGCAGCTTTGCTGGCTTAATATATTCCATGCACTTTAGAAAAACAAAACTTCGGCGTTCACGCCAGCCTCACTGCGCATGCCCGCATCCGACACCAAATGTGGGGAGTCGCTCTGGTAGACAGCGGTGCGGGTGCAGTACCGAGGCAAAACAAAGAGTCCAGGATGTGCAATAAACAGTGTTTTATTCACACTTGCACACCATAAATGAAAAAACAGTCTCTTTGGTGACAGTTCACACACAACGGAAATAACGTGGCAAAACAAAAACAGGCCAACACAGGTTCAGTCACCTGGGAGGTGTAGGTGCAGGTTCGCACCACGCTGTCGGCCCAGCCGCAGGAGAATCCAGCTTCAGGTAGCCAGGAACAAAACACCTCCTTGCTGAGCTCTTTCCTCCAGGACAGAGAACTCCTCAGCCCTGTTAGCAGCTCCAGGATAATCACCACCTCCAGCTGCTGAGCTGGCTGAGCTTTTAAACCCAGCCCAAAACCAGGACTGGGTCGTGGGGAGCAGCCACCCACCCTACACTTTAGCTGCTCCCGGTAAGAGCCGGCCCGGATCGGCTTTGCAGCCATGCTATTTAAACTCTGTCAGTAGCACTAGCTGCTGCTGACATCAACAAAAACGGGCTCTTACCTCACCGAGGCTATGAACCTCGGTGACACATACCTGCCATCCACGACGGCACCCTGCACCTTACCACAGAATAAACACATTAAAATCAATGGATCCATTCGCTGTCCACAGAAAACAGATGCAGAACATGAATCAGAATCGGAACGCCTAAGATTTCTAGTGAATTCGTTTTTGTTTTTTTTAAATTAAAGCAGTTGTGTCACAAAACATATTCTACATTTTTCAAACCAACACTTTTGTAATTGCATGTAATTAAAAATGTAGTATACCCAGTGAGCTATTCAATAAAATGTATATGTATAGCGCCACCTGCTGTTTGTTCTTTTCCTTATTTTTTATCCACCTCACTGAGCTGGCTGAATGCGCTCAGTTTGAATCTTCATTTACCACCAGCATGTGTTCTGTTAGAAGCTGTGGCAGTTTCAGGGAGAGAGCAACAGCAGAAAGGACATGCTCCCTGAACTGCCTTAGATAATCTAGCAGAACTATCTCTGACTCCATGTGAGGTACAGGGCTGGTTGAAGCTTTATAAGAAAGAGATTGTCATGTATTATATGATGTCTGATTTTTATTCTCTACGGCTATCATGGCATAACCCCTTTAGGCGGAAGAAATTTTAATGAAAAAAAATCCACTTTATCAGAAGACTTCTATGTCACTAAAATGGAATAGGTGCTTCATAAATATGTCACTTGTTCTGACCACCATTTTTCTAAATCTATTAAAGCCAGACAACTGGCATATAAATACACTAAAATCTCCTGCTTCCCTTATATTACAAAGCTGACTGCCTGCAGCCACCACTAGGGGGAGCTCAGAGCATAGGAATGTGTACAGTTACCATAATCATCTGTTTGCACTGAGCTCCCTTTAGTGGTGGTTTTACATCTGTAGAAGAAAGAGGAAGGAGTTCAGTACTGGGCTTCCCGGACCCCGTAACAGTTGTGTGGTCTGCCTCCATTGAAGGTCTATCGTTGCTGGATGGTCGTACCCTACAGACAGCCACACAGATTACATGAATGTTGGCCGAACCCGATGATCTAACGTGTATGTGAATGTCCCAGATTGGGCTGTTGGATTTCAACATGCCTGATCCTTTTTATTATCAAGAGATAAGCCTCCACAGGAGTTTGGCAGTGACCTCTGCCTCTTGAGAACACATGCACACTTGACCAAGCCAAGCGTGCATGTCTATGCAGGGCCGGGAGGAATAGCTCTCAAATTAATGAGCATTCAGCCGACAGCTATCTAACATGTATTCAGGGCCGGCAAACTGGGCAAATGCCCAGGGCCCCCTGCTTCTGCTGTTAACGTCCCTGTTAGTGAGGTAAGGAAGCAGGTGGACATTTTTTTTGTTGGGAAAGGAAACACTAAGGCCTCTTTCACACGGGCGTCACGTTTGACGCCGGGATAGGATGCGGGTGCGTTGCGGGAAAATGCGCGATTTTTCCGCGCGTGTGCAAACTTTTGTAATGCGTTTTGCACGCGCGTGTGAAAAATCCCCATGTTTGGTACCCAGACCCGAAGCCGGACTTCATCACTGAAGTCCGGTTTCGGGTTGAGTATTCTGGAGAATTTATTATTTTCCCTTATAACATGGTTATAAGGGAAAATAATAGCAGTCTCAACAAAGAATGCTTTTTAGAATGTTGATTAAGTGGTTAAAAATAAAAAACTTAACTTACCTTAGCCACTTGATCGCGTAGTTGGCGATCTCTCTTCTCTCTTCAAGCTTTAGCTGCAGTCTAAAGGACTTGTGGTGACGTCACATCACATGGTCCAATCACATGGTCCATCACCATGGTAAGATAGACCATGTGATTGGACCATGTGATGTGACGTCATCACAGGTCCTTTAGCTGGTAGCTAAAGCTTGAAGACAGAAGAGAGATCACCAACTATGCGATCAAGTGGCTAAGGTAAGTTAAGTTTTTTATTTTTAACCCCTTAATCCACATTTTACAAAGCATTCTTTATTGAGAATGCTATTATTTTCCCTTATCAATCGCGTTTCCGAAAAAAATAGAACATGTCCTATTTTTGTCCGCAATAGCGGACAAGAAAAGGCATTTTCTATGTTGTGCCGGCGATGTGCGGTCCACAAATTGTGGAACGTACATCGCCGATGTCCGTGTTTTGCGGATCCGCGGATCCACAAAACACACGCAGACGTGTGAATGGGCCCTTAGGCTACATGCACATGACAGTTGTTTTTTGCTGTCTGCAAATCGGGATCCGAAAAATAAAACTGATGGTCCATCAGTTTTTTTTGGAGGATTCCTTTGTTTTCACAGATCCCTTGTAATAAATACCTATCCTCGTCCGTAAATGAGAAAAAAGTATGACATGCACTACTTTTTTTGCTAAAGGGAAACACGGACAATGGACGTGGAATACAAATGGATGAACTGTCAGCATTTTTTTGCTGACCCATTGAAATGAATGGGTTCCTATCCTGTCCGCAAAAAAACCTGAAATGGAAGCCGAGAAAAACAACTGTCGTGTACACACCCTTAGGCCTCATGCACACGACCGTTTTTTTATGCTGTCCGCAAAAAGGGGTTCCGTTGTTCAGTGATCCGTGTCCGTTTTTGCCTTCCGTTGTGTTTCCGTGTGTCTTCCGTTTTTTTTTAAGGGAAATGACCCAAAAGATTTTACCAAAAGACAGGCTGACAATGTTTCCCAAGTGCCTGCCAAGGGATCCGCAAAAAAAACGGACACGGAACGCGGATGACACACGGATGGCCATCTGCATTTTTCACGGACCCGTTGACTTGAATGGGTTCGTGAACCGTTTTTCACGGACAAGAATAGGACAGGTTATATTTTTTTGACGGACTGGAATCACGGACCACGGACGCGGAGGACAAACGGTGCATTTGCCGAGGTTTCCACGGACCCATTGAAAACCAATGGGTCCGCAGAAAATCACGAAAAACGGAGCAACGGACACGGAATCAAACAACGGTCGTGTTTATGAGGCCTTAAACTAATACTTTGTTGAAGCAGCTTTTGATTTTCTTACAGCACTCAGTCTTTTTGGGTATGAGTCTATCAGCATGGCATATTTTGACTCTTATATGAAATGTGACTGGGCACACTCAGGGAACCCGGACCATAGAGAAGTAATCTGAAAATGTAATCAGAATTAATATAAAAGTTTATTCAGAGTTAAAAATTAATAAAAATATATACACGCAAAAATCGCACTTTGGAAGGTGCAAATAGCTAGAATAGCAGCAGGTATGTGCAAATAAGCAATTAAACAGTATGCATTGGATATATAAATAAACTGTATCTATTGGATATAATGGATGCCAGCTGATTACTGCAACCGAATGGATAGAAAGCTGAATGGATAGTAAACTGATCTATGCGCACTTGGATAAATGTTGCCAAAGGTTTTGCGCAAATGCGTGTTCCACCAGGAGTCAGAGGATCTTGTGACGATCTCCTGGATTAAAAAACAGTAGACCTGGATCCCAAGTCCATACGTCAGTCAATGTATCCAGAGGGATCCCTAACAATATGAAAGCGTTCAAGTCCGGAGCAGCGTCCTGCTCCCAATAGTATGTGGCGGCGTCCCGTCACTACTTATTGAATACAGTTTGTAACTACCAGAGTAGATCTTACCCAACCGCAGGATAGCTTGGTCCCCTCCGGTGTGGTCTCCTTCGGTATAGTATCCACCTCGGTCTCGGGGATCTTACTTTGTAGCAGCGGACGTCCGGTCAACGCTCTCCCGCTTGGGTAACACGTGTTATCTCTTTTTAGGCCGGCGTCCGAGCGGTTTTCTGCGGTTGGTAGTAGTAGTATAATTCTCCGGTTTATTATGATAGGGGATCCTTCTCATGCGGTCTTTTAATCATAGGGAAATACACCAAACGCGTTTCGGGGTTTTACATTTCACCCCTTCCTCAGTGGTGACTATTTCCCTGTAAATATCCCTCTTATATAGGGGTTAATGTCATTCAAAAACTCTGGACTGGATTGGAAATCTTCCATTCTTAAGACAATAAGTGGAAAATTCCAATCTCTCTTAACCTCACACCTCCCATCGGGTAGCTGTCTTCCTTTCATTATCCAATGTCAGTATTGGCAGCATATAATAACGCACAATTCCATAAAACATATATAACAATATATATAAAATATAAGAAGCAACATTCAATTTAAAAATGCTCACATACGATTGTTATTGAGAAACCTCTCTATATCAGGCAACAAAAAACGCTATAATAGTTATAATGCGTTTTCTATGCGTTTTTGATGCGATTTCAATAAAATGGTGGAAAAATGTTGAATTATGATTTGCACTCTAATTTACATGATTAAAAAAGGAGAACTGGCAGTTCTCCTTTTTTAATCATGTAAATTAGATTGCAAATCATAATTCAACATTTTCCACCATTTTATTGAAATCGCATCAAAACGCATAGAAACGCATTATAACTATTATAGCGTTTTTGTTGCCTGATATAGAGAGGTTCTCAATAACAATCGTATGTGAGCATTTTTAAATTGAATGTTGCTCTTATATTTTATATATATTGTTATATATGTTTTATGGAATTGTGCGTTATTATATGCTGCCAATACTGACATTGGATAATGAAAGGAAGACAGCTACCCGATGGGAGGTGTGAGGTTAAGAGAGATTGGAATTTTCCACTTATTGTCTTAAGAATGGAAGATTTCCAATCCAGTCCAGAGTTTTTGAATGACATTAACCCCATATAGAGGGATATTTACAGGAAATAGTCACCACTGAGGAAGGGTGAAATGTAAAACCCGAACGCGCTTGGTGTATTTCCCTATGATTAAAAGACCGCATGAGAAGGATCCCCTATCATAATAAACCGGAGAATTATACTACTACTACCAACCGCAGAAACCGCTCGGACGCCGACCTAAAAGAGATAACACGTGTTACCCAAGCGGAGAGCGTTGACCGGACGTCCGCTGCCAAGTAAGATCCCCGAGACCGAGGTGGATACTATACCGAAGGAGACCACACCGGAGGGGACCAAGCTATCCTGCGGTTGGGTAAGATCTACTCTGGTAGTTACAAACTGTATTCAATAAGTAGTGACGGGACGCCGCCACATACTATTGGGAGCAGGACGCTGCTCGGACTTGAACGCTTTCATTGTTAGGGATCCTCTGGATACATTGACTGACGTATGGACTTGGGATCCAGGTCTACTGTTTTTAATCCAGGAGATCGTCACAAGATCCTCTGACTCTGGTGGAACACGCATTTGCGCAAAACCTTGGCAACATTTATCCAAGTGCGCATAGATCAGTTTACTATCCATTCAGCTTTCTATCCATTCGGTTGCAGTAATCAGCTGGCATCCATTATATCCAATAGATACAGTTTATTTATATATCCAATGCATACTGTTTAATTGCTTATTTGCACATACCTGCTGCTATTCTAGCTATTTGCACCTTCCAAAGTGCGATTTTTGCGTGTATATATTTTTATTAATTTTTAACTCTGAATAAACTTTTATATTAATTCTGATTACATTTTCAGATTACTTCTCTATGGTCCGGGTTCCCTGAGTGTGCCCAGTCACATTTCATATTATTTTGCATCTGGTTTAGTGGGTGTGACTAACCGACTTGGTGCACCTCATTTGATCTCACTTGTCCTTGTGCGACTTTTTTATTTTTATATTTTGACTCTTCTTTGCAAAAACCCTCCAAATCTGTCAGATTGCGAGGGCATCTCCTGTGCACGGCCCCCTTCAGATCACCCCACAGATTTCCAATCGGATTCAGGTCTGGGCTCTGGCTGGGCCATTCCAAAACATTAATCTTCTTCTGGTGAAGCCGTTCCTTTGTTGATTTGGATGGATGCTTTGGGTCGTTGTCATGCTGAAAGATGAGGGTCCTCTTCATGTTCAGCTTTCTAGCAGAAACCTGAAGGTTTTGGGCCAATATTGACCAGTATTTGGAACTGTTCATAATTCCCTTTATCTTAACTAAGGCCCCAGTTCCAGCTGAAGAAGACCAGCCCCGCAGCCTGATGCTGCCCCCGCCATGCTTCACTGTGGGGATGTTGTTCTTTTAGTGATGTGCAGGGCTGTTTTTGCGCCAAACATATATTTTGGAATTATGGCCAAAAAGTTCCACCTTGGTTTCATCAGACCATAACACCTTTTCCCACATGCTGGGAGACTTCAGATGTGTTTTTGTAAAATGTAGCCTGGCTTGGATGTTTTTCTGGTAAGAAAAGGCTTTCGTCTTGCCGTTCTGCCCCATAGCCCAGACATATGAAGAATACGGGAGATTGTTGTCACATGGACCACACAGCCAGTACTTACCAGATATTCCTGCAGCAACTTTACCCTAGGTTCACACCTGAGCGTTTTACAGCGCGTTCAAACGCGCTGTAAAACGCTCAACACATGAAAACCAATGCATCCCTATGGGAGTGGTTCACACTTGATCGTTTTACAGCGCGTAAAAACGCGCTGTAAAACGCCCGACGCATAAGCTCGTTCAGGAGCGTTTTTTTGGGCGTTTGTCGCGCTTTTCCTCCCATAGACTTCAATGGGAACGCGTGTAAAACGCGCGTTAAGGCGTAGATATGCCATTGTCTATTGGTCTCCAGAATCACGAACGCGCGTATGACGCGCGTTTCCTATTTGCAAAAACGCGCTAAAATAGGCACGACAAAAACGCGCGTAAAACACGCGTTTCAAAAATGCTCAGGTCTGAACCCAGTGTTAATGTTGCTGTAGGCATCTTGGTCGCCTCCCAGACCAGTTTTCTTCTCGTCTTTTGATCAGTTTTGGAGGGACGTCCAGTTCTTGGTGATGTCACTGTTGTGCCATATTTTCTCCACTTGATGATGACGGTCTCCACTGTGTTCCATGGTATATCTAATGCCTTGGAAATTCTTTTGTACCCTTCTCCTGACTGTTACCTTCTAAGGCTACATGCACACGACCGTTGCCTGCCTCCGCGTCCGCTCCTCCTTGAAATTTTGCGTCCATCAAAAAAAACGGATGACGGACCGTTCTTTTTTACGGATCCGATTTTTATGGCAGATCCATTGTAAAAATGCCTATCCTTGTCCGCAAACGTGAAAAAAATAGGACATGCACTATTTTTTTGATGGAATGAAAACACGGATCACGGATGCGGAACAAAAACGGTTGACCATCCGCATTTTTTGACGGACCCATTGAAATGAATGGGGAAGCATCCTATCCGTGAAAAAAAACGGAACGGACATGGGAACAAACAACGGTCGTGTGCATGGGGCCTAACAGTGAAATCCCTCTGATGCTTTGGAAGCTCTCTGTGGACCGTGGCTTTTGCTGTGGGATGCGACTAAGAAAATTTCAGGAAAGACCAACTAGAGCAGCTGAACTTTATTTGGGGTTAATCAGAGGCGCTGTAAGTGATGACCGGTGTATGCTGACTCCTATTTAACAGGATTTACAGGAGCTACATCCCCAGTTATAAGAGGGTGTGCACACTTATGCAACCACATTATTTTATTTTTTTTAGTTTTCTTCCCTCTACCTAAAAAATTCAGTTTGTTTTCCAATCGAGTTTTACAGTTTATAGGTCACATTAAAGGTGGAAAAAGTTCTGAAATGATATATCTATGTCTTATTTTTTTACAGCACAGAAACCTGACATTTTAACAGGGGTGTAGACTTTTTATATCCACTGTATATATATATATATATAATTTTTTATTTTTTGACAGATTAATGTATATTGCTCTATTAGTCTGTATAGAAATCACTATATCACAGTTCAGTGCTGCCACCTAGTGGTCTGAACTGGGATATACTAATAATGAGTCTGGAAGCCTAGTACAGGCTGCGGCTCAATATAAGAACAGGGTGCTTTCCCCAATCTCCGCCCGAACCAGAAGCGCGGATTTCCGGTTTTTAACACTCTCAGATGACACGGTTCGCTTTACCGCAGATCATGGACATTGGCTGCGGGTGCCTGCTGTATGAAAGAGGAGGCACCCGGTTGCTATGGTGGATGCTGGGAAGGGGTTAATAACCAAATAACGGACTGCTGTAGCTCGTGGAGGTATTTTGGGAGAGGGGGGCTCTGTATGCCTGCAAGCGGCTGGGTGAGGGAGGGTCTAGTGGTGTGCCGTGCAGGCCTGGGGTATGACAACATTCCTGTTAGGGGAGTGGGCATGTAACGCATGTGTAAGGGCTTTATGGGGTGTAAATCTGTTAGGGGGGGTGCATTTGGCGTATTCTGGGGGCCATGAAGGTGCACATCTGTGCGAGGGGCTTTATGGGGTGTAAACCTGTGAGGAGGGGTACTATACTAGGGCCAACAAAAACAAAAAGTAAATCAAGGACCAGTCTCACCCATTGCAGTATGTCCCTGCAGACGGCTCCAGTGCCCCTTTCATCCTCCGCTTCTCCCAGGTCAATGAGGAGGACCTCTGATGCTGAAGCAGAGGCAACAACTCTGTATCCTGCAGTGGTGGAGCGATGGTGCCCTCCTGTGGCCACAGGTGGTACTGCAGGTCTTCTGGCTCCCTGATGCTGTGGTCCCCTATGTTCAGATGATCCTGCTGGAGCACTTTTGATTTTGCCCAGGGCCACATTTTGTCTAAAACCGGCCCTGCGTGTATGGTGATGTTTAGACAGGTAGAGCAGGAGAATAAGGGGCACTGTTTATTGTAGGCTTCTGAAGAACGTTGTGCTAAATGTGTTGATTAGTCGCTCGCTTAGAACCAGATCTCTCGGTAACAGCCATTTGTTTTATTGTCCCTCAGTCATCATATTTTTCCTTCACACTTGCACAAGTAATTATAAAAATGCCAGATGGTAATGAACGCCTTTAGCCCCATAAAGCGTCCCGTTACTTACACGTCACAAGTGATGAATACAAAACAGCGTCTATTCTCGAATTGTCTTCCATGGTTGCCAGGTACTGTGCCATAGTCCATACCAGGGCTCAGCGTGCTACAGGACACCTGGCTGATACCAGGCAGAACCAAAGGACCGCTGCCCGGCTGTTTTAGACAGTCAGCAGCTATGGTTTTGCAGCGAGGCCCTGAGGAGCCGTGCAGAGGATGGGAGTTGTAGTGGCCCTCATGAGATCTCGTGGTGTCATGGTGTTCTACCTCAGGCTGTGACTCTCTGGGCTTTGGTGCAGTAAGAAAGGTGATGATGAGGGAACGAGGCAGAGATTGAGCATATTTCTAACCACTGTTTACAGCTGCTAAGGCCAACGGAATCGAATAAATAATCTACAATCAGAAAGAGACAGATGGACCATCTGATATGACGTCATCACAGGTCCTTTAGTTCTTAGCTGATGCAGGGAAAGAGAGGAGAGATCGCAACTACGCGATCAAGTGGCTATAACCATGTTATAAGGGAAAATAATAAAGATCTGGTCCCGTTGCTAAGCAACCATGCGGGAAAATCGCACTGCATCCGCACTTGCTTGCGGATGATTGCGATTTTCCCGCAGCCCCATTCACTTCTATGGGGCCTGCGTTGCGTGAAAAACGCACAATATAGAGCATGCTGCGATTTTCACGCAACGCAGAAGTGATGCGTGAAAATCACCGCTCATGTGCACAGCCCCATAGAAATGAATGGGTCCAGATTCAGTGCGGGTGCAATGCGTCCAGGGCCGGTGCAAGGATTTTTGCCGCCCTAGGCAAAAGAAAAGTTTGCCGCCCCCCCCCCCCCCTTAACTAACGCCAGTTCTCTCTCCCCCCCCCCCCCTTGTCATTCTCTCCCCCCTCTTGCCATTCTTCACACCCCCCCTCTTGTCATTCCCTTTCTCCCTCTTGTCATTCCCTTTCTCCCTCTTGTCATTCTCTCTCCCCTTGTCATTCTCCCCCTCTCCCCTCCTTTGTCATTCTCCCCCTCTCCCTTCTTTGTCATTCTCCCCTCTCCCCTTCTTGGTCATTCTCCCCTCTCCCCTTCTTGGTCATTCTCCCCCTCTCCCTTCTTTGTCATTCTCCCCTCTCCCCTTCTTTGTCATTCTCCCCTCTCCCCTTCTTTGTCATTCCCCCCTCTCCCCTTCTTTGTCATTCCCCCCTACCTCTAGTGTAGCGCGGTCGAAGTTATGCTGCACGGGTACAGGAGCTTTAGTTTCCTGTACTCGAGGGGACTGACATGAAGTGCACACTGTGTGCGCACTTCATGTCAGTCCGGCCGGGTACAGGAGACAGATGCTCCTGTACCCGCGGACCTTAAACAGCTCGGCCACGCTACAATGAGGAACTGACAGGAGGGAGCGCTGAGCGCTTCCCTCCTGTCAGCTCCTCTCTTCATGCTGCGCCCGGGCGGTGCGCCCTCATGGACGCACCAGCCCGGGCAGTGCTGCAGCCGCCAGAGGCTCTATACAGAGCGCTCGGGCGGCTGCAGCATGAGGCAGGGCCGGCGCTCCTACGCGGCGCTCTACGCGGCTGCCTATTCCGCGTATAGGACGCGCCGGCCCTGAATGCGTCCTCCTCACGCATTGCACCCGCGCGGAAAACTCGCCCATGTGAAAGGGGCCTTAGGCCCCTAGGCAACAAGTGTGGCACCTCCTCCACTTAATTTTTTGGCAGGAAAGTAATACTAGCAGAATAATAGAGCAATATTGTGCTAATTGTAAATACAAGTACTGTACAGTGGCTACATACAGATGTAGCAGTTGTTAGCTTTGCGCTACTACAGCACTCTATCCTATTTCTGTAGCACTCTGATTCTAATACTGAGTGTACGAATGCTGCACAATGTAAATGGTGTAGGCGAGCTGCAGCAGTTACCCATCTGTAATAGTGCATACAGTGCCTACATAATGGTGCCATTCAGCGCCAATTTAATTGTGCCATACAGTGCTCATGTAATAGCGCTGTACAAAGCCTATAAAATATTGACATAATTTGCTAGTATGATAGTGCCATATAGTGCCCTTATGATAATGGTATACAGTGCATACTAATAGTGCTACAAATGGCCTACAAGATAATTCCATACAATGCCTATAAAATAGTGCCATACAGTGCCCTTATAATAATGTTATACAGTGCATATTAATAGTGACTACATAATAGTGCCATACCATGCCTATAAAATAGTGCCATACAATGTCTACATAAAAGTGACATGCTGTGCTAATATAATAGTGCCATACTGTGCCCTTGTAATAATGTTATACAGTGCATACTAATAGTTCCACACAGTGCCGACATGATAGTGACACAGGGGCGTAGCTAACGGCTCATGGGCCCTGGTGCAAGAGTTCAGCTTGGGCCCCTCTTCCCTGAGTGCTTTGTGTGTCTTCTTATGCGGCACAAGGGTCTTTGGGCCCCCTCAGGCTCCTGGGCCGGTAGCGACTGCTACCTCTGCACCCCCTATAGCTACGCCCCTGACACTGTGCAAATACAGTATTGCCATACAGTTCCTTTATAATATTGTTGTACAGTGCATGCTTATAGTGCTACATAGTCCCTACATAAGTGTTGTAGCATGCCCATAAAATAGTGCCATATGCCTACATAATAGTGACATGTTGTTCCAAAATTATAGTGCTATACACTGCCCTCATAATAATGTTTTACAGTTCCTACTAATAGTGCCACATAGTGTCTACATAATAGTGTCATACCAGGTCTATAAAATAGTGCTATGCAGTACCTACATGATAGTGACATACTGTGCCAACGTAATAGTGCCATACAGTGCCTTTATAATAATGATTTACAGTTCATAATAATGGTACCACATAGTGTCTACTTAATAGTGTCATACCATGTCCATAGAGTACCTACATAAAAGTAACATGATATACCTACGTAATAGTGCAATACAGTACCTACTAATAGTGTCACCCAGGGCCTACATAATAGTGCCATACAGTGCCTACATAATAGTGCCATACAGTGCCTACACAATAGTGCCAAACAGTGCCTACATAATAGTGCCATACAGTGCCTACATAATAGTGCCATACTGTGCCTACATAATAGTGCCATACAGTGACTACATAATAGTGCCATACAGTGCCTACATAATAGTGCCATACAGTGCCTACATAATAGTGCCATACAGTGCCTACATAATAGTGCCATACAGTGACTACATAATAGTGCCATACAGTGCCTACATAATAGTGCCATACAGTGCCTACATAATAGTGCCATACAGTGCACACATAATAGTGCCATACAGTGCCTACATAATAGTGCCATACAGTGCCTACATAATAGTGACATGTTGTGCCAAAATTATAGTACTATACACTGCCTTTATAATAATGTTTTACAGCTCATACTAATGGTGCCACATAGTGTCTACATA
Source organism: Bufotes viridis (assembly GCA_033119425.1). Classification (NCBI taxonomy): domain Eukaryota; kingdom Metazoa; phylum Chordata; class Amphibia; order Anura; family Bufonidae; genus Bufotes; species Bufotes viridis. The sequence continues at coordinate 488,989,455 of CM065591.1, forward strand.
ATAGTCTCAGACGATGTCTATGAGATAGAGTGCATAGAGTACCTACATAATAGTACCATACAATGCCTACATAATGGCGCTCTACAGTTTGAATATAATCGGCAGCCGACACTAATGTGAGACGACTCCACAGGGAAAAACTTCAGACAGAGCTGCGTGTCTTATGGATGGATGCATGGTTGAGCCTATGTAACATGGCCAACTGCACAGGGGCCCGGAGGACAGAGGGGCCCACCACCAGCTGAGATTGTGCCACTAGTTTTTGGACTACACACTCTCGCTGCTTGCCGCTCTCAGTTCTGCACGACGGCATCTCGTCCTCAGCCTGCCTTCTTGCATGGTGATAATCTGTCGAATGTGTGGAGTTAGACTTAAAGGGGTTGTCCAAGATTATAAGAACGTGGCTGCTTTCTTACAAAATGGGGCCACACCTGCCCATAATGTGAACGGAGCCTAGCTACAGTGCCTCAGACAGCGTGTGGACTGGTGTGGTTACATTTATGGAAGAGAGCAGCCATGTTTCTCTGTTCTTGTACCTCCCCTTTAAGACGACACTCTTCCTCCTATACAGTATAGCCCGGCAGACGGATTAGATTTATGTGTTAATGCGTAATGATTAGCAAACTCAGAGGGAAGGAAAGACGCCCAGAAGCACTTACCTTCCACATGATGCATTTAGAGGAAGGGTGGACATAATGAGTCCATTAGGTCTATAACATCTATAAAACCTCAGGGAAATAAAAAAGTTTTCTTGGCAAAAAAAAAAAGTGCCTTGGAATCTGATTTTGAAATGTGGAGTCTCACTTTAAGACTGTACTGGAGGTGCTGTAAACTAGGGGTTAATTATTAGGTTATTTCCATCTTTAAAGGGGTTGTCTGGGCAATTAAAATAAAAAATGAAAAGAAACACTAAAAATGGTGTCAAAAAATAAAATAAAAAATACCTTACCTATGTATTGCTGCTCTTGTTTCTAAACTTCCCGCTCCCTCACCGGCCTCTGTGCATCCTGACCGGGCAGAAAATTGTAAATAGCTGGACAGCCCCTTTAAAGAGGACCCATCACTATGTTGTGCCATTCCTTTATTGTTCCTCCTAGTAGTTATTAATGAATTGCTAGCAGTTTGCAATTAAGTTACAACTGGGTGTTACCAATTGGGAGTGTGTCCCTGCACAGTCAGACATCGGCAACACTGATTGGATAGCTTCAGAGTGTGCAGGGACACACCCTAAACTGGTAGCATCCATCTGGACCTTCACTGCAAACTGCTAATAATTCATTCGCAACTTCTAGCAGGAATAATAAAGGAACGGCACAATAGACCTCAGATCTGACCCCCATATCAGACCTCAGATCAGACCCCCAATATCAGACCTAAGATCAAACCCCAAATATCAGATCTCAGATTAGACCCCCAATATCAGACCTCAGATTAGACCCCCAATATCAGACCTCAGATCAGACCCCCAATATCAGACCTCAGATCAGACCCCCAATATCAGACCTCAGATCAGACCCCCAATATCAGACCTCAGATCAGACCCCCAATATCTGACCTCAGATCAGACCCCCAATATCTGACCTCAGGTTAGACCCCCAATATCTGACCTCAGATCAGACCCCCAATATCTGACCTCAGATCAGACCCCCAATGACATTAGTAAATCATTTTACGTATTTCTATACTTTTATCCATCCATTACTTCCTCCAAAAGAAAGATACAGTTCAGTGACAAATCCAGCTCTGCTACATCTGAATATATATATGGTATATATATATATATATATATATATATACATACATATATATTACATATAGCAATATTTTGGAACTTGGAGCAGCACTTAGCCGGAAGTGTAGGCGGCCATTTTGCAGGCTCGCGTATTACATGTTGTAGCTGAGCCGGTCGTGGATCACCTCTACATGTACATAGGTGTCATGTTAATGTTAAATGTACATTTATTTGCCTTTCGTGAATGATTAACACATATTAACTTTTTTTTTTTTTAAGTAAAACTTAGCATTTTTAGTGTCTCAAGACGGTGCAGAACATGATCATGTTGCCATGGCAACCACGGGGGAAATTCTGGGTTTTTCGAAGCTGACATACTTATCTCAAGTACAAATTATTTGTTTCTACTGTGTTATTACAGAGAACCCCATAGAGAGTGGGATGTGACTGAAGGGGTCCCACGTGACTTTTGAATCTCCGCCGGCTCGATTCATGTCACCTTCAAAGCAGACGGTGTCATTAAATGTGCTAATAGCGCGCGCACTCTCTGACACTACATCGTCTTCCGATGGATAAGTGGAAACGTGCAGCAGAAAATGTATCATCCCACAAGCCATCAATACCACCGGGTTCACATGCGCATGCAGGTGATTCAAGAGGCATAGTGGTGCAGCAGAGATGAGTTTGTCCTTTAATACAATTCTCTGGCCCTCGACCTGGGACTGCTGCTAACTTTCTCCATTGTTTTGTAGGAGGGCAGTTGCTGGACCCCCAGTACACCTGGGGCACCTCTACAGGGGTGGATTTGGCATTTTTGGGGCCCCGAGCATACTAATATCTACCTTGTTGTACTTCTAAGCTCTGCCCTTGAGAAAAGCTAAACTCTCATACAGTATAATTCCCTCTACATGTTCCCCTCATACAGTATAATGCCCCCTACATGTGCCTCTCATACAGTATAATGCCCTCTACATATGCCCCTCATACAGTATAATGCCCTCTACATATGCCCCTCATACAGTATAATGCCCTCTACATGTTCCCCTCATACAGTATAATGCCCCCTACATATGCCCCTTATACAGTATAATGCCCTCTACATGTGCCCCTCATACAGTATAATGCCCTCTACATGTGCCCCTCATACAGTATAATGCCCTCTACATGTGCCCCTCATACAGTATAATTTCCCCTACATGTGCCCCTCATACAGTATAATGCCCCTACATATGCCCCTCATACAGTATAATGCCCTCTACATGTGCCCCTCATAAAGTATAATGCCCCCCTACATATGCCCCTCATACAGTATAATGCCCCCTACATGTGCCCCTCATACATTATAATGCCCCTACATATGCCCCCATACAGTATAATGCCCCCTACATGTTCCCCTCATACAATATAATGCCCCCTACATGTGCCCCTCATTCTGTATAATGCCCCCTACATGTGCCCCTTATACAGTATAATGCCCTCTACATGAGCCCCTCATACAGTATAATGCCCCCTACATGTGCCCCTCATACAGTATAATGCCCCCTACATGTGCCCATCATACAGTATAATGCCCCCTACATGTGCCCCTCATACAGTATAATGCCCCCTACATGTGCCCCTCATACAGTTAAATGCCCCCTACATGTGCCCCTCATACAGTAAAATGCCCCCTACATGTGCCCCTCATACAGTATAATGCCCCCTACATGTGCCCCTCATACAGTATAATGCCCCTCTACATGTGTCCCTCATACAGTATAATGCCCCCTACATGTGCCCCTCATACAGTATAATGCCCCTACATGTGCCCATCATACAGTATAATGCCCCTACATTTGCCCCTCATACAGTATAATTTCCCTACATGTGCCCCTCATACAGTATAATGCCCATACATATGCCCCTCATACAGTATAATTCCCCCTACATGTGCCCCTCATACAGTATAATGCCCCCTACATATGCCCCTCATACAGTATAATGCCCCCTACATGAGCCCCTCGTACAGTATAATGCCCCCCTACATGTGCCCCTCATACAGCATAATGCTCTCTACATATTCCCCTCATACAGTATAATGCCCCCTACATGTGCCCCTCATACAGTATAATGCCCCCTACATATGCCCCTCATACAGTATAATGCCCCTACATGAGCCCCTCGTACAGTATAATGCCCCCTACATGTGCCCCTCATACAGCATAATGCTCTCTACATATTCCCCTCATACAGTATAATGCCCCTACATGTGCCCCTCATACAGTATAATGCCCTCTACATGAGCCCCTCATACAGTATAATGCCCTCTACATGTGTCCCTCATACAGTATAATGCCCCCTACATGAGCCCCTCATACAATATAATGCCCCCTACATGAGCCCCTCATATAGTATAATGCCCCCTACATATGTGCCTCATACAGTATAATGCCCCCTACATGTTCCCCTCATACAGTATAATGCCCCTCATACAGTATAATGCCCCCTACATGTGCCCCTCATACAGTATAATGCCCTCTACATGTGTCCCTAATACAGTATAATGCCCCCTACATGTGCCCCTCATACAGTATAATGCCCCCTACATGAGCCCCTCATACAATATAATGCCCCCTACATGATCCCCTCATATAGTATAATGCCCCCTACATATGTGCCTCATACAGTGTAATGCCCCCTACATGTGCCCCTCATACAGTATAATGCCCTCTACATGTTCCCCTCATACAGTATAATGCCCCTCATACAGTATAATGCCCCCTACATGTGCCCCTCATACAGTATAATTCCCCTACATGTGTCCCTCATACAGTATAATGCCCCCTACATGTGCCCCTCATACAGTATAATGCCCCCTACATGTGCCCCTCATACAGTATAATGCCCTCTACATGTGCCCCTCACACAGTATAATGCCCCCCTACATGTGCCCCTCATACAGTATAATGCCCTCTCTATGAGCCCCTTATACAGTATAATGCCCCCTACATGTGCCCCTCATACAGTATAATGCCCCTACATGTGCCCCTCATACAGTATAATGCCCCTTATACAGTATAATGCTCTCTACATGTGCCCCTCATACAGTATAATGCCCCCTACATGTTCCCCTCATACAGTATAATGCCCTCTACATGTGTCCCTCATACAGTTTAATGCCCTCTCTATGAGCCCCTTATACAGTATAATGCTCTCTACATGTGCCCCTCATACAGTATAATGCTCTCTACATGAGCCCCTCATACAGTATAATGCTCTCTACATGTGTCCCTCATACAGTATAATGTCCTCTACATGAGCTCCTCATACAGTATAATGCCCCCTACATGTGCCCATCATACAGTATAATGCCCCCTACATGTGCCTCTCATACAGTATAATTCCCTCTACATGTGTCCCTCATACAGTTTAATGCCCTCTCTATGAGCCCCTTATACAGTATAATGCCCCCTACATGTGCCCCTCATACAGTATAATGCCCTCTACATGTGCCCCTCACACAGTATAATGCCCCCCTACATGTGCCCCTCATTCAGTATAATGCCCTCTACATGTGTCCGTCATACAGTTTAATGCCCTCTCTATGAGCCCCTTATACAGTATAATGCCCCCTACATGTGCCCCTCATACAGTATAATGCCCTCTACATGTGTCCCTCATACAGTTTAATGCCCTCTCTATGAGCCCCTTATACAGTATAATGCCCCCCTACATGTGCCCCTCATACAGTATAATTCCCCCTACATGTTCCCCTCATACAGTATAATGCCCCCTACATATGCCCCTTATACAGTATAATGCCCCCTACATGTGCCCCTCATACAGTATAATGCCCTCTACATGAGCCCCTCATACAGTATTATGCCCCCTACATGTGCCCATCATACAGTATAATGCCCTCTACATGTGCCCCTCATACAGTATAATGCCCACTACATGTGTGCCTCATACAGTATAATGCCCCCTACATGTGCCCCTCATACAGTAAAATGCCCCCTACATGTGCCCCTCATACAGTATAATGCCCCCTACATGTGCCCCTCATACAGTATAATGCCCCTCTACATGTGTCCCTCATACAGTATAATGCCCCCTACATGTGCCCCTCATACAGTATAATGCCCCCTACATGTGCCCATCATACAGTATAATGCCCCCTACATTTGCCCCTCATACAGTATAATTTCCCCTACATGTGCCCCTCATACAGTATAATGCCCATACATATGCCCCTCATACAGTATAATTCCCCCTACATGTGCCCCTCATACAGTATAATGCCCCCTACATATGCCCCTCATACAGTATAATGCCCCCTACATGAGCCCCTCGTACAGTATAATGCCCCCCTACATGTGCCCCTCATACAGCATAATGCTCTCTACATATTCCCCTCATACAGTATAATGCCCCCTACATGTGCCCCTCATACAGTATAATGTCCCCTACATATGCCCCTCATACAGTATAATGCCCCCTACATGAGCCCCTCGTACAGTATAATGCCCCCCTACATGTGCCCCTCATACAGCATAATGCTCTCTACATATTCCCCTCATACAGTATAATGCCCCCTACATGTGCCCCTCATACAGTATAATGCCCTCTACATGAGCCCCTCATACAGTATAATGCCCTCTACATGTGTCCCTCATACAGTATAATGCCCCCTACATGAGCCCCTCATACAATATAATGCCCCCTACATGAGCCCCTCATATAGTATAATGCCCCCTACATATGTGCCTCATACAGTATAATGCCCCCTACATGTTCCCCTCATACAGTATAATGCCCCTCATACAGTATAATGCCCCCTACATGTGCCCCTCATACAGTATAATGCCCTCTACATGTGTCCCTAATACAGTATAATGCCCCTACATGTGCCCCTCATACAGTATAATGCCCCCTACATGAGCCCCTCATACAATATAATGCCCCCTACATGATCCCCTCATATAGTATAATGCCCCCTACATATGTGCCTCATACAGTGTAATGCCCCCTACATGTGCCCCTCATACAGTATAATGCCCTCTACATGTTCCCCTCATACAGTATAATGCCCCTCATACAGTATAATGCCCCCTACATGTGCCCCTCATACAGTATAATTCCCCCTACATGTGTCCCTCATACAGTATAATGCCCCCTACATGTGCCCCTCATACAGTATAATGCCCCCCTACATGTGCCCCTCATACAGTATAATGCCCTCTACATGTGCCCCTCACACAGTATAATGCCCCCCTACATGTGCCCCTCATACAGTATAATGCCCTCTCTATGAGCCCCTTATACAGTATAATGCCCCCTACATGTGCCCCTCATACAGTATAATGCCCCTACATGTGCCCCTCATACAGTATAATGCCCCTTATACAGTATAATGCTCTCTACATGTGCCCCTCATACAGTATAATGCCCCCTACATGTTCCCCTCATACAGTATAATGCCCTCTACATGTGTCCCTCATACAGTTTAATGCCCTCTCTATGAGCCCCTTATACAGTATAATGCTCTCTACATGTGCCCCTCATACAGTATAATGCTCTCTACATGAGCCCCTCATACAGTATAATGCTCTCTACATGTGTCCCTCATACAGTATAATGTCCTCTACATGAGCTCCTCATACAGTATAATGCCCCCTACATGTGCCCATCATACAGTATAATGCCCCCTACATGTGCCTCTCATACAGTATAATTCCCTCTACATGTGTCCCTCATACAGTTTAATGCCCTCTCTATGAGCCCCTTATACAGTATAATGCCCCCTACATGTGCCCCTCATACAGTATAATGCCCTCTACATGTGCCCCTCACACAGTATAATGCCCCCCTACATGTGCCCCTCATTCAGTATAATGCCCTCTACATGTGTCCGTCATACAGTTTAATGCCCTCTCTATGAGCCCCTTATACAGTATAATGCCCCCTACATGTGCCCCTCATACAGTATAATGCCCTCTACATGTGTCCCTCATACAGTTTAATGCCCTCTCTATGAGCCCCTTATACAGTATAATGCCCCCCTACATGTGCCCCTCATACAGTATAATTCCCCCTACATGTTCCCCTCATACAGTATAATGCCCCCTACATATGCCCCTTATACAGTATAATGCCCCCTACATGTGCCCCTCATACAGTATAATGCCCTCTACATGAGCCCCTCATACAGTATTATGCCCCCTACATGTGCCCATCATACAGTATAATGCCCTCTACATGTGCCCCTCATACAGTATAATGCCCACTACATGTGTGCCTCATACAGTATAATGCCCCCTACATGTGCCCCTCATACAGTATAATGCCCGCTACATGTGCCCCTCATACAGTATAATGCCCGCTACATGTGCCCCTCATACAGTATAATGCCCCCTACATGTGTGCCTTATACAGTATAATGCCCCCTACATGTTCCCCTCATACAGTATAATGCCCTCTACATGTGTCCCTCATACAGTTTAATGCCCCCTACATATGCCCCTCATACAGTATAATGCCCTCTACATGTGCCCCTTATACAGTATAATGCTCTCTACATGTGCCCCTTATACAGTATAATGCTCTCTACATGTGCCCCTCATACAGTATAATGCTCTCTACATGAGCCCCTCATATAGTATAATGCCCCCTACATGTGCCCCTCATACAGTATAATGCCCTCTACATGTGTCCCTCATACAGTTTAATGCCCTCTCTATGAGCCCCTTATACAGTATAATGCCCCCTACATGTGCCCCTCATACAGTATAATGCCCTCTACATGTGCCCCTCATACAGTATAATGCCCCCCTACATGTGCCCCTCATACAGTATAATGCCCCCTACTTGTGCCCCTCATACAGTATAATGTCCTCTACATGTGCCCCTCATACAGTATAATGCCACCTACATGTGCCCCTTATACAGTATAATGCCGCCTACATTTGCCTCTTATACAGTATAATGCCCCCTACATGTGCCCATCATACAGTATAATGCCCTCTACATGTGCCCCTCATACAGTATAATGCCCACTACATGTGTGCCTCATACAGTATAATGCCCCCTACATGTGCCCCTCATACTGTATAATGCCCGCTACATGTGCCCCTCATACAGTATAATGCCCCCTACATGTGCCCATCATACAGTATAATGCCCTCTACATGTGCCCCTCATACAGTATAATGCCCCCTACATGTGTGCCTTATACATTATAATGCCCCCTACATGTTCCCCTCATACAGTATAATGCCCTCTACATGTGCCCCTTATACAGTATAATGCCCTCTACATGTGTCCCTCATACAGTTTAATGCCCCCTACATATGCCCCTCATACAGTATAATGCCCTCTACATGTGCCCCTTATACAGTATAATGCTCTCTACATGTGCCCCTCATACAGTATAATGCTCTCTACATGAGCCCCTCATATATTATAATGCCCCCTACATGTGCCCCTCATACAGTATAATGCTCCCTACATGTGCCCCTCATACAGTTTAATGCCCTCTCTATGAGCCCCTTATACAGTATAATGCCCCTACATGTGCCCCTCATACAGTATAATGCCCTCTACATGTGCCCCTTATACAGTATAATGCTCTCTACATGTGCCCCTTATACAGTATAATGCTCTCTACATGTGCCCCTCATACAGTATAATGCCCCCTACATGTTCCCCTCATACAGTATAATGCCCCCTACATGTGCCCCTCATACAGTATAATGCCCCCTACATGTGCCTCTTATACAGTATAATGCCCTCTACATGTGCCCCTCATACAGTATAATGCCCCCTACATGTGCCCCTCATACAGTATAATGCCCCCTACATGTGCCCCTCATACAGTATAATGCCCCTACATATGCCCCTCATACAGTATAATGTCTTCTACATGTGTCCCTCATACAGTTTAATGCCCTCTCTATGAGCCCCTTATACAGTATAATGCCCCTACATGTGCCCCTTATACAGTATAATGCTCTCTACATGTGCCCCTTATACAGTATAATGCTCTCTACATGTGCCCCTTATACAGTATAATGCTCTCTACATGTGCCCCTCATACAGTATAATGCTCTCTACATGAGCCCCTCATATAGTATAATGCCCCCTACATGTGCCCCTCATACAGTATAATGCCCTCTACATGTGTCCCTCATACAGTTTAATGCCCTCTCTATGAGCCCCTTATACAGTATAATGCCCCCTACATGTGCCCCTCATACAGTATAATGCCCTCTACATGTGCCCCTCATACAGTATAATGCCCCCCTACATGTGCCCCTCATACAGTATAATGCCCCCTACTTGTGCCCCTCATACAGTATAATGTCCTCTACATGTGCCCCTCATACAGTATAATGGCCCCTACATGTGCCCCTTATACAGTATAATGACGCCTACATTTGCCTCTTATACAGTATAATGCCCCCTACATGTGCCCATCATACAGTATAATGCCCTCTACATGTGCCCCTCATACAGTATAATGCCCACTACATGTGTGCCTCATACAGTATAATGCCCCCTACATGTGCCCCTCATACTGTATAATGCCCGCTACATGTGCCCCTCATACAGTATAATGCCCCCTACATGTGCCCATCATACAGTATAATGCCCTCTACATGTGCCCCTCATACAGTATAATGCCCCCTACATGTGTGCCTTATACAGTATAATGCCCCCTACATGTTCCCCTCATACAGTATAATGCCCTCTACATGTGTCCCTCATACAGTTTAATGCCCCCTACATATGCCCCTCATACAGTATAATGCCCTCTACATGTGCCCCTTATACAGTATAATGCTCTCTACATGTGCCCCTCATACAGTATAATGCTCCCCTACATGTGCCCCTCATACAGTATAATGCCCTCTACTATGATGCCCCTTATACAGTATAATGCCCCTACATGTGCCCCTCATACAGTATAATGCCCTCTACATGTGCCCCTTATACAGTATAATGCTCTCTACATGTGCCCCTTATACAGTATAATGCTCTCTACATGTGCCCCTCATACAGTATAATGCCCCCTACATGTTCCCCTCATACAGTATAATGCCCCCTACATGTGTCCCTCATACAGTATAATGCCCCCTACATGTGCCCCTTATACAGTATAATGCCCTCTACATGTGCCCCTCATACAGTATAATGCCCCCTACATGTGCCCCTCATACAGTATAATGCCCCCTACATGTGCCCCTCATACAGTATAATGCCCCTACATATGCCCCTCATACAGTATAATGTCTTCTACATGTGTCCCTCATACAGTTTAATGCCCTCTCTATGAGCCCCTTATACAGTATAATGCCCCTACATGTGCCCCTTATACAGTATAATGCCCCTACATGAGCCCCTCATACAGTATAATGCCCCTACATGTGCCCCTTATACAGTATAATGCCCCTACATGAGCCCCTCATACAGTATAATGTCCTCTACATGAGCTCCTCATACAGTATAATGCCCCCTACATCTGCCCCTCATACAGTATAATGTCCTCTACATGAGCTCCTCATACAGTATAATGCCCCCTACATGAGCCCCTCATACAGTATAATGCCCCCTACATGAGCCCCTCATACATATGCACCTTCTGTGCCCCTCATACAGTATAATGCCCCCTACATGTGCCCGTCATACAGTATAATGCCCCCTACATGTGCCCCTCATACAGTATAATGCCCCCTACATGTGCCCCTCATACAGTATAATGCACCTTCTGTGCCATCCACATGGGTTTTTTCAGAAATTATAATGAAAAGAGTCAGCTGACTTTGCCCTTTAATGATAATGAGATGACTCTGCTGTCTCTGTCCCAGTCTACACATCAACGCTGAGAAGTGTGTCAATTTGAAATCTTATAGTGCTGGAAAAAGGTAACCTAAAAAAATCTACTCAAATTTCTTCTTTGCCGCACCCCATGGATCACCATCATTAGGTTTATACACTGGGGCTCGGTTCCGTTGCACCCATAGTGATCTGCATTATTCTCCTCAGGAAAGGTCATTAATATCCAGTCGCTGAGGGTCCGACATCCCACACCCCTATCATCAGCCGTTCCGTGCTGCTTCTGGCGCTCGAACTAGCTCTTGAATGGAGCGGGAAGCGGACAGCTCTGTGCGGTGTAGTGGCCGCGCCGGGTTACTGCGGCTGAAGTGAATGGGAGGTCAGCTGCAGTAACCTGGCACTGCCTCTACACTGAATGGAGCTGTCTGCTTCCTGTTCCATTCCACGCGGAGGTGCAGGGTGTCAGGCCCCCAGTGCTCGGATATTACCGACCTGTCCTGAGGATAGGTCATCAATATCACGAGGATGGAAAACCCCTTTAAGAAGGTATCGCTAAAGTCTTGTGCCTTGGAACTTGACTGCTAATTAGGCGCACAAAGGACTTTCTGCGAGCACCTATTAGGCATAATTAATGCCCTCCCCCGCCAGTGCATAATGTGTACACCGGAACGTGAGAGGTAGTTTGTTAAAATATAACCATATTACATGCAAATTTGTGGCGAGGATTATGCAAATCACAATTAACAAAGAAATCCATTTTCTTACTGTGCTGACATAAAGTGGAAGATACGGCGGACTGAGGCAGTCGTAATTTACCAAGAATAGAGTAACCACTGTAAAGTGCAGGCGCCCATCCGCATCCACCGCCAATAAATTTTTATTGCGCAATCGCTTTTTTTCTTTTTCTTTTCAACAATGTGCATTTCTTATACAACCCGTGGATTTCTGTGGACAGCCTGCAATACTTAATTTAAACTGTGGTGGCGCTGCAGGGGAATGAAACAGTTTGATTTCCATAGGAATGGCCATCATTGTGAGATTGATGGGGTCCAAACCCCTCGACCCATGATCTCCAGAAAGGATGGGCAGTGCTGGACACAGCGCCATCTGTGAGTGTGTGGCAGCATCTGGTACTGCATCTGTGGGGCTGAATGAAGGATCAAACACGGCTGCATAAGTCTGTGCTCTTCTGATATTGGGTGGGGGTAACAAGGGGTCGGATCGTCACCTATTGCACATTGAGGATCTATCCTATGACCATCTTACGAAAAAAATCTTTAAGGCCTCTTTCAAACGAACGTGTGCGTCCCGTGCCCATATTGCGGACCGCATTTGCGGATCCGCAATACACGGGCACCGTTCCGTGGCCATTCCGCCTCACGGATGCGGACACATTTACTTCAATGGGTCCGCAAATCCGGAGATACGGAATCACGAAATGGAACACTACGGAAGCACTACCAAGTGCTTCTGTGGGGTTACGTTCCGTACTTCCGTCCCGCAAAAAGATAGAACGTGTCCTATCTTTTTGCGGAACCTGCTGATCACGGACCCGTTGAAATGAATAGGTCCGCGAGCCGCTGCGGCTGCCCCATGGTCGGTGCCCGTGCATTGCGGACCGCAATTTGCGGTTCGCAGCATGGGGAGCAAACATTTGTGTGAAAGAGGCCTAAAGGAGTTGTCCTGAATTAGAAAAAAAAGGGGTAATTTAGAAAAACTTTTCTTCATTTCGTTTCCTCAACATTTTCTAGATCTCTGCTTGCTGTGATTAAATGGAACCAATAATCTTTCCGTTCAGAGGCTAAAGCCTTACCATGGCCTTGTTTTGCTGGCACAGCTGATAAGCCTTGTTACAATGTATCAGCCTGATCTAAAGGGTTCCCATATACGTTGCGAGTTGCGACCAAGCAGGGGTTAAGCACATGCAGATTCACGCCAACTTACCTGTGCTTGCTTCAGTTACCCCAGCTAAGGCCGTGTTCACATCTGTTCTGTTCAGGGCCTCTGTTGCAGATTCCCTAAAGATTGGGTCAGTGGGTTCCGTCACATGCCATTTGTGTCAGTCATGTGACGGATCCTGTACTTCTGTCATTTTTTTACCATAAGTGCTGATATGAACACGGTCTAAAATGTTCATATCAGCGATCTAAATCATCCACACAACTACAAAACACGGATCCGCAAAAAACGGATGACATCCGTGTGACGTCCGTGTTACATCCGTTTTTTGTGGATCCTTTGTAACGATGCCTGTTCTCGTCTGCAAAACAGACAAGAGTAGGACATGTTCTATCTTTTTGTGGAACGTACTTGCGGACATAAGCAAACGGAATGCACGCTCATTTCCAGTTTTTGGCCCCCTTGAAATGAATTGTTCCGCATACGGGCCGCAAAAAAACCCCAGAATGGACATGGACAAAAAAAAAATGTTCATGTGCATGAGCCCTTAGGCCTATTGCACACGAATGTGTGCGACCCGTGGCGGTATTGCGGAGCGCATATGCGGATCCGCAATACACGGGCACCGTTCCGTGTGCATTCTGCATCACCGATGCGGACCCATTCACTTCAATGGGTCTGCAAATCCGGAGATGCGGAACAGGCTCACGGAACGGAACACTTTGGAGTGCTTCCGTGGGGTTTCGTCCTGTACTTCCGTTCCGCAAAAAGATAAAACATGTCCTATATTTTTGCGGAACGGGCAGATCGCGGACCCATTCAAGTGAATGGGTCCGCGATCCGCTGCGGCTGCCCCATGGGCGGTGTTCGTGCACTGCGGCCCGCAATTTGCGGTGCAATAGGCCTTAGGACTCCCATCATTGTCATGGGGTTGTAGACGATGTAATAACACCCGTCATGTTGAGCTGTTGGAGTAATTTTTTTTTTACTAACTCTTAATATCTTTTTGCAGCTGGAGGCCCTCAATGGATCCAATGGATTCTCGACCAGCGATGATCCCAATACTGAGAACCAGACGTACGAGGCGACAAAGGCGAAGAGAACGGTAATGTTACTGCCGCTACTTGGCTCTCGTATCAATGTCCAAAAATGTAAAGGCTATGAACTCTTTTGAGGCCATTTTTTATCATTTTACTCACTTTGGGCTAAGAAACATTTTTTTCAATTAGTCTTTATTAAAATTGTTCAACAGTTTTTGCTCTACTGTCTTCACTTTCAATGTATCTGCCAATCACTTTTTTCTTCTTTATAGTGAATCTGTCAGGGAGCTGCTCTGACGGCTCGATCTGTAGTCCTTATCTCTGAACTCCTGACAGCTCATAAATGCTCAGTTAAGCTAAATTATTATCAAACTGATATAAATTAGTTTTTATTAGATTTCTGGAGTTTAGAAATAAGCTCTACAGATGGAGCCGTCAGAGCAGCTCCCTGACGGATTCACTGTAAAGCCGAAAGAAGGATGCTGAACAAAAATGGTTGAAAATTTGTAATAAAGCCGAATTGAAAAAATTCTTTGTAGCCCAAAATATGTAAAAGGCAGTGCTAAAACTTTTTTTTACCCTCAAGGGTTGTCCATAGCCTTTGAACATTAGGCTAGTAAATAGAAGTCTTCTTCTGACAAGTTGGTAGTATCTGTTTCTGGAAAAAACTGAGTGACTACCAGTATGGCTACCATTAGAGCGCCCACATGGGTTGTCACTCATCATTTTTAGACCCATTTGTAATACCTTGACAGAAGAGTTTTACCATTTACTGGGCTCTTCCATATTGAGGCTGGGGCTGTATTGGGATACGGGCTGGCGGTAAAGTTTCTCCATTGCTAAATGTAAACCTTTAATACTCTTTTTTGCGTAAGTTTGCACGCCTTTTAATACTGGCGGTTATCCAAAATAAGGACTGGATGCTGAGGGTACTGGTGAAGTCTAGGACGCTGGGGTCTGGTATCCTTAGTCTTGGGTCTTTAGGTACAGTTCACGTGCACTATTTATGATTCAAGGGCAGCTGCTGGCGTTTGGAGGCTTGGCCTATATTTTAAGGGGTCGGGCTATGCTTCTGAAGACATTTTTTAAAAGTAAGCAATATTGCTAACAGTGAAACCTAAAATCGATCCTCTTTCTATTTGCAGTACTGCTATTTGCAGTGTATTGTTCAATTTTATCGGCCATTTTAGGGGCTGGCAAGGGCTTGAAACGCGGTGGCTTAATTTCTTCATATTGTAGCCATGCCCCTTTTACAATAGACCCCACCCCCTTTACGGACATGTGTGATGACCGTGCCCCTTTACCCACAGGCCACATCCCTTTTGTTGACGCAGCCCCGCCCCCTCACTTTGTATCATGCACAATTTGGGCTTCTTTCTAGGAGATTCTGGGAGGCTTTCCTGGAGATTTTTTTAAACTCTTCTGGGAGTCACGTAGGTCTTCCTTTTTCTGGGAGCCTCATGGACATTATGGGATGCCTTATTTATCAAAACGGATAATTCTGCCCACAGCAACCAATCAGAGGTCAGCTTTCATTTTTCCTGAGCAGTTTAAGAAATGAAAGCTGAGCTCTGATTGGTTGCTATGGGCAATACATGAGGCCCAAAACTGAACCTTGCATATGTTCTTGGCTGTCGTCGTGTTCTGGGCGTCTTGAAGGAGTTCTCTAGGACTTGAAAAAAATGGCTGCTTTCTTCCAGAAATGCAGCCGCGTGGTCCACTGACTAGAAGGACAACGGGACTGGAGGTCTCGGCAGAAGGACATCCAGCTCTGTGAGAACATACAGACATAAACCGGATGTTTTCCCGGTTTGGTTCGAGCCTTTGACCCCAGGCATCCGCTAAAAGTAGATCCGTATGTGACAGTCAGGGAATTATTCCCGCCCATGTACTCTGCAGCTGGCGCGGTGCCCACGTTTGTTCTCTCGCCTCTTTATTCTATATATTAAGACATTTTCAAAGTATTGTTTTGTTTTTTTCCGAAGAGTCCATTATGCGCCTGCTGCTCCCCGATCGCTTTCAGCCCGCTGTATAATTGCGCACACGGACAGCAGACACATTCAGCCCAGGTCCTTCCTTCCTCCTCATTCATCCGTGCACATCAATATGTACGCCCACATACGCCACATGTAACTGCCGGCTGGATTGTCATGGTTGCTCTTGGTTACCGTACTGTGAGACGTTAAATGAGAACGGAGTTATCTAATGTTCTGGAAATATTTTAGACGTGCCTGATTTTTTATTTATTTTTTCCGTTATATTCCGATATCCTTTTATAGCATTGTGAGATTTGTTGTTTCCATAGCAACATGTAAAATTGTGAATGATCAGAGGAAATTGGTCTTTCCGGCTCAAGCCTATGTGCTAATGAATGAACTGTACTACCGGGAACTTTCTGCTCCCCCCCCCCCCCCAAAACTTTGCCTATTAGCCTATAGACTCATGTGTTTGGGGGTTGGCGGCCTGCTTGATGCACATCCACGGAGGGACAAAAATGTGATCGGTTTGAGATATTTTATATCTAGTAATGTTAAAATGCAGTGAAATTTCAAAATGGAACACCAGGTTTTTGGATTATTGGAAATCCACTGTGTATGTACTTACCTACTCCCTAGCAGGGGGTGTCCATCAACTACCTGGCCATAGTGAGACAATAGGGACATTTAAAGGGGTTGTGCGGGTTCAGAGCTGAACCCGAACATCCCCCACTCAGCCCCTCTGTCATGAGCATTGGAGTATTTCTCTTCCCATAGCTTTAATAAAGGCTAAGGACACCTTCAGGAAAAAAAATGTATGATTGCTTTTTACTCATTTTGGGCTAAAATAATTTCTTTAGTTGGTTTTTATTAAACATTTTTCATCCATTTTTTGGATACAGGGTTTAAAAATCAGTCTGTTTGCTGAGTATCACTTCTCAGTCCCTTCAGCTGACAGCTCATTATCTCTGGTCTCCTGACCTCATAAACACTCATTTTTGCTAAACTCTTATCAATCGGATAAAAATATGGCTTAAATGAGTGTTTATGAGGTCAGGAGGTCAGAGAAAAGGCTTCACATGAGCTGTCAGATGACGGGACTGAGAAGTGATACTCCGCAAACAGACAACTTTTTTAACCCCTGTATCTACCAGTAGCTTTAATAAAGGTTAAGGACACCTTAGGGACATTTTTTTATGATTGCTTTTTACTCATTTTGTGCTAAAGTCATTTCATAGGTTTTTATTAAAACAGATTAAAAATTAGTCTCAAGTATCACTTCTCAGTCCCATCAGCTGATGGCTCATTGTATCTAGTCTCCTGACCTTGTAAACACTCATTATAGCTAAACTCTTAAACTGACAAGAATATGGCTTAAATGAGTGTTTATGAGGTCAGGAGATCAGGGACAATGATTCACATGAGCCGTGAGCTGACGGGAATGAGAAGTGATACTCCAGACTAATTTTTAACCCATGTAACTCAAAAATGGTTTGAGATTTATTAATAAAAACCAATTGAAGAAATAATTTTAGCCCAATATGAGTAAAATACAATCATAAAAAAAAAAAAATTGTCCTGAAGGTGTCCCTAGCCTTTATTAAAGGTATAGAAAGATCAGTCATAGGGGATTTGTTTTCCCTGCAGTTTCTGTGCCTTATCAGCGGAATCACACCCATCCATAGAGGGCATCAATTAGGAATATTTTAGAGTAGATCCCTATAGGAAGTGCTTTCTCTCAGAGATAAAGGGTGCTGGTCTTGAAGGGGTTATCCAGAAAATGATAATAATCTTCTGGATGGGTCATTATCACATCAGCGTGGGTCCAAGTCCCGGCACCCTTGCTGATCAGCTGTTACAGCGAGCCACCATGCTCAACAAAATCTCTCCAGGCACAGCGCCGTACATTGTTTAGTGGCTGTGCTTGGTATTGCAGCTCAGCCCCATTCACTTCAATGGGACTGAGCTGCAGGTAGGCCATGTGACCGAAGTAATGTAATGTCACATGACCCAGGAAGAGGCAGCAGCGCTCACAAAGCGCCTGGCCTCTCCTAACAGGCGGGGGTCCCAAATGTCGAACCCCCATGGTTCTGATATTGATAACCTATTCTGAGGATAGGTCAGTATAAATTCCTGGATAACCCCTTTAAGCCCTGGTACCTGAGGAGGCAGATAAGTAGACAACAGTATTATAAATGGCAGATGCTACGTAGTTGGAAGCCCTTTGCGGATTTTGAATTGGGCCAAAGAGCTTAAAATGAAGTCTTTGCAGTCCCTAATGTACCAGGTAAGTTAAGGACACCAAAGGTGGTCTATCGCTTTAAGAGGACAGAAGGAGGAAACGAAATGTAACCTACTCTCCTCCGTCTTTAGGTAGTGACCACCAAGATGCATCGTGACCTGTAGGAAGCAGATCTGACACACGATAACCCTGGGTTCAGACCTGAGCATTCTTGAAACGCGCGTTTTACAGCGCGTTTTTGAAAATAGGAAACGCGCGTCGTACGCGTGTTCTTGTGATTGACTACTGTGGTGTCAATCACAATACGCGCGACAAACGCCCCAAAAAAAGCTCAAGTACTTGTTTATGCGTAGGGCGTTTTACAGCACGTTCGAACGCGCTGTAAAACGCGAAAATGTGAACCAGTCCCATAGGAAAGCATTGGTTTGCATGTGTTGAGCGTTTTACAGTGCGTTCGAACGCGCTGTAAAACGCGCAAGTGTGAACTTAGGGTAAGACATTTTAGTTGAGAATCTGCAGCTGGACACCCTCGTGCTTCATACTTCATTGGTCTTCATTACGATGTGACCTGAGGTTCCACCAAGACAATTTTATCTACTTCCACGGCCAGTGTCTTTTTCACAGTACATTCTCCCATGTCAGTAATGTAACTACAAACCTTGATAGATGCTGACGACCTCTAGTTACAGTCATGAGTGACACTGGCCCACCAGAGTATCTGATCCAAGATCCCACCATCTG
Source organism: Bufotes viridis (assembly GCA_033119425.1). Classification (NCBI taxonomy): domain Eukaryota; kingdom Metazoa; phylum Chordata; class Amphibia; order Anura; family Bufonidae; genus Bufotes; species Bufotes viridis. The sequence goes on from CM065591.1 coordinate 489,008,898, forward strand.
ACCCAGAGGTCCAGCAGAAGACAACCCAGTATGGAGATGACTTTGGATCCCATCACTTGCCACTTGGGTCTATTTTTTATCTTAGTTTCTTCATCTCCGAGGATGAGCCCAAGAGACCCTAGTCCAAGGAGAAACATTATGTGTTGGACCGAGGATGGTCTGTGCCAGAAGAGTCTGGGAGTGTGGGCGATGGGGAGCCACCTTCAAAAATGGGCATCTAAATTTTAAAGACCATGGTGCACCTTAGCTCCTCAGCTCTCCAGTGCTGGCCCCGACCCTCGGAAATACTGTATCAGATTTTCACAAAACAGGTATCATTTTATCCAGCACGATCAACCCCACCAAAACAGTATGTCTGGTTTAATAGGGGTGATTCTGCTGGTGGGTTCTCTTTCAAGCTTCCTTCTGGTTCAGCCGCACACCCAGCTCTTTATGACACTATTATTATTACTAAGCATTTGATGGAACTTTTATTTGGCGCTGTATGCGACAGCTGAGTACTTTTTGACATTTTTGAATTTTTATTTGGCCATAACATTATTATTAAATGGGTTTTCCAAGATGTTAATACTGATGGCCTATCCTCAGGATAGGTCATCGGTATCTGATCGGTGGGGGTCCGACACCCTGCACCCCCGCCGATCAGATACTGATGGCCTATCCTCTGTATCAAAATCCCAGAAAACCCATCTAAAGGCGTTCTCCCATGATTGATGTAAAACATTCTAATCAGACATCCTATAGTCCATGACGGACTCTTACTAATAAAGCCGGAACCAGCCCTATACCTCACATGGATCCAGAGATCTCCACATTCATTGCTCCAATTGCTCTGCTAGATTTATTTCAGGCTGGCAGCTCATGGGACGTGCCCTTTCTTGGGGTGTGTGTCCTTTCTGTTGCAGCTCTTTCCAGTAACTGACACAGCTTGTGACAGAAGCCTGTAGTGGTAATTTCACACAGATCATGCTAACGCGCTTTGTGATCTCTTGTGCTTTCTGGTGTAAAGATGAAGCTGATTTGAAACGTGCAGCAGATACTTGGTTACACGGCAAAGTGCTTTTCAATACTTAGCCTACTCTGGAATCTGGTTGGGGTAGCAGGGCCAGATCAGTCCTGCTCACCTTACCGATCCCCTGTTCTGGCGCCTCCCAATCGTCCGCTGGTCATTACTTCCTGGTCCCTCCTAACACACAGGAAGTGATTGCTCGGACGCTCGCGGGCTGAGGTGGGCCAAGCGTTCATTTCCTGTGCGCTAAGTAGAGACCAGTGGATTATCAGGAACCGCCTGACCAGGAGCTGTGGGGGATTGGTGAGGCGAGTATGACTTACCACACTGGCCTGAGGCGAGAGTCCCATCTCGCCTCATAGCAAAAACGGTCCTGACTGTCCTTACGAGACCTCTCCCTAATACTATGATCGTCTATTGTAGAAGTCAGGATTATGGAGTTTGGTTAATTGATGCCATTATCTGAAATAATAATGTTCTATCAAGTGTAAAGCAAAACATAATTGCGTCAAAGAATGTTCTTCTTACTTCTCCTCCTGAGAAGAAGCCGTCGACTGATTGGTATAATTAATGTGACTGACTGGTGTCAGCCCCTTTCATCTCTCAGATCTCTGAGCTCCCACGGCACAATTTGTATTCACGCTATCAAATGAACAATTTCCACAGGTGAAGCAAAGTCAAAAGAGGCACAAGATGCAGAGGGTTTAATTCTATCAATCAAGAAACGTTCATTTACGGTAATTTATTGCATAAAGTGACACTCCGGCAGGAAGGAAACAAGTGCCCCTCTGCTTCCCCTTACCCCTCAGGTCCCATTTCATATCACACCACTAACAATATGCAGAGCTTCCTTCCTTCCATCCTCCATTCCCTCCCTACTTTCTTCACTTCCTTCCTTCCTTCTTTTTCCTTCCTTCCTACCTTTCCTTCTTCTCTCTGCATTCTTTTTCCTTTCTTCATTCATATCTTTCCTTCTTCTCCCTCCTTTCCTTCCTTCCCTCCTTACTTTCTCTCTCTCTCTTTCTGTTTTTCTTTGGTCCTTTCTTTCCTTTCTGCCTTCCAACATTTCCTTCATCTCTATTCCTTTCTCTCCCGTCTTTCTATCTTTTTCTTTCTTTCTTTCTTTCTTTCATTCTCTCTTTCTTTCATTCTCTCTTTCTTTCGTTTCATTCTCTCTTTCTTTCATTTCATTCTTTCTTTCGTTTCATTCTCTCTTTCTTTCTTTCGTTTCATTCTCTCTTTCTTTCTTTCGTTTCATTCTCTCTTTCTTTCTTTCGTTTCATTCTCTCTTTCTTTCTTTCGTTTCATTCTCGCTTTAATTCATTTTATCTTTCCTTCTCTCCTTTCTTTTTCTCTCCTTTTTTCTCTCTCCTCTGTCTCTATGGTCCTTCTATTCTTTCCCTTTTCCCTACCCCCTCCTCTTTTCTTTGTTACCTTTCTTTTCTTCCTTCCTTCTTTCCTTTCTGCTTCCCTCTCCATCGCAGTGTCTGTAGTTCCCATAGAGTACAATAGAGAGCTGCATACACACTTTGTGTCCCTAGCATGTACTTACCGGCCACCACACGCGGGCACAGAGTCTGGGGTAGTCACCCGCTCTCTTCTTCATCTGTTGCTGAGCTTCCTCTGAAGAGCCCAGTAAAGATGCCGCACACACATTTACCGTTTCCCTATAAGCGGCTGTTAGGGGCATCTTCTTTACACACTTTCTATTCTTCGTGTTGTTTTAGTAATAGAGCGGTGAGTTTACTGGATGTCTTACAGACAAAGGCGCCTGGCAGACATTGTAATGAAATCCTCCAGGAGCGCTGCACATATGACAATGAATGCTATCATTTAAATATAATACGATAAATCAGACTACAGAATACAAGGTGTCAGAGCAAAGCGCAAATTATAGCACAATGCAGACCGTGCTTTTACAGAATTATAGGAAATTGCTGAATTACGTCAATCTGACCCGTACAGTACAATAGAACAAAATGTACTTGCTGGAGATTACGCATAACAATTCACACACCACAGCCTACGGGAATAGGATTAATAGAGGGATTTCCTACCCTGCTTTCCTTTTCACTTCTCCCCCTTCTTCCCTTCCTTTCTTCCTTTGATTTTTGCTTCCTTCCTACACTTCTCCTTTCCTAATTTCCTGCCCTCCTTCCCTTCACTAATCCCCCCACGCTCTTTCATGCTTCATTTGTTCCTGTCTCCAGAACTTTTTTTCCTTCTTTATTCCTCTTCTCTTTCCATTTTTGTGTTCCTTCTCCTTCATTCTCTCTTTTCTTTTAGTTCATCTTCCCTCCATCTCCCTTCCTTCCATTCTCTCCTTCTTGATTTTGTCCTTGCCTAGTTCCTTCCTTTTTTATTTCAATTTTCCCACCCTCTGCCTCCTTTTCTTTCCTCTTTCTCTTCCTTCTTTCCTTACTCCCCCATCTCCCGTCCCTCACTTCCTCCCCCCAATCCTTCCTTAGCTCACTTGCTCCCCCCAATCCTTCCTTAGCTCACTTCCTCCCTTCCCCCACCTCCCTTCGCTCAGTCCCCCCACCACCTCCCTTCCCTCACTCCCCCCCAATCCTCCCTCCCCCCCCAATCCTCCCTTCCCTCACTTCCTACCCCTCAATCCTCTCTTCCCTCACTTGCTCCCTTCCCTCACTTCCTCCCCCTCAATCCTCCCTTCCCTCACTTCCTCCCCCTCAATCCTCCCTTCCCTCACTTCCTCCCCCTCAATCTTCTCTTCCCTCACTTGCTCCCTTCCCTCACCCCCCCCCCCCCACTCCCTTCCCTCAGTTCCTGTGTGCAATCCCTCCAAAACTGTTGGCTGCCTGTCTATCTGTCCGTCTGTCTATCTGTCTCTCCTGCTATCTGTCTTCTCAGTTTCTACTGAAAGTAATGAAAAGTTCTAAAAAATTAATTTCCAATAACACGTAAAAGAGCAGGTTTCTTCCCTGTAGGATATGAACACCAGGTCATTTCAGGACCTTCTCCAGATCCATAATTCTTCTTCCAGATTAGTGACTGTTTAACTGTTCTGTGAATTAAGATTCGCTTTCTTTATTTATGGATTAAATTGTTTTCTCCTCTTCTAGCGACTGAACAGCCGATATGAAATCAGAGCCGCGGTTCACTAAACATCTGTCCAAAAGCAATCTGGGGCTTTGATTGAACGTCGCAACCCTTTGTCCTCCGCATATTGGCCATTAAGTCTCAAATCGACAATTAGCCTATAATGTGGCCGGCTAAGTGCAGGCAAACACCAGGGAAATCTAAAAAGCGAGCCCACTCCAACCGAGGTGATACCATGCGGTAAAGCGTCATTTGTTTCTTCTGTGATGGATCTGGTCGTATGCAAAGGACAGCACGGTAGATCCATCATACACAGCCAGTGTGACTCGCGGTCATGGTCACGCGCCATCATGATGGCTATGCCTTGAATAGACTCAAAGGTTTCTTGATTTTGCCCTGTGTCGGTACGACATATTCTATAACTGACTCTTTACTAGGTGTTTTCTGGAAAAAAATGTATTATATATATATAATTTTTTTCATAAATAATGGCATTATTATATTTGTATTTTTTAAGCAATTTCCTGGAGACGGACAAATTGGAGACACACACTTCATCCTGTATAGAAGGTGTGTTTGTGGTTTATGGCGGTTGCAATAAATGGGCGTTAATGGACAGAAAATTGTTGTCACGGTGGGGAGTGGGGGAAACTCCTCACCATACAATGTGGAGCAGACAGTATAGCAACCAGGCCAGAACACCAGAATAACGGGAAAAGGTCACCTTCTAACAGACCCCTAAATACTAGCCCTGACCTCCTGTATGAGTGAACCCTAATGGTGGGAGGGCTCATACCCGTAACCTCGGGCCCTACTAACCCTAGAGATCCCTGGTAATATTGTCAGGGCTAGGAGACGACCTGTTCATCCACGACACGGATGAACTGGAGTCTCCATAAGGCCTAGCAACAAGAAAGGATCAGACAGTAGCATAATGTCATGGTGGGGAGTGGGGGAAACCCCCCACCATGCAATGTCCGCCGCTGCTGGGCCGGAATGCAGGGATAAGGGAGCAGGTAACCTCCTAAAGCGTCCCTCTACTGGCCCTGGTCTCCTACTGCATAAGCCACCTCAGAAGGTAAGCAGGCCCATGCCCACGAACCTGGGGCCCTGACATCCCTGTCTCGCCCTAAGATGGAATGAGGGCAGAGACTGCCTGCTCATCCAGGACAACGGATGAGCAGGCGTCTCCAGAGGCCCCACAGCAGCCGGGAACCAGACCATGACACAGCCGTGACAATTGTCCATAGACTAAAACAGTCTTCAGGAGTTCATGGAGTACAGCGCAACCCCTAGAGAGAGAAAAGGGGACTGTACACAAAGCCTTATGTGCATATATAGTGTATAGTGTTACTTGTCTAGGCCTTCAGCAGCATATTAGAGCTGTAGGTAACTGACTTATCCTATAATGAGATGACTCTGCTAATTCTGTCCCAGTCTACACAGAATGTAGACGTGAGTTGCAGAAAGCAGCAGTTTATTGTGACTTCTCTAGTGGTTGGGATGAAAATTAAATTGATGATTAATTATTGTGGTCCACGTTTTTTTATTAGTTCTTTTAGGTGGAATAAGTAATAAAAATGTAATAATAACAATAATTCAGAAATAGAATAATAATTTAGTTATGATAATGCTTATTTTTATTACTTATTCACGGTACTATTAAAGGGGTTGTCCGGGCTTTTACAATTGATGACCTGTCCTCAGGATAGGTCATCAATATCAGATCGGTGGGTGTACAGCACCCCCACCGATCAGCTGTTTGAGGAGTATACTCTCCCTTGTATGTCTATGGCACAGCAGCAGCAGAAAGGAAGAGAGAGACGGGAGCCCGCACGTGCGCACTGCGACCACCATCTCCTCATACAGCTGATCGGTGGGGGTACCAGGTGTCGGACCCCTGCCGATCTGATATTGATGACCTATTCTGAAGATAGGTCATCAATAGTAAAAGCCTGGAGAACCCCTTTAAAGGAGTAATGCTATCTCAGACCGCCAAAGGTGGTCTGGACTCTGGAACTGGCCATGCGTGCTGTGCCACATTGTCTCTGTAACCCCCATTTATTTCTGGGAGCATTGTGGAGACAGCATAGCAGAGCCCTTTACCCTGCTTCCATAGTTTCACCCATCTCTGGCTACCTCATCCAGGCTGGACAGGGTTGCGGAGCCCATTCTAAGAATGGTGCGGGTGCCAGATGTGGGACCCACATTTGTCAGACATTTGGGGCATATCATGTGGATACCCTATAAAAGTTTAAAATGGGAATACCCCTCTAAGGAGAAATCATAAAAAAACCTTTATGACATTTACAAATGTAGTAGTGTATGGTAGACCGAATAAAAAGAAATGGACTTAAAGGTTATCCCATGATTGATGTGAAGAAATTAAAATCGGACATCATAATGGAAGCTGTACCTGTACCCTGCACCTCACATGGATCTGGAGATCTCCCTATTCATTGTCTGAATTGCTCTGCTAGATTCTTTCCATGCTGAAAGCTCAAGGGGACATGTCCTTTCCCAGGGGGCATGTCCTTTTTGCTGCAGCACTCTCCCTATCACAGCTCAGGGGGCATGTCCTTTTTGCTGCATATCTCTCCCTGTAGCTGTCACAGCTTCTAACAGTCTGTAATGAACCTCATCAGGTTTTGATGTTAGGTTGTAATATTAAGTAGTCGCTCCTTACTACACCAGGGATATGTCAGATGTGCATCCTCTGACCCCTTTAATGCAGTTATATGGACTAACATATTTGGTATCGAGGTGATCTTATGGGGATAACGTATTGTCAGTTTCTCAGACACATAGCACATTCTGCAGGCAGCAGAGAGACAGGGAGCAACTGAATAATTCATGACAGATAGTGACACCTCTTGAGCAGTCGTTTTATTCTTATGCAGGCTGATTAGAGGCAGCGCGCGCCTCTGCAGAGTAAAACGGCACAACAGCAGCAAAGGGCGTGTGCATTACCTGCCATAACCAGCGGGTACAGAATCAGGGGCGCAACTTGTGCCCCAAAGCACAGTCTGCGACAGTGCCCCCAACCTTGTTCCATTTGGACCCCTTCATGTACCATGGACCAGGTGCTAGTGATACCTTTGGGACGAGATCCTATTACCCCTATCTTCACTGTTCACGTCAGAGACACTGGGATTTTCTTTAATGTGTTTGCAACGATATATTGCCATAGGGCCCCTGATAACTGCTTTTTCTGTTTCCAATCAGTCATAGTGTTTGCATGCAGCTGTCACTAGGGGGCTCACTACCTGTAGAATTTCAGCACCATCTGCATGTGCAGTGAGCTCCCTCTAGTGGCGACTACAGGCACACAGAATTCTATGACTGTGAAGGGAAGCATGGCGTTTGGAGCTCGCTGACCGCTACAAAGGTATATTATGGTTCATGTTATTGTTAATTTTAAATATATGGAGATCTTAAAACAAAGCCGCAAAGAGTTTAATGTTAGGAAAACCAATTTATCAATAGGAATTGCCTGTTAGTTAGAGCAGAGAGGAGTTGTAAATGGCATCCCTAGCCCTTGGAAATCCAGCCCTTGAGGATCCAACTCTTGAGAATCCAGCCCTTTCGTGGATTATGTGGACAATCAGTCTAATGCAACCGGTGTAATGCTTCATGTACCCTGAGGTGGCGCTGCAGAGGAACTAAATAAAATTTTCTCTTATTAGCCTAGAGTCAGGGAACCTATCTAACAAAGAGGGATTGTCCTAAGTAGACCACCCGTTAACATGGAGAGCGGTATTGATATGGCTCTTCTTTCTGGACAAGAGGACACCATGACTCTATATTTTCCTCTAAGGGTTTGTGCAACTTTATTTTATTTTTTTATTCCACCCCCATCCTGCCGGACCTGTGAAAGGAAGTATACTTATCTGCTTCCCGGCCACTTGGTTCCGGCTCCTTATATCTGGACCTGTCTTCACAGAACTTCTGGTCCCTGCGTGTAAACTTGCTGCTAGTGTCCCCTTGAAGCATCCTTCCAATATTTGGTTAGCAGATGGCCAAGGATCTGTTTTCTGATGACCTGTGTTCAGTATCCTATACCTGGTGGTGTCCACAGTGGATCAGCCTCCATATTTTGGAAGGATGACTCCTCTTTTGTAAAGTAATACCAAATCGTTAGCGTATGCCACCACTTTATAATTGGTGGGGGACCTACCTCTGAGACCACCAACAACGCTGAGAATGAAAGGGCACAACGTTTGTAAGATGCCATCACCTTACCTCATGGGAATACCCCTTTAATGACCTACTGGTGGAGATAAAATGAAGAGGCCGTCATGTGTCCTCAGTTCTGACCAGCTTATAAAACCCATTATTCAAATACCAAATTTGGGAATGTTGAGTTAGACGAGACCCCCTGTTCAGTACCCCAGTCTATTATCTAGATCTGAGAGCGTCTCCAAAGAGCAGGTCATCCATCCATTTATTTCATTGAGTTCCATGTAATGCTTCATTTCACCAGTGGTGGCACTGCAGGGAAATTACACACTTCCTGCTGAGTTCCCTCCCGATCGCTGATCGATAGAGATCCCTGCAGCAAGACACCCTGAGAACAACTTAAGGTTACCCACGTCTTGAGAACCCCTTTAAAAATTATAAGGGGCAAAATTTAGACTTCAGTATGGTATTTCCTCCATGTTGTCGTTGCCGGGTTATGATAGAGTTAAAATGACTGATGCCTTTTAAGTCTTCCTGTTTGCAGGAGCCGCTTTCTACGCCGCGTTCAAACAGATGGCGTGTATACTTAGCAGAAGCTGTCTTTAAGCAAGACGCGTTCAACGTAAAATGTGCTCTCCTTATTCTAAAGGCAAACAGAGCTCCTGGTAACGGGGCAGGATTTTAGGGGTTGCTCCTTTAAGAGCGATGCCCTGCAGTTGCATGAGATAAGTTGGCAGTCCATTGTTTTGGGCATGATGATGCAGTTTGGTATCCGGGAAAGCACGCTTACTATATAAAGTCGGAATTTTTTTTTTTTCTGCTGCCTTTTGTCATCGGCTCGGGAAAAAAAAAAAAAAGAAAAAAGGGGGACGTTTAGATGAGAAAAGTATCCTGAGTCATGCTGCATTCACGCCTGGAAGTTTTGATTGCCATTATCTCTAGTGGATTAGCAGATACCTGTGTGAACCAGGGATGCCTTTAGCATCGCGAAGGAAGACTTGCTTTCCCTCTTAAAGGGCCCATCGGGGGGAAAAAAAAAAAAAAAAGAAGAACCCCCCACACACATACACACGTACATACATTCAGCCTCCTCAGCTCGGAGATTCCTGTTTTGTTCTGGCTTTTTGTCTATAAGGACAAAGATTCCCTCGATTCGCTTATGATTTGTGATTCAGCCAGTCGAGCGAAGCAGAAATGGATTGTCTGTGCATCGTGACAACCAAGGTAGGATTGCATATATCTTTGTGTGTTGTGTGTAAGACCGTCGCTGCCGCCGAGATGAAGTAGTGGAGGAAAGAGCAGGCTCCAGACTGCAGATCCATTGACAAATCTCCCTTGTGAAAGAGGTTTGTCGAAACGGGGTGGATGATCGTCTTATTTTTTTTATTCTTTTTTTTTTTTTTTTGTACAGTGGGCATACCGAGAATTTAGTACATGTCAGGTGAATTATGAAGTGATATTTTGGTGGAATGAAATAAATAAATAAAAAAATGGGCATGGATAAAAAAAAAATGTATAAAAATGTACGTAAAAATATATTTCAGAATTCTTTATAAAATATTTGACATTTTTATTGCTATTGGTAGGTGGCAGTCAGGGAACTTACCGTGTAGGCATTTCATTTGCAAAGTATTTAACTTTATGCAAATAATTAAAACATAATATACTGTACATATATAAAATATTATATTTGGGTTTTAAGAAACTGCATTACCGGATGTCACCCTAATGGCTAACTTTACTAAAAGTATCTTCAGTGTGCAGAGTAGTTTTACTTTTTTATTATCTCATAAATTACTTTTGATTATATTAGATTTTTTTAAATTGTTTTTATTTTAAAAAAGAAAATAATTCTCAAGGCATTTTTTAAAATTTAGTATTTTTGATATGCCTGTTTTTTGCCTGAGTGGCATATTTGTCAAGGCTACTTTTTTTTTGTAAGTTTCTGTATCTAGGACATGGGCTATGTCACAAACTTTCTCTGCTAGCAAGTGGCTCTTTCTTTTCACTCCGCAGATCTGTCCCTATGACACCGGCTGACCTGTTACATGTGCACTTGGCAGCTGAAGACATCTGTGTTGGTCCCATGGTCATATGTGCCCGCATTGCTGAGAAACATGATGTTTTAATTTATACAAGTGAGTCTCTAGGAGCAACGGGGGCGTCACCATTACACCTAGAGGCTCTGCTCTCTCTGCAACTGCTGCGCCCTCTGTACTTTGATTGACAGGAGCAGGTGTGATGCTTTTTACACTGTCTGGTCCTGTCAATCGAAGTGCAGAGGGAGCGGCAGTTGCAGAGAGAGCAGAGCCTCGAGGTGTAATGGTAACGCCCTCGTTGCTCCTTGGGGCTCATTTGCATATAATAAAACATAATTTTTCTCAGCAATGCGGACACATATGAACATGGGACCAACACAGATGCCTTCAGCTGCCAAGTGCACATGTAACAGGTCAGCCGGTGCCATAGGGACAAAACTGCTGACAGATGCCCTTTAAACTGACTGTAACTTATGGAGTGACATTTTCTAGGACTATGTGAGTCGCTTTTAACTATTGCACTTCTCTGTATTTTTTAACTATATCGTTTGCATAAAAACTTTTATTTTAAAAATGACTTCAGAAATATATTTTTCTGTGTAATTGTGAGCAGTTTAGCTCATGTCAGTCAGACCAAAGACCCCTCCCCCTCTGTACACAGGAGTTTCGGGGTTTGTCCGTAAAGAACAGGTTACTCGTTGGCTGTATGAGATGCCTTAGACACAGCTCAGAGGGTTAGGCTGCATTCACAAGTTCGTGGAACACGGACCGCGTGATACCGGACTGGCACCCTGCTCAGTGCAGGAGCGCACGGCATCATTTGTTGCTATGATGCCGTGCGCTTCCTGCTGCCGCCGCTGCACTGTGGTACACTCCTATGATCTATACGACTGTATCACTGTACTGTGGCGGCAGCAGGAATCGCACGGCGTCACAGGGACCAATGACGCCGTGCGCTCCTGCTCTAAGCAGGGTGCCAGTGTTCCACGGATGTGTGAATGCAGCCTTATTGGCTCTCGTCGTTAATTTGCATGCCTCTTTCACATGGAGCATTGTCTGAAAAATAACCCTCCATTCACCTGCTGCGTCTCTTCATTGAGAAGCAGTACCTCCCCCGAGGTGCATCTATGGCATCTCATCCAGCCAAACAGTACCCTGCTCTGTACTGACGAAAGGTAAGAGCCCCAAAAACAGCTGCCTACAGATGGGCCCTTCTTCCTTTTGCTTCCAATTTGACCAACGCTGGATAATTTGCATATTTATTTCCCATGGAGCATTGCCTGAAAAATAAGTCTCCATACACACCTGTGGTCTCTTCAAAGAAAGCCAGTACCCTGGTGTAGATGGACATTGTCTGAAAATTAAATGCTAGATTTAAAAAAAAAATTATATTGTTTAATGTCCCCAACTGCTTTTCTTAGCATTTTTTGTAAGGCTTTCTTTTTTTTTTTTTTTTTGTGTTTGTGGATGATACAAAAAGTACAGATGATGTGAGTTGGTATTTTTGGAGTTGTCTGATTAGCAAATCAATTAATGGCTTTAATTTGCATAGTCATTTGACTTGAAAATCTTATTAAACTTGGCACTAATGAAAGTAATACTCCGTGCACTAAAACAATGGGGAATCAGGATTCGCAGTCAATGCTAAGTACAAACTGTTAGCAAGATGGATACATCCGTGTCTTGATACTAAATTGAATGGGTCCCGAGACAGAAACTGTAATAAAACTCTACTCGCACATTATTAAAGAGCAGTCCTAGACACTGCTCGTATTAGCATAGAATGTAATAGCATAAAGTCCTAAAATACAACAGTAACAATACATTACCCAACAGATTTCGGAAGTTTCTACCCTGAGATGCCCCGGGATAGAGAACACATTTCACCTGTCTATACTGGGAGGAGCCAAAAGCATAACTTGAAGCTCCTGGGCCCCAATACAAAAGCTACAACGGGGCCCCCACCTACAGTACCATGTGCCTTTTATATGAGACAGAAGGGCCTTTTAGGCGTGAGTCCTGTCTCCACACCCCATATGGCTACACCATACTTACCTACATTGTAGTTGGTAAACGTGCAACATTTAAAGGGGTTGTCCCACAAAAAATATTGTACAGTTTCCAAACCAGCGCCTGGATCTGAATACTTTTGTAATTGCATGTAATTAAAAATTTAGCCTAGCAACTGAGTTATTCAATAAAATGTATCTGTATAGCGCCGCCTGCTGTTTGTTTTTTTCTTATTTCTTTGTCCTGCTCACTGAGATGGACGCACATGCTCAGTTTCATCCATCAACTGCCTCCTGAGCTGTGATAGGGAGAGCATGGACACGCCCTCTGAGCTGCAGCAGAAAAGACACGCCCCTGAGCTGCCAGCTTGATATAAATCTAGCAGAGCAATGAATGGGGAGATCTCTGGATCCATGTGAGGTACAGGGCTGGTTCTGGCTTTGTAAGAAAGAGATTGTCCTGTGCTATATGATGTCTGATTTTCATTTTTTACATTAGTCATGGGCAACCCCTTTAAGCCCATCCCCAGGGAACACCCCAAACCAACCAGGACCACCCACTTGTGGATGGAATAATCCACACCTATGTTTTGGGTGTGGATTGTTGGACAGCCCCTTTAAAGGAGTTATCCCACGACTAATGTCAAAAATGAAAATCAGACATCATATAGTACATGACAATCTCTTTCTAACAAAGCTAGAACTAGCCCTGTACCTCGCATGGATCCAGAGATCTTCCCAATCATTGCTGCTATTGCGCTGCTAGATTTATTTTAGGCTGGTAGCTCAGAGAATGTATTTTTTTTCGCCAGCCCCATTGTAAATGTATGGAGGGCTGCTGCGCATGCGCAGTTCTCCCTCCTTCACTTTCCGGGCTCCGTTCTCGATATAGGCGCAGGTCCCAGCACCTATATGAGAATGGGAGCATATCCTAGCCATATGCCCCCATTGTCTATGATGAGACAACCGCTTTAAGGACTGCGATTTCTCATGATTAAAATGTAATACAATATGTAACATGTTAACAATACCCTTGACAGGCTGCAAGGCCCATCACAACCACTAGGTGGCCAAATATAGACACCTGTAGCATAAACGTCTTCTGAGTATTTTTCATAGCTCATGGTGTATCTCGGGGTATTTCGAGCCAACAGAAAAGGTAAGGAGGGACACATCTGTATGGACTTTTTATTAATGGCAACTTAGTACTTTTTGCAGTTCTTATTTCATGATCCTAAAGATTCTTTAGCCCCTTTGGAGGAAAGGCACAGAGGAATAACATGGAGCTCAGGGGCCCAATGGAAAATCTGTAACAGTACCTCTCGCCTACCATTTGGCATTTATAATACTAGTTCTTCTCGGCAGAAGAAGTAATTAAAGTGCCTTCTAGACTTTTACAGCTTCCTTTGAAAGTCAACATGCCTGATCCTTCTTTCCCGCCAACATCTTACCCAGTGACGTAACTAGAAATGACTGGGCCCCACAGCAAATTTTTGAATGGGGCCCCCTCCCCCAGTAAGTTTTTCACAACCCCTTTCTTTCATGCCGCCCCCTTTCCTGTGGCTAGCAAAGATCGCTCTCTCAGACCAGGCCCGGCAGCTGTTCCATCCGTTTTCTACACTGTCTATACTGCCACTGTATATAATTTCATTGTGTAATAATGTTGAGGGGACCCTGACAAAATCTTTTAGTACTTCTCCTCCTCTGGGATTGGCCCCTTCTGGGTCAGGGCCCCAAAGCAGCCGCTTCCCCTGCTTCCCCTATAGTTACGCCACTGATCTTACCCCACCCATACACTGTAGCCATCAGTCACATCAAAATTAGCATCCTTGGTCAACTTTCATCTTATGTGTATGGGCACCTTTAGAGTTCAAAAGGTTCTCCCGCCTAAGTCGTTATATAACCTGTCTGATTGAAAGGTCCAAGCCCCACCTAACTAATGGGTAGGTATTTGATCTCTGGGATCCTCCACTGTTGCCAAGAATGTGTGTTCCTCAGTTTCCATTCTCAGCCGAAGAGCAGGGCAAGCATGTGCTCTCCGGTTTTCCAAACTGTATGTGGCTATACACTATCTCAGGATCTCCGCAGCCACTGAAAAAAGTCACAGCTTTCACTGTGGAATCTTAGAAGGCCGGATATATGTTGGCCTATTGACCAGTGTGAAAACTTCAAGATTTTAGGATTTTTTTTCAATATAAATAGGAACATTGAAAAAAAAATATTTATAAATAAAAAAAAAAGTGTATTTAAAAAGTATGTAATTTTTGATGACATATTAAAGTATATATAGTGAAATTCATAAATTAAAAAAATTAATAAATGCCACCACATGGGGATAAGAAACCCCATGATTATTGATGCTCCCAGCAATGGCTTCATCTTCAGGGGTCCAGTTTTTTAACCAATTGGCGAACCAAAATATCTGATAATGTGGGATCCACCTGGCACCAGATCAGACTACTTTCACACTTGCGTTGTTGTTTTCTGGTATTAAGGATCTCAATAGCAGAAAAAAACCTTTCCGTTTGGTCCTCATGCATCCTGAATGGATGCATCAGGATGTCTTCCGATCCCGCAGGATTCCGTTATGTGACCGGACACAAAACCGCTGCATACTGCAGAAAAAAAATTGATCCGTCACTGAAAACAATGGAAGTCAGTGGTGACAGATCCCCTTTTTTTCGGAGCCTAAAAAAAATGGATCCATCATCCACTGACTTTCAATTTATTTAGTGACGGAGCAGTTTTTTTTCCGTTTTGATTTCACACCACCGCATCCTAATGTAACGGATGCATCCTGATGTGCAAGATCAAAACCGATCCGTTTGATTCCGGTATAGAGATCCTCTGCCGGATCCCAATACTGCAATTACTGTAACAACGCAGGTGTAAAAGTAGCCTTAAAGGATATTTGTGGGAAAAAAAAAAATTTGGCAAGTGTAAGGCCTCATTCACACGAACGTATTTTGTTTCCGTGTCCATTCCGTTTTTTTTGCGGATAGGATGGGGACCCATCCATTTCAATGGGTCCGCAAAAAATGCTGACAGCACACCGTGTGCTATCCGCATCCGTAGCTCCGCAAAAAAAAATATAACATGTCCTATTCTTGTCCGTTTTAGGCATTGCTACAATGGATCCGCAAAAAAATAAACGGATGGCATACAGATGTCATCCGTTTTTTTTTTTTGTGGACCGCAAAACACATACGGTTGTGTGCATGTAGCCTAAGGCAGTGTTCACATCCGTCACAGATTCTGTAAAACTTTTTGGAAAAATTAACCTTGGTTTAGGCGCCCATCTTGTGATGGATCTGACATTTCCATCGTTTTTCGTTTTTCTGTTCCTAAAACTGTGGTGGAAATTGTGATGCGGTTGCGAACCCTTAAACACTTGGAAGTACAGTTCTGTCCATGCTGGTAGGGGATAAATGATTCCCATTGTACTTACCTAGATGTGTGACTTACTGCTGGCATCTTATGAAATATGTATCGGGTGTCGTGGCTCTAATAACCCGGCTGGCGCTTGTCTCCAGATTTCTGACACTTGGTTAAATTATGCAGCTGTGGGCCAGGCGGGGGGCACTTGGGTAGGGTGGATCTGAGTGCAATTCCCACTGGGATCCTGAAAGACTATTGTCTGTTTGCGCTGCAGCACTTCACCTGATTTCATTGTAGAAATGGAGCCATGAATCTCATAAACATTTGTGTTTGTTTTGTTTTTTTATATATATATATATTTTTGCATTTTTTTTATATCACTTTGACACATTTCAACATGAACAACACAATATACTGTAGACATTTCCACTTGCTGCGGACCAGAAATTGTGGTCTGCTTGCCCGCCGTCTGTGGACGTGGACCCATTTACTTGAATGGGGTCGGCAGTCCGCATCCGACAGTCCGAACTGCAAACAAGTAGACCATGCGGAGGCACAGACAGAAAACCCACGGAACCACTCCGTAGTGCTTCTGATCCATGCCTCCGTTCCGCACCGTATCTTACAGATTGCAAGTGAATGGGTCCGCATCCATGATACGGTGCGCACAGAGCCGATGCCCATATATTGAGGACCGGAATACGGGCATGGCCGGCACACCCCTAACAGCTTACCAGAGCTCCTATAATGTAAGGGTCAGCTAGTTATCCCTTCATCACACGACTGCACAGTGTCTTATGTAAAGATGACATCTCTCAGAATGTAAATCACACTATCTACAGACACTGAACAAGCAGGGGATGCTAGGAGAGTTCAGCTTTGAATCTTGAATAATTGTGAGTGCAGCTCTGGAGTATGATAGAGGATTCAAAGCTGTATTCTTATGCGCTGTATTTCAGGGGCTGCCTCTGTTTTTCACAACATTCAACTGATTAAACGGGTTTTTCTAAGACCTAAAAAAATTCAGGTAAATTTTTAAAAAAGCCTTACTCACCTGTCTTATCTCTCACTCTCTTCCAATCATTGTTTCCCTTGCTGCAAAGATGATGTCCCCCCACTCCACAAGATCGCTTAAGGCCCCTTTCACACGAGCGAGTTTTCCGCGCGGGTGCAATGCGTGACGTGAACGCATTGCACCCGAACTGAATCCGGACCCATTCATTTCAATGGGGCTGTGTACATGAGCGTTGTTTTTCACGCATCACTTGTGCGTTGCGTGAAAATCGCAGCATGTTCTATATTCTGCGTTTTTCAGGCAACGCAGGCCCCATAGAAGTGAATGGCGCTGCGTGAAAATCGCATTGCATCCGCAAGCAAGTGCAGGTGCATTGCGTTTTTCACTGATGGTTGCTAGGAGATGTTGTTTGTAAACCTTCAGTTTTTATCAGTGACGTCAAAACGCATTGCACCCGCTGACAACTGAACAACGCCGAAAAACTAAGTTGTTTTCACGCATCACTGTGCGTTGCGTGAAAATCGCAGCATGTTCTATATTCTGCGTTTTTCAGGCAACGCAGGCCCCATAGAAGTGAATGGCGCTGCGTGAAATCGCATTGCATCCGCAAGCAAGTGCAGGTGCATTGCGTTTTTCACTGATGGTTGCTAGGAGATGTTGTTTGTAAACCTTCAGTTTTTTATCACGCGCGTGAAAAACGCATCAAAACGCATTGCACCCGCGCGGAAAAAACTGAACAACTGAACGCAATCGCAGGCAAAACTGAATGGCTTTGCCTGTGAAATCGCACAGTTTTCACTGAACGCATCCGCAACGCATCTGGACCTAATCCAGACACGCTCGTGTGAAAGAGGCCTAAGGCCCCTTTCACACGAGCGAGTTTTCCGCGCGGGTGCAATGCGTGACGTGAACGCATTGCACCCGAACTGAATCCGGACCCATTCATTTCTATGGGGCTGTGCACATGAGCGGTGATTTTCACGCATCACTTCTGCGTTGCGTGAAAATCGCAGCATGTTCTATATTCTGCGTTTTTCACGCAACGCAGGCCCCATAGAAGTGAATGGGGATGCGGGAAAATCGCAAGCATCCGCATCCAAGTGCGGATGCGTTGCGATTTTCCCGCCTTGTTGCTAGCAACGGGACCCAATCTCTATTATTTCCCTTATAACATGGTTATAAGGGAAATAATAGCATTCTTAATAAAGAATGCATTGTTAAATGATGAGGAAGGGGTTAAAAATAATAAAAGTTAACTTACCTTAGCCACTTGATCGCGTAGTCGCGATCTGTCCTCTCTTTCCCTGCAGCATCGATGATCTAAAGGACCTGTGATGACGTCACATCACATGGCCCAATCACCTGCTCCATCACTATGGTGATGGAGCATGTGATGGTCCATGTGACCATGTGACATCATCCAAGGTCATAATCACTATCCTCAGGCTGTGGATAGTGCTTAAGGACCTTGGATGATGTCACGTGGTCACATGGACCAATCACATGCTCCATCACCATAGTGATGGAGCAGGTGATTGAGCCATGTGATGCTGTGACATCATTACAGGTCCTTACATCTTTCAAGCTAACGGAGAGGAGGCCGGGCTTCGCGATCAAATGGACCAGGTAAGTTATGATTAGTTTATTATTTTTAACCCATTCTGCACCGGGTTCAACATTAGGGAGATGGCCAAGGGTATTATTTCACATTATAACTATGTTATAATGTGAAATAATACCAGCGGGACAATTTCTGACCCAAACATGCACTTCTGTGAAGAAGTGCAGGTTCGGGTCTGGGTACCAAAAGTGCCGATTTTTCTCCCGCGCGTGCAAAACGCATGACAGCGCTTTGCACTCGCAGGGAAAAATCGCGGCAATTCCCGCAACGCACCCGCACTGTTTGACGGAGTGCACCCGCAACACCCGTCTGAAAGAGGCCTAAAGGTGTAGTCTCACTTCAGTAAGGCTACATGCACACGACCGTTGCCTGCCTCCGCGTCTGCTCCTCCTTGAAATTTTGCGTCCGTCAAAAAAAACGGATGACGGACCGTTTTTTTTGACGGATCCGATTTTTATGGCAGATCCATTGTAAAAATGCCTATTCTTGTCCGCAAACGTGAAAAAAATAGGACATGCACTATTTTTTTGACGGAATGAAAACACGGATCACGGATGCGGAACAAAAACGGTTGGCCATCCGCATTTTTTGACGGACCCATTGAAATGAATGGGGAAGCATCCTATCCGTGAAAAAAAACGGAACGGACGCGGAAACAAACAACGGTCGTGTGCATGGGGCCTAAGTGGCATTTATCATGTAGAGAAAGTAATTACAAGGCTCTTACTAATGTATTGGGATTCTCCATATTGCCTCCTTTGCTGGCTGGATTCATTTTTCCATCACGTTATACGCTGATCGTTTCCATGGTTACGACCACCTTGCAATCCAGCATCGGTGGCCGTTCTTGCACGCTATAGGAAAAAGTGCCGGCCTATGAGCACTCCCATGGTCCCAGCCACCAGAGAGGTCGGTGCTTTTTTCTTACAGTGTGCAAGCACGACCACCGCTGACGGATTGCAGGGTGGTCGTAACCATGGAAACAAGCAGTGTATACAGTAATGTGATGGGAAAATGAGTCCAGCCAGCAAAGGAAGCAATATAGAGAATCACAATACATTAGTAAGTAGCTTGTTTTAACTTTCTCTACATGATAAATGACACTTGCTAAAGTGAGACGACTACTTTAAGCAAAATACTAGCCTTATTGGTCACGTGGGGTAGTCAGAGACGTCATCGGTACAGAGCCATTCTCTCTGCGCAGTGACGTCCTTGACTACCCCATGTAATTGCTCCAGCCAGTCACTGGCCTCAGGGGTCACATGTGGTTATCAAGGACGTCACTGGTACAACTGCCTTCTCTTTGCAGTGATGACATTCCTGACTACCCCGTGTGGCCGCCTTAGGCCAGTTATTGGCTGCAGTGAAGTAGTCAGAGATGCTGTTGCTGGCAGCATCATCAACAAAGACTGGCGGATTGGACAGGTTAGACTTATTATCTAGACTATTTTTAACACTTTCTGCCTCTACCTAAATTTTGGAAAGGGGGAGTCGTGGTCTTTGAAAACCCCTTGAAATAAAAAAGTGTATACTGTATATACAGTATATAGTCCTGTGCAAAATTTAAGGCAGGTGTGGAAAATTCTGCACGGTAAGAGTGCTTTAAAAAATAGAAGTGTTAATAGTTTATTTTTATTAATGAACAAAATGCAAACTGAAAAAGCAAAAGAGAAATCTATAGCAAATCAATATTTGGTGTGAACCCCCCTTGCCTTCGATACAGCATCAGTTCTTCTAGGTACACCTGCACACAATTTTTGAAGGAACTCGGCAGGGAGGTTGTTCCAGACATCTTGGAGAACTAAGCACAGATCTTCTGTGGATGTAGACTTGCTCAGATCCTTCTGTCTTTTCATGTCATCCCAGACAGACTGGATGATGTTGAAATCAGGATTCTGTGGAGGCCAGATCATCACTTCCAGGACTTCTCGTTCTTCTTTACGCTGAAGATCGTTCTTCAAGACTTTGGCTGTATGTTCGCGGGGTCATTATCCCAATAAATATGTAGACAGTCAGATGCCTCCCTGAGGGTGCTTCATGTTGAGTAAGTGTCTGCCTATATTTCTCAGCACTGAGGACACCATTAATCTTGACCAAATCCTGAACCCCATTTGCTGAATTGCAGACTCGAACTCTCGAGGAGCCTCCACCATGCTTCAGTGTTACCTGCAGACGCTCAGTGTTGTATCGCTCTCCAGCCCTGTGGCAAACAAACTGTCTTCTGTTACAGCCAAATATTTCATGTTTTGACTGATCAGTCCAGAACACCTGCTGCCATTCTTCTGCACTATATTTTCATGCATAGTTGAGTATCTCGGCCCTGTTTATATGTCGAAGGTATGGTTTTTGGCTGCAATTCTTCCATGGAGATCATTTCCGGACACACTTCGCTGACCAGTAGATGGGTATACCCAGATCCCATTGGTTTCTGCCAGTTCTTCGAAGAGAAGTAAGCATGATATGTCTTTTATCTGTTGCACTAAGTCTCCTTGACTAACCACTGCATCTATGGGTCCTCAACGTAGTCAGGATTAATGGTTTCCTCAGTGCTGAGAAATACAGGAAGATACTAAGCCATCATGTAGTACCATCAGGAAGGTGTCTGGCTCCAAATGTATTCTGCAGCAGGACAACGACTCAAAATATACATCAAATGTCATGAGGAACTGTCTTCAGTGTAAAGAAGAACAGGGAGCCCTGAAAGTGATGATATGGCCTCCACAGATCCCTGATCTCAACATCATCCAGTCTGTATGGGATTACACGAAGAGACTGAAGGATTGGAGAAAGCCTACATCCACAGAAGATCTGTGGTTAGTTCTCCAAGATCCTTCCTTGAGAGTTCCTTCAAAAATTGAGTGCAAGTCTACCTAGGAGACCTGAATGAGATGTAAAAGCACAGGGGGGTCATACCAAAGATTGATTGGATTTAGATTTTCCTTTTGTTCATTCACTATAAAAAAATAAACTATTAACACTATTTTTAACGCATTTTTACAGTGCAGAATAAAACTTTTGTACATTACTGTGTATAACATAACTATTATAATGCTGGCTACTTTTTTAAAATAATATATTGTGTACTGGTACATTCTCTCTATAAGTAAAGTGTTGTACGTTTTCTCGAAGTGTCGTTATCCTGTAGAACTGGGGTAAGTGCCTGGCATAATTAATGGGAATAATTATATTGTGTCAGGGACTTTTTCCCCACTTTTTTTTTAAATATGGTAATTGTCTTCTTCCCCTTGTCGTTAATTACAAATTTGGGTAAGAACTAAGCCTCTTATGTGTGTGTTTTCTTGGCCTCTTTGGCAGCAGGAGGAGGACTTTGATCTCTGAATGAATATCATGGATAAGTGCACTTGTCCTCTTCTGTTAAATGTTTGCTCTACTAAACAGTGTCGTAAGTGTTGTGTGTTTTACAAAATCATTTAGTAGTATAAGTTATTACAGACCTCCAGGTGCCCGTGATTCCCACTACCCTTCCCTTCATTAACATCTTCTCCCATTTCTCAGTTGAGCTTGATGGACGTGTGTCTTTCTCTCGACCGTACTAACTACGGTATGTAACTATCTGTGTCCAAGTACTTGCTGGTTCTCATTACAGGATGTTTATAGCCACTTATTTTTTGGCAAAGCTCTTATCTTCCATAGCATTCCAAAACCAGAAGGTCTTTTAATTTAGTACTTGAAAAAAGCAGGCCCAAATGGCTTCCATGACCCGTAGAAGGCCCAGACCTGTCATAGCCATCCATGGCCAGCCATGCCATAGCCAGCCATGCCATGCCATAGCACAGGTGCGCAACCATTTATGGCAGATGGCCACAATGTTGGGCTATACATACCATAAATGCATGAATGGTGGGGTTACATGGGGGTCCATTGCTCAGCTCTTTAGAATGTAGCCTATGGAAATTACAGAAACATTTCACAACTCCTTGTGGGTTTTATTGGCCCTTGACCTCTGACTTGAACTTGGGGAGCCCCACAAGGATGGCGCAGTGACTGACATGGACATGGGTTTAACAGCTCAGCACTGAAGCAATTACAGTCTCTCTCCCTCGTAGAGGGTAAAGACTTGTTGCTTGCAACACAGCAGTTCTCTACAAACACACAGTGTGTGGCAGTTACACATCTTGTGGCAGCTACTATGCTTGGTGGTTACACTTCTTTGCAAAGGCACTAGGCTTTGTGGTTACATTGTCATGCAGATTCACTATGCTTGGTGGTTACACTTCTTGGCAGAGGTACTATACTTGATGGTTACGCTGTTTGGCAGAGGCACAACTGCATCTACTACTATTAGTTACAGTATCAACCAACAGTCTCTAGAACTCTCCTGGTGTATCAGGCTGCATTCCACTTAGAAGGGCTTCCTCTAGTCACAGGCCCCAATGAAATTTGGATCCCAGGGTCTTCAGCAAGAAGGCCCAGGTCTTACCTGCAGGTCACACTGCTTACTGACTGTGTCACAGGCAGCTACACCATTCAGTTCTTCAAGGAGGGGTCTATTTCAAGTTCACATAAGCTTCTGTCTGGAGCGCTAGGGGACCTCCATTTTTCCAATATATGGAGGTCCAAGAGATGGAAACCTCACCTATCAGACATTTATGACATATTCTGCGCATTTAAATGATTGGAACCTGCACAGAATTTTGGGGCGCAGGTTGTGCTCTCATGTTCTAAGAGATACATTTGTGGAGATCATCTCTTTGCAGTGCTCTCAAGCTCTAATGAAGTTCACTCAGCCAAAGTCATGCCCCCACCATTCATTCTTTCCAAGACTTCTCTTCGTAGAAAACACATCTTGCAACATGCTGCTAATTGCTTTCAACCAGACTTCCGATTCCTTACGAGAAGCCACCATTCTCATTGAAGTGCCTTTCATGAAATTATAATCACCGAGATATTATAAGTCATAGTCTCCGGAAGCTTGGGCCACTGTTTATACTTGCCATATCGTTAGCTATTCATGACATGCCTTCCTTCACTTTGAAGCTCTCAAGGTGTTAATTGTGTTCACCTCCATCCATATGTCTTTGTGTTGTGAGGAGGCTGACCCGTCCAAGATCTGATGAACATTGAGTGATCTTGAAGTGTTATTGCCACTCGTTCCCTCGTCTTTCGAGCTCAAAAAACCAAACAAATGAACTTAATAAATCATCCATCAACATGTGCGGACCCGAGATCCCTCTGTGATTCGGGAGAATGGTTAATGTGGAATCACCTTTTGTTACCAAGGCAACAACATTCAGACATTCGCAAACTACGGGCTGAAAACGACGTTCATGTTTCATAGTACATTGTGCAAGAACTACCGGGGATCAGAGATTAAAAAAATAAAAAAATCACAGTATGTACTCGGAAGACCTTGGGGAGGTGGGGGGACACCGGAAGGAAGGACAGCCAAGTTCATAGCTAGCCATTGTGGTCCTGCTGTATTCACCTAGAATAAAAAATGTAATCCTTTATCCTTTCCAGATTTAGACCCACTGAGGAGCCCCACAAGGGTTTCCTCTCCTATTGATTCTGTCCTTAATGATGGTAGGACTTCCTCAGTCCCCCTGTAAGGATGCGTAGGATGGTTCTGTTGATGGCTTGGAATAAGGCAGGTGGAGGCACGTTTATTAAGACCAGCATTTTAGACGCCAGTCTTAGGGTACTTTCACACTTGCGTTGTGAGGATCCGGCAGGCAGTTCCGTCGCTGGAACTTCCTCCTGCCGGATTCGGAAATCCATGTGCAAACAGAAAGCATTTATAGACAGATCCGGATGCGGATCCGTCTAACAAATGCATTGAAACACCGGATCCGTCTCTCCGGAAAAACGGCTCAGTTACATTTTTTTTTTCTGCATTTTTAAAGGGATGCGCATGCAGCAAAAACGCTCCCGTTACTGATAATACAACCATCTGCATCCGTTATGAACGGATCCGGTTGTGTTATCTTTACCTTTGCCAAGACGGATCCGTCATTAACTCCATTGAGGGTCAGTGGAGGACGGATCCGTTTTCTATGGTGACAGAGAAAACGGATCCGTCCCCATTGACTTGTATTGGGGGTCATGCCGATCTGTCTTGCTCCGCATCCCAGGACGGAAAGCAAACTACAACATGTTGCGGTTTTCTCTCTGGGAACGCAACTAAACGGAACGGAATGCATTTTGGAGCACTCCGTTCTGTTCAGTTCAATTTTGTCCCCATTGACAATGAATGGGGACAAAACTGAAGCGTTTTTTTTCCGGTATTGAGCCCCTAGGATGGATCTCAATACCGGAAAACTAAAACGCTAGTGTGAAAGTAGCCTTAAAGAGGACCTTTTATTACGATAAACAATCGAAACTAAGTATACAGACATGGAGAGCGGCGCCCAGAGATCTCCCTGCACTTACTATTATCCCTGGGCGCCGCTCCGTTCTCCTGGTATAGGCTCCGGTATCTTCGGTGACTTGGTTATACTGGGAGGAGCCTGCCATTGTTCTTCTGGGCGTCTCCTTCTCCCAGGCTGTACCGCTGGCCAATCGCAGCGCTCAGCTCACAGCCTGAGAGGTTTTATTCTCCCAGGCTATGAGCTGAGCGCTGCGATTGGAGAAGGAGATGCCCAGGAGAACAAGGGCAGGCTCCTCCCAGTTGAGCCGAAAATCTGAAGATACCAGAGCCTATACCGGGAGAACGTAGCGGCGCCCAGGGATAATAGTAAGTGCAGGGAGATCCCTGGGCGCCGCTCTCCATGTCTGTATACTTAGTTTAGATTTTTAATCGTAATGAAAGGTCCTCTTTAATAACCCCTGCGCTGGCGGTGGATCTGCCGGAGCTATGAAGACTCCTCCGCCAGTTCTAAATGTAAGGGCGCTTCCTTGCTGTTTAAAATTTAGATCTTTACCTACGCCTAAAACAGGTGTAGAAAATGATGAATGAGACGGACCTGCCTGCCGGTCCCCTTCCTCGCCCACTCCACACCCACGTTTTGTAGACTTGGCGTGAGTGGGGAGAAGTCAAAGGTTGCGGCGTAGCTGACTGTTGTGCCGCAATCTGCTCCTGTAATACACCTAATTTAGGCGCATTTCGGATTAATAAATGACCACCTTAATGTGCATGACATACATTCCAATACTCCACAAGAAGGTGCTATTCTTAGAAATGTTGCAAACACGTTACAGTCTCTAAAGGAGGACACATAGTTTAGCCGTTACAGTCTCTAAAGGAGGGCACATAGTTTAGCGGTTACAGTCTCTAAAGGAGGGCACATAGTTTAGCGGTTACAGTCTCTAAAGGAGGGCACATAGATTAGCGGTTACAGTCTCTAAAGGAGGGCACATAGTTTAGCGGTTACAGTCTCTAAAGGAGGACACATAGATTATCGGTTACAGTCACTAAAGGAGGGCACATAGATTAGCCGTTACAGTCTCTAAAGGAGGGCACATAGTTTAGCCGTTACAGTCTCTAAAGGAGGGCACATAGTTTAGCGGTTACAGTCTCTAAAGGAGGACACATAGATTATCGGTTACAGTCTCTAAAGGAGGACACATAGTTTAGCGGTTACAGTCTCTAAAGGAGGGCACATAGATTAGTGGTTACAGTCTCTAAAGGAGGACACATAGATTATCGGTTACAGTCTCTAAAGGAGGGCACATAGTTTAGCCGTTACAGTCTCTAAAGGAGGGCACATAGATTAGCGGTTACAGTCTCTAAAGGAGGGCACATAGTTTAGCGGTTACAGTCTCTAAAGGAGGGCACATAGTTTAGCGGTTACAGTCTCTAAAGGAGGGCACATAGTTTAGCGGTTACAG